>OY735202.1:13025487-13042987 GCA_963457665.1 Thysanoteuthis rhombus | reverse complement strand
AGTTATTACACATGATTATCATTTTAATGAAGTTCATATGTAGGCCGACTTTCTGGCTTTCTTTGTTTACTTCATCTAGCATTAGTTGGAGGTCGTGTAGGTCCTCTAGAAAAAGGACGATCTCCTCTGCAAATCTCAGGTTGCTTATATATTCGCCGTCTATTTTGATTCCTCTATTCTCCCAGTCCGGGTTTCGGATGATCATCTCAAGTCCGGCTGTGAAGAGTTTGTATCACCTTGTCTTACGCCTTTTTGGATCTGATGGGATTCAGAGTGTTCAAATAGCCTGATAAAGGAGTTGCTATGACTGTATATATGTTGTAGTACTCTGACGTATAGATTGATAGCTTTCATGATCATGGGAATTTCCACATAGTCGGAAGCCTTCTTGAAATTTATAATGCTACAGCGAGTGACATTTTGAATCCTGCAGCTTTTTCTTTCAGCTGATTTATTGAATGGAGATGGTCTATGGTCGAGAAGCTTCTTCTAAAGCCAGCTTGTTCTCGTGGTTGGTTTTCACCTAGTGTTCTGATGATCCGGTTGGTGATGATTTATGTGAAAAGTTTGTAGATGAAATTGAGTTGGCTTATTGGTCTGTTGTTGCTGAGGTCTTTTGGGTTTCCTTTTTCACATAAAAGCATTATGATTGCTGTGTTCCGGCCTCCAAAGACTTTGCTCAAGAAACAAGTCGAACAGAATCGCTAGTTTTTTTTGACGATCTTACCAGCTTTTTGAGTAGGTCGATGGCGATGTTATCTGGTCCACGGACTTTTCCTTTTTCTGTTTGTTTGATGCTTTGTTTCACTCTCCATGGTGTAACTTTTGGGAAGTCCTCGAACTTCTTGTCAGCATCTTGCATATCATGTCCGTTATTTTGTTGTCCATGTCTTGAAGAGTAGAGTTTTGGGTAGAATTCTTGGGTGCGTTCGATTATTCTGTCTCTGTCTGTTGTTATGTCTCTGTTTTTCTTCGTGTATGCTTGTCATTTGTGTCTGTCCTATACCGAGGGGCTTTTTTTATTGTTTTAAAGCCCCGGCGTTTTTCAAGAGTGGTTTCGATGATTATTGTCGTGTACTTTCTTTTTGTCTTCTCTCAGTATCTTTCTGATTGTTCTGTTCAGCGCAGTTTTCTCTATTTTTCCCTCGTTGTTGTCGGTGGTGTGTGGTTTCTTCGCCTTCCAATGAGTTTCCTGGTTTCGTTGCAGATTCTACAAATGGTTTGAGTGTTTTTTGGTTTAAACATTGTTGCAGCTTCTTTTAGAGAGGTTGTTTTTTTGCTGTGGAGTTCCTTAATGTTGGTGTTGTTCTCTTCGGTAAGAATTTTATATCTGTTTTTCAATTCTAGCTTGAAGGGTTGGGGTGAGTTCATCTGGTACGTTTAGCAGTTGTGGTTTGTTGTGGAACATTTTCCTTTGTTCTTTATTATAGTTTACTCGCATCTCACATCTTACCATTCTGTGGTCGCTTCTTACTTTTATTTGGTTTAGAACTTGAATGTCTTTGATGGTGTCACTTTCATCGGTTGGGATGTAGTTTATTTCGTTTTTGGTTTCATGTTTGGGTCTCTTCCAAGTCTATCTATTAGGTCCTTCTTTGAAGAATGTATTCATGTTTTTGAAGTCGTTTGCGGTTACAGAGTTTAGAAGATCATCATTTTTCTCGTTCTGTATTTTGTATCCAGACTCACCAACGCAACGTTCGTTCCGTTGTTCTACCTATGCGTTGAAGTCTCCCATGATGACATTGAAGTATCTTTTAGTATCTTGTAGTAGGGAGTTCAAGTCATCATAGAAATTGACCATTTCTTCTTTAGTTGATTGCGAAGTGGAAGCGTAGACTTAGGTGACACTCAGCTTGTACCTCTTTGAGAGTTGTATGGTGTGATCTGAGACAGCTTTGAAATCTACCACATTGTTTTTGAGGTCTTCATCGGTGAGAAAGTCCACTCCACTGTTTTACTTTCTCTCTTCTGGAGTTGTAAAGATGATGTTTGCTTTCCAGTTCTATTAGTTCTTCTCCGGGTCTTCTCATTTTGCTAATGCCAATGATGTTCCATTTAATGCTTTTTCATTTTGTTTTCAAGATGGGTTAGGAGAGAGTCTGTTGAGAGTGTTCTGACGTTGTAGGTGCTGATGTATAATGATGTTCTCTTGGTGGGGGTTTTGGGTTTGGGTTTTGTTTGGTCGGTCGCTGTTTGAGCACATCACTCCAACCCTGGCAAATGATGCAGCTTGGCCTTTTGGGGCTGTTGACCCAGCAGGGACAGTCGGGACACGGACAGTGCTAGCAGACCACGGGAGGAAGACATGGTTACTGCTTCCGTCCAACAATAGACGCTCGGATGGCAGCGACGAACAATGCCATTCGAGCACTCTCTGAAAATGTTTTACTTTTCACTAGCAATTTTGCCCAATCCCACGGATATGATGCATGAGTGACCCAACCTTCAGCTCAACCTATCCAGTTGTTTTGATATCTTTTGAGTTTGAAGAAAGAGAGAGAGAGAGAGAGAGAGAGAGAGAGAGAGAGAGATGATCCGATCACACTATGACTGACCCAAAGGGAGATAGATAGATATTCATAGACAGGTCAGGTTAGTCACTAAATAGAAACCAAATATGACCAACGGGGGTGATCAGTTGAAAAAAAATGCAAAAATCGGGGATTGATAAATAAGTTATTCCTTATATTTTGCAGTGGTCCCTAGAAAGGTCTGAATTGAAAAAAAAATGAAACAAAAAAAACAAAAAAACAAAAAACAAAACGAAAAAACAAAACAACCATGAATGCTGGTAGACACAAACTAAATGATCAATTTATCAAAAACTTACTTTGCAAATAGGAAGACAGGGATTTTCTACAAACAAATCAAGCGTTTTTGCAGACAAAATAAAGAGTGAAAGTTTAAATTTTCAGCCCTCTAGCTCCATTGGCATGGGCTGTATACATGATACATACATAGCCAGCTAGCTGTATCAACTGGACAACTGGAGAAACCTTTTGTTGGCAGTTTAAGTTGACAATTTCTAATAGATATAAAGAAGCAAATCCATATCGATCGATAGATAAACAGGTCACCGGTGTTGATGGTTCTTGGGAGCCTGAGATTCATATTTTTTTTTCACTCGAAATAATTTATTTCGGAATAATCATAATCTTTCGCAGATTGGCATAAATAGAATAAACCTCCCACATTTGAATGATTCTGAATATTAATCTTTATATTTATGGGAAAAAAATTGATGGAAAATTGGTATACTTTTTACTTTCTTATAATTGAAGTCGTCGAATTGCCGACATTAGTTACAAAAAACTGTCCATAATGTTGCTGTCAATATTCAAAAAAAAAGAAAAAGAAAAAAATAGAAGCGAAATCAGTACGTCGACAGAATTGAATTATGTATTCAGCTACGTCGGATTGGGATAAAAAATGTGTTTTTTTCCATATTTAAAAGTTTATATACGTACTTCGGAAAGATTATAGCTTCATTGGTTACTACAATGTCTCCGGGAATCAACATATGAAAAAAGTAAAATCTATCAATCTATCTATCCAACTATCTATCTATTTATTGACCCTAAAACTAAGAACCGTCCAACAAGCATGAGAGAGAATCAGGCTCAACCTCAAATGGAGAGATCACAAGACAGCAAATAAAAATGTCAGAGAAAAGACAGGAGTTTAACACATCACAAAAACCATTAGAAAACTCAAATGGCAATGGGCTAGTCATATTGCAAGAATGTCAGACAACCGTTGGACATCGCGACTCACGACGGGTGTACCTAAAGATCGTAAGACGACAGATAGTAAGACGGCGCGACGAGCTCGACAAATTCAGAAAATACTGGCTCGCAATGCCCATGATAGAGAGGTCTGGTGAATCTTGAGGAAGGTCTATGTTTAAGGGCAGACGCTAAAGGGCTGCTATTGCTGCTGATATATATGTGCATATATGTGTGTGTATATATATATATAAGGGCATATATGTGAGTATATATATGTGATGTGCAAATATGCGTGTGTATATATGATGTACATATACGTGTGTATATATATATATATATATATATATATATATATATATATATATATCATGTGGATATGTGTGTACATATGAATAATGTGCATATACGTGTGTATTTATGTAATGTACATATGTGCACGTACATATCAGTGTTTATATGTCTTTCTTTATGTGTGTGCCTCTCTCTTTTTCTGTCTGTCTATCTCTCTCTCTCTCACTCTCTCTCTCTCACTCTCTCTCTATATATGTATATATATATGTCTGTGTATGTATATATATATATATACATACATATATATATATATATATATATATATATATATATATATATATATATATATATATATATATATATATAGGAGTGGTACTTTGATCTGATGCAGAGAGCTCATAGATACACTGATCAGAAGTGCCTATCTTAGCATGAATAACCCCTCCATTCCTTAGCTTAGCTTAGCGATCTTTTCTGGGACAGGTTTTATAGTTAGTTCTCTACCCCAGACATCATTGATCATTTTGGATCTGTTCTTGAAAGAATTCATATTTTTTAACACATTGTTTCATTGGGTAGACTATTCCAGATCTGCACTTTGTCGACATAGAAACTATATTTTCGTATATCCAGGATGACTCTTTGTTAGTACTCTCCTGGTTGTTTCCCCCGTTTCTGTCCTCAGTGTATTTTCTTCCCGCTTTCCCAATGAAGCTAGCTACCCTCTTGTCATAGTTTCCGTTTGTGATCTCATATACTTCTGTCATATCACCTCATATTCTTATGTGGCTAAGAGTTGGTAGCTTCGGTTCACAGAGACACCCTTCATAGGTTAGGTGTGCCATTCCAGGTCCTTGCTTCGTCGCGTTACTTTGTTCTACAAGTAATTCTCTGACAGGTATTATACTAGAAAGGAGATGATAAGTAAAAAGAGAGAAAAATCACTTTTCTAATAATTCAGAAGAAAAACCCTTAAATGCAATCATAACCTTATCAATTGTTGAAATGATACAAAAGGAATCATCACATATAATTGTCGATGCAATGTTAAACTAGGATACAACTCATGTAATTATTACTTCTATCATGCCTAGAAACGCAACTGACGTAGTAAGATTGTGTTCCATTTATTCAGCTTACATAATATATAAAATTTTATTCATGTTCTAATGTGACATTATAAAAATACTAAAAGAGAATAATATAAACAAGCTTGGCTGCACCAAGGTCAAACTCCTTTTTTCATTAAAATTTAAAAGTAAACAAAACAGAATCCATTTCTCCTTACAATATTATTCCAAAAGTATGAGTCCCATTTCAACTCCTTTATCAATCGTTCCTGTGAAAGGAATTTGCTAACTTTAGCAGAATAATTCAACCTGAGTTTGGGTTTTAGGATTGGGAGTGAATTCGTAATCAGTTTTGGCGTACGTCACTTTCATTGTTATTCGTGAATGACATCATTCATTTTCCTTCTGCCCATTGTCATCCGTCATTTATTCATATGAAAATTAAGTCAAAACTCAACAATAAGAGTTTGACAAAAGACTGAGAGAAGCTTACTCAGCTTAATGGTTTATCCTTTGCAGCAAGGTAATTTTCACCGAAATAAAAAATAAATGAAATATATCTACTTGTTCTATATAAATATATTTTTCATAATGGATATTTATTGTGTGCAGAAAAAATACTGAGAACTCGTAAACGAGAGTTGACACAACATGACGCTCTCTATTTCACTTTCTCTCTTATTTGTATTTTAAATTCAGACATCTTAAATTCAAGGTCTGACCAATTGCAATAATGAAGTCAACCCACTGACAGTTCGACAAAACTGAGAAAGTAATAGAATGAAAAAGGTTGAAAGAAATCCATTCGTGGTCAGCAGAATGCCATTCTTCGAGCTCACTTCAATACAAACCACGAAGAGTGGATTGGGGGTGAAGTCTCTGAAGCTGGGGGGCTCTGAAGCTGGGGGTCACTATCGGACCTGCAGTTTCGAACCTTTTACTTTTGAGAAGGGCGCAAATTTAACAATTTACAGGGATGGGAACACTTAAACCTAGTGCCGCCACTGATACATGCCTTCGTTTTTGACGGCGTGGGTAGATTAGTATATCCATGTTAAGAGGTCTCAAGCTTAAATTTCAATTCAATTTTAACGGACGACAAACTGATCAACAAAAAAAAATGTTCTTCCTACTCTCGTTCACGGTTCGAAATCTCTTTCCAAAATCCAGAAATCATAGAAACCCAAACCTGGACCGTACACTGGTGGGAAAAAGGCTGCTGACAAACGTAGGTGATTCGATGCTTTAGCAAAAAAATCCTTCACAAGAAATGAGGGATCTGTTACTTCAGTCATTGTTAGTAACCCCACAGGAGAATGTCTATTCATGCATGCAACGTAAAATCCATTCTGATTGGTCGCCAAGTAACATCAAGGCTGCGCCACCGGTTCTTGAGATATTCAGAGTGACTTGATAGTTTCCAACATATCGTGTATACAGCCCAACACATTAATGTTTTTATACATAGATATGTTTAGGAGCAGATAGTAATAATAATATATGTGCTGTATCAGATACGTGGAGTATCTGAAATTCTATAATAGTATATATATATATATATATATATATATATATATATATATATATATATATATATATATATATATATATGGTATGTCTGGTAGCGAAATTTCACTTAATGTGAGGTCCAAATTGCCAAAGAAAATAACTCAGTGAAATATTTTCTGTTAGCGAGAAATTTCATAAAATTATCCAGGATTATCTCGATTTCATCTATAATTAACTACATTTATACCTAGTATCGAGGTGCTTATTCTAAGACAGACTGACTGGCAGACAGACATTTTGTGAATTATAATGAGATTATTTATTTATTTATTAATTACATTATTTACATGCTTATTGGATTTAGACATTATTTAGAATGTAATCATTACATTACAAATCATGTACAAGGTTATGACGGTTTTAGGTGTCCGATAAATATATCAATATATACATCTATATTGGGTAGTTATACATATATATATATATATATATATATATATATATATATATATATATATATATATATATATATATTGTATGGTTATATATATATACTATGTACGTATATATAAATATTATGTATATATATACATGTACATGAGTGTGCATATATATATATGTATATATTTATTCTGTGTATATATATGTGTGCATACATGCGTGTATGCGTATATATTCTTATATTGTGTATGTATATATGTGGGTATATATACTGTATATGTATTTGTATGTATATGCGTACATTTATAAGTGTGCGTACGTGATCAGGTTTAGAAACATTTTATTTAAACTTCAATAAAAGTGTCATATCTGCTTATTTCAAATGTATCTGATGTATTTTACGAGGACATTGCCTTTGGAGGACCTGATTAAATTTTAAAATCCATTATTTACAAAGACACAAAATCTTCCATTATTCGTTTTATGGCAGTTAAGTTTCTTTGCCTCGGCCATCAAAGTTTTGTCCAGCATTATCTATTTCTGCTAAATTACAAAAAAACCCAACAATACCGTGTTCTGTAATGAAATCTCTCACATCCATCAGAGATTCTTTTTTTCCGGTATGTAGCCCGCTTTTGCAGGCACATATATGAAAGGACGGCTCTTATCGAGAAAGAATCAACTAAAAATAAAGACTTTTTGCAAGTATAACTAAATTAGTACGGTATAGGCTAGGGGATTTGGGTTTTAGGAAAATTCGTTGCGGAACTTTCACCGAGGAAAATTTGCTGCAGAAATTCTTCACGAAAAATCATCATCATCATCAGTCTTTTAACGTCCGTCGTTGGATATATACCTTCCCCAGGATCCGCCACATTTCTCTATCGTGGGCGTCGCGGAGCCAGTAATACATCGTAGAAATACTTTGCAGATATACATTGCTGGAAAATTTGCCGCTGGAATATTCGTCGCAGGAATATTCGATGTAGGAATATTCGTCGCAAGAATTAATTCCTAGATCAGCGTGAAACTACTTAATGGATAAAAAAGACAAATGACCACAAGACTCTGAAACAAAATTATGTCAAATCTTAATTGCTTTGTACTTGAAATTCCATCGCAAATTTCAAAGGAAACATATTTGAGAAGTGATTTATGCTATTTATGGTTTTAGGGGTAACAAATCAGTTAGTTTCTCTCGTAAATGTTGTTCCGCTAACTTAGGTCGTCAGTTATGTTCTTGGTAAGTAATTTACCAGCTGCAAATTTTCCGGTCACCAGTGATCTCATTAAATAGAAATCCTCAGGTGCTAATTCCTTGTTTACATTACAAAAATTAACCTAGGTTCACCCTGCCATTAGGATTAACCTAGGTTAGATTTTCGTAGTGTAACAACAAACTTGCTATGGCATACAGTTTCTTCCCAAGCTTATTCGAATTGGCCTCTTAGACATTCCTGGAGTAGGTGTATGTCCAACAACAGACAATACAAGGCTGCTGCTGCTGAAACGCATGCTATCCTAGGTTAAGTCAATCCATATTGAGAGGTGGGTTGACATAACCCAAGGCGAACTTAGGCTAGTTTTTATAGCGTAAACAGGGCTCGAGTCGGTTGAGTGTGTGTGCGTATATATTTGTGCACGCTCACGCACGTATGCGTATGAATAATTTTCTTGATAGACCAAAGGTTATTTATACTCCTGTTCAGATTCTTACGGCTATCGATTATCGATTAGCCACCACAAGTTAAGCTATTAAAATTCTTTTAAAGGACCCCAAATAAAAAAAAATAGCTGGCTTGGAAAACAAAAACAAAAACAAAATAAAAGATAAATAACGATCCTTTTAAATTGCTGCAAGCGGATTTACGCTCATGCAGTTCATTGCGCATGCGCGGGCGATCTGTCAGATGAAAAGAGAGCGTTTTAGAAGAAAGCATTCTGGGTTGGATGTCAAGCAGGAAATCTCGCTCTATCTCGCGTTATCTCGAGATCAGAAAATAACAAAAATATAATAAAATGAATAATGACAGTAAATAAATACTCTCTTTTCTTTGTCCGTTCCTGGTGTACCATTCCTTAAATATTGACGTGTAAGGAAAATATATAAAAGAAAATTGTGAAACAAGAAGAGAAAAACTAAACCCTCTTTCCACTGAAAGAATCTGTCAGTTGATTCGTGCTGCGAACAAGCAATAAAATTTGTGTTTTTATGGATTTTACATTCGCCAATTCTCTTAGTAAAGTATGTGGTGCCGTTACGCTGGCTACGGTGTCAGCCATACTCACTTAGACGCCGCGTATCACATTACTACTTACTCAGCATATTTGCAATATGTGAAGTAGACTCAGAAGCGACAAATCAGTGACGTAACTCACTTCAACCAGCGCTATTTTACACAAAGCTAAGGGGAATTAATTCCTTTCCTCAAATGCATTAGTACAGAGTGAACACAAACTTTTTCACTTAGAGTTTGAACTCGGCACGCTAATCTCTCAGCCCTGATCTGTCCAGGCATCCCACACTGCCATTTCCTCCAGACATTCTTACAAAAAAAAAAAAAAAAAAATATTTTCCAACTTTTTCCGCGGTAGATTCTGTTTAGGTTTGGATGTTGGAAGCTGTCCCGAATCTAACCGCGGTTTTCTTTGTTTTTCATTCTCGGAATAGATCAATTACCTTTGAGATGAGGTGGGGCTTCAAAAACAATAGAAAAATCGTAGGAGCAATACCAGTCCACAAATTCTCCGAGCGCCAGAGAATTCACTTGTTCGGACATTTGATACGAATATCAAATAACCAACAAGTGTTCAGAGCCCGCAATGTCAGAAATTCAGGTGTCTAGACAAGAGGACGATTTCGCAAGCTTTGGATCAAGGTCCTGGCAGAAACACCAAAGTTCCACGGTTTGTTTGTCACATAGGTGACTCAGCAAGTCACCAAACACCGTCCCCACCTCTCCTACTTCACCTCGCAGTACACGTTGAAGATGATATAGAAAATAAGAAAGATTGAGAAATAAATCAATTTTTATCGTCAGTGGATATCTTGTCCTCCAGATACACTAAAAATAAACAGCTACGATACTGTTTCGAGTTAGAATACATAAATAAAAACAACAAGTGTTTAAACGCTGACCAATGTTCCTTTCCATAACTTAATGTGGAACTACTTTTCCTATATTCTGAATTTTCCCATAAGGCTTGTGAACGGCCAAATACTCTTGACTTAGTGCAAAAGCAATTAAGCACCGAATAAAGTTTAAAGACACTTTTAAGGCTTCTCTAACAACGAGTGAAACATGGCACCGGAAATTTTTAAATCAACCAAATGTATACGTTCGGATGTATATTTACGAAGTTTTTCTTTGTCAGCTACCAGGCTAATTTGTGGGAATTAGGGCGTATTGTGTAGAGCTAAGATTCTAAATATTGGACCTACATGCCTAGAAGATCAGTGCTTCCAATCCTTGTTTTTTTGCCAAGGATCAAATTCCAACCAGGGTACGAAATAAATAAATGGTAATAGTGTCCTTTCGAATCAGCCATCAGATCTTATGAATGAACCATTAAAAACTTCAGCGGCCAAAAACTAAAAACTGTCAATATTTACAAAAAGAATTATGATACAATTTCATAAATACATCATAAGTAAACTATTTTTTTTAGAAAATCTTTGTACAGAATTAACAGCACATATTTTGATTTCTCTCTCATTATGCAACTTCTATAGAACTACCTATCAATTTTCTTTTTTATTGATGTTTAGATAAAAATCCTTTGTAGCTTCCAGAAATCTAATATTACTATCAGATTTTTTTACGTTTATTTTTTTTGTAAAAATACTAATTTTGAAACATTGAAATACGAAAGTGTGCTATGCGAAACTGAGGGTATGAATAAACTCTCACTGGATATAGGAAGATAAATAAAGAGATATATGGTGACACATTAGTGCAATATATACAATTGAAAAGAGAACATGAACAGCATGATACATGGGAAAACCTCTTAATTTTTTTACAGTGAAATTGGCTGTATAGGAAACATACTACTATATCTACCTAGGACAACGAATTCCTATGAAATTCTTCAGGAACAAGAAAACCCTATTAGTCCTAAAAAGAAGAGTACACAGCCAATACGTCCTCGACATAGTCACCTATGGAGCTGAAACATTGAACCTAACCAAGAGACTGACCCTCAAACTGAAAACTATGGAATGTACACATGAAAAAATCATACTCAACCTCACATGGAAGGGTCAAAAGACTGCATAATGTATAAGGGAAAAGATAGGGGTCTGTGACGTCAGAAAACTCAAATAGCAATGAGTTAGTCATGTTACAAGAACAACACACAACCGATGGACATCACGAAACTGAGACCGGCAGCATACAAAATGGAGAGATGAAGTAGACAAGTTTAGAAAGTACTGGCTGCGCAACACCCATGATAGAGAGGTCTGGCAAATCTTAGGGAAAGTTGATGTTCAACGACGGATTATAAAAGACTGATGATGATGAGTTGAACCTTTTTATGCATATTATTTAAATTCTTATATAAATCTCTTTTGTTGAGATATTCAAAGCATTTTAATGTAAATGACTCCTGAGATATAGCATCTTGTGAATTATTGATGTCATAATAATTCTATCCATATTTACAAATTAGAAATAAAATGAGAGCAGGCCAGATTTTTCTGTTTGTCAGAGGCACACTGCTATAACGTCCGGGTCACAAAGTGATTGAGCCAGAAGTGAGTCTGGTCGTCATTAGCATGTATTTTATTTAGGATCGGTCACATGATCCATTTGTAACTCGAGTTTTCAAAAGATTTCTAGAAAGTTATCGAAATTTCCAGAAAAGATCTCGCAGTCACTCAACTTGAGTCTCCAAGAAATCTCCATAAATATCTCACTGTAACTGCATTGTAACACGCATTAAAAAGGAATTTTTGTAAATTGCGGTAATCTCGCAATTTCGCGTTGATCGAAGTAGCGCATTGGTAGATTTGCGTATACCGGCAGTTCTATAACTAAAAGGATGCAACCCCAAAGATAAGAGGGCAGCATCAAGGAGCGCGTAAACTTCATACTACTATATTAATCACGTAGCAACACTGTTCCCAGGGACAACAGTGTTTAGCAGCAGAAACGATTGCACCATGCGCTTACCTCATACGAGCATCAATTCGTTTGAGTTTAATCAGCTATGACTTTTTCAAGTGTATAAACCGATAGAAACCTGCATCCAAGTTGAAGGAAATCACTTTCAACATCTATTGTAAAGTTCAGATATATGTGTAATTAGCATCTCTTTGTAATCTTGTGATTCGTGCTCTTAGAAAATACTTTTAGGTTTAAAATAGTTCAAGTACAAGTCGTCAGAAAGACGGTCGCATCTTTGTTGAAACACCCTGTATATACGTATGGATATAGGGCAAAGTATGGAGACAGCTTCTCCAGCATTATTATGTAATTCTCTTTTCAAGATTTATTCTCGTCTGCATTTGTCCCGATCTCTCAACAATGAGCAAACAAGAGTTGACATTGAACAAACATCTCTTCCGTCTTTCATATCTCAGTTTTCTATTTTTGTCCGTTGGAGCAACAACTTTGCTGATTCGGCACGACAAAAAAAAAAAAAAAAAAAAAGGAAAAATTCCCCAGTCAACAACAAATGCAAATTTTTTTTTTACATCTTTATCTGTTTTCAAACTATTTATTTCTTTTTTTTTTAATCCTATTTTTTGAAAAAAAAAATGTATTTGCTTTTTTTGTCTTCCTTTTCTCTTTTGTCCAACGCTACAGGCCAGGCCAAGTGTCTCCCCTTTTATTTTAAGGACCGTCTTTTGTCTGCCTCTTCGTTGCGTTACCGAGACACAGACCTAAAGTAAACCCTTTGTTTTGTCATCCAAAAGGAACCGAATTTATAGACCTGGCTCTGAAAAAAAATATCTCCATTACTTTGAGGCTTGTTTTGTGCCGTTGATGTGACTACAGGCAACCATTTGCCATTCTTTTTTTTAATTCTTCCTATAAAATAATACACTTCCTTTCAAAATCTGTTATCAAGCAAATTATAAAAATTGAAAAAGGAACGTCCTGTGTTTATTTCGTTTTATTCAATCTGGACATAAATAATATCTAGGTCGTATGAATATGTCTACTTTCTTTACACTTTGCATAGTGTCTGGGGAACTTCACTTTTAATTAAAAAATCAGATGGCTTCAACGAGGTTAAATACTTCTTAAAGTTATTTTATATTGATTTCGTTAATGGTATTTTCAATTGGTTTGCTCTCTTTGTTTTTACCCGTTTCATTACATTGGAAAATGACATAGCCGACACAAAGTGAAGGAATAGATGCTCGTATAAGGCTAGCACAGTATATTTGTGACAAATGTGTCCATTTCTCAATGCATATATATATATATATATATATATATATATATATATATGTGTGTGTGTGTGTGTGTGTGTACATACATACATGTATGCATGTATGAACATATGTATGTATGTTATATATATGTATATATATATATGTATATATATACATACATAGATACGTTCATATATACATATATATATATATATATATGCATGCATGTATATATATATGTATGTATATATATATATAAGTGTTTGTGCGTAGAGGTTTATATATATATATATATATATATATATATGTATATATATGTACACTAACACACACACTAACACACACACACACACACACACACACACACACACACACACACATATATATATATATATATATATATATATATATATATAATGAATGCGTGCAGGAACAGGCCATGTGCGAGGATGGAAGACTATGGTCTTTTAAAGATTCTCTTGTTCGGCTTGTCTCTAGAGAAGTGGAATGCCATAGACAAGATAAAGACTCCTAGAAAAAGAAGCCTCAATTACCATCAGAGGACAACAGGACTTGTTGATAAGCAGTTATGGCGACATTCGGTCGACCAAATAATCTCTCTTTCCGAAGAAAACTCCTTCGACTAATAACGATCGAATAAATCGGTGTATAATAATGATAATCCCTCTTTTCAGAGATTTCAAAAAATGACAAAAGTGGAAACGACTTTTCGAATCAAATTAATTTGACCGGCCAAATGAAATAGTTTCGTTTATTTATACTTGAATATTGAAAAATAACCCCAACTTCCAAACAATTTCAAGAATTCTGGAGTCTTTGAGGATACTGAAAATGGTCCTCAGGATTTAAAGAGAATTACTGTCACCCAATCTTCAGCAATAACCTCTGGACTTTTTGTATGAACATTGAAACGCACGAAACAAGAATAATAATAATAATAATAATGATAATAATAATGATAATAATAATAATAATAATAATAATAATGATAATAATAATGATAATAATTATAATAGCAACAATAATGATCGCCTGATGTACTATCACAAAACTGAAAATATTTGATATATTGTATGCCTCTCTCAGTAAAAAATCAAAAGTAAAACAACTTTGAAAAACATAAAATGACGTGATGCCCTTTCAAAAGTGATTTTTGATAAAGTTGAAAAGGTAGTGATTTTTGATAAAGTTGAAAACGGTATATAACTTGAAAGTCACGTATTAATGTTCCCAAAAAAAAATGTGCAGTAATTTTAAATCTTTGGTTTACGATTACCGAAGTGTTTATGGTGAATACGATCTGTTTCGCTGAAATTATAATTGGAATCATCTGGTTCATGAGTTGACATCAACTTATTCTCGTGGTCTGCTAGAGCGTCGAGGCCTCCCCCCCCACTTTCTCTGGTACCCGAACGCCATTATCGAAAATGCAAGTCTTGTTTTTGCTGACAACCTTGCTCAGCTCCATCGCTGCTAGTTCATTCATGATAATAATAATAATGATAATAATAATAATAATAATAATAATAATAATAATAATAATAATGAGAAAATAAAGAGAAAATACCTTAGAAGGATAAGGAAAATATTAGAGACCAAATTGAACAGCAGAAATCTAATAAAAGGAATGAACACCTAGGCTGTATCAGTAGTTAGTTACACAGGACCATTCCTAGGATGGATAAAGGAAGAACTCCAATGAATGAACAGGTGAACAAGGAAACTTATGACAATGCATAAAGCATTACACCCTCGAGATGACACGGATAGACTATACGTTAAGAGAAAAGAAGGTGGCAGGGGGCTCATCAGCATAGAAGGCTGTGTCCAGAGAGCTAAAGCAGATCTATAAAAGTACGTCCTAGCAAACAATGAAGAAATCATAAAGAGTGCACAAAACAGCGTAACAAGCAACAAAGTAGAAAACAATGGAACAGCACAGCAAACTAGGAAAGGAAAATGGGAGGGGAAAAATTGCACAGTGAGTTCAAAAGACAGATACAAGATGCAGCAGACGAGAGATCATGGACATGATTACGGAAAGGAAACCTGAAGAGAGAAACAGAATCGTTAAACATGGCAGCTCAGAACAAAAGCATTAGGACAAACTATATAAAAACAAAAATCGACAGAACACAGACAAACAGCAAGTGCCACCTATGCAATGAAAGAGATGAGACTGTAAATCACATTACTAGTGAATGTAGTCAACTCGCCCAGAAGGAGTATAAGCACAGACACGATAGAGAAGCAACAATGATAAACTGGGAACTGAGTAAAAGAATGAGATTCAACCATGTGGAAAAGTGGTATCAGCACAAACCAGAGGCAGCCCTGGAGAATGAAAACCACAAACTACTCTGGGACATCCAAACCGACCACCTCATCCAGACAAGAAGACCGGACTTAGTAATTGTAGACAAGAAGAGGAAGACATACCAAATAGTAGATGTGGCTGTACCTGCAGACCATAGAGTAAAGAGGAAGGAGAGTGGAAAACGGGAAAAATACCAGGACCGAGAGAACTGAAGAAGATGTAGAACATGAAAGCCAGGGTAGTGCCAGTTATAGTAGGTGCACTGGGAAATATCCCAAAGATGCTTACGGTGAGACTGGAGGAGATCGGGATAAGGGGAAGGTTTGAGACTGTACAGACCACAGCACTGCTGGGAACTGCGCAGATACTGAGGAAAGTGTTAGAAATATAAAGACTGCAACGTTAAATGTTAATTGTGACCCAACAGAGGAAGGGAAATGAAAGCGGAAATGTGAGCCGCAGCACTGACATGATGGGCGGGGGAGGGAGAAGATCTCGGCTGAAGACCTTAGGAGACTTATTGTCACTCAGCCTTCAGCAATGACCACCGGGCAACCGGTGTGAAACTGTAAACCACAGTATTACTGTGACCTATGAGCACTAGGAGAGAAGGACTGGAGACTTGAGGAGACTTGCTGTCACTCAAATTCCAGCGGATACCATCAGGCAACTGGTGTGAGATTGCAAATAATAATAATGGTAATAACAATAATAATCATTGTAGTACAGTAAGTTTACAGTTCTATGCACACTTAAACACTGTGATCAGCTCTACAACTGTCATATCTTTATATTTTCCCTACTATGGCTATGTTTAACATTATTACAAAGCAGCCCGTTTGCGACGAGTGAATTAGAATCAGTGGCAACAAGAGCCCAAAATGGCCAATTATAAAAATATTTTACCCATAACTGCTACGGGAAATAGATCAACGCCTTTCACATGGGCATTAGTTCACTGTAAACTCTAACTGTCTGGGCCAGAGTTTGAACTCAGTTCGCTTAGTTCATTCTCCGTTCTGTTAACTGTAAAGTCCTGCTATTATGTACTACTAATAAAATAAGGGTGATAACTGTAACAAGCAACGATAATTTGACAAAGAATACTTTTTTTCTCTCGTTTTTTCCTTTTATCAGTTGATACGGCGCCAAAAGTTCCAAATGAAACTCAAACACAAATTTCAATTATAGAAATCAAACAACTTTTGACGGAAGAGAGCGAAAGCCAGATTCTCCTGCCATAGACTTTCCATCAGAAGAAAATCAAACAATCTGCGCTAATTCATCAAAATTGTTCATTAAATCATTTTAGACATTCTCGAAATTGTTTGGAAATAGTAATTATTTTTGATTATCCAAGTACACAGTGCCGAAAAACTTATTTGATTTGGCCAGGCAAATTAATTTTAGTACATAAGATCGCTTCCACTTTTCAAAATAACGATCAGCACTTCATTATATTGATAGATATTTATATACTCGGGGCGTCCGGTAAAGAGTGGTGTTCAACAAGATAGTGGCTTGTGCATAAATCTTCACTAGGTACTTCACGATTGTGGTCTTGTGGCAGGGGTGATTTGCAGGGTAGTATTAGAAACAATTTATCACGAGCTTAATTCTCACTGCAGGCTCTTTTGATTGTGGGTCTGTTTCAGAATGAGTTATGCTTTAATATCTAGACATCTTGCAAGTTCATTTTGAAGATTTTAAAAGCATGTGAATATCGATGTTA
>OY735202.1:13015487-13020487 GCA_963457665.1 Thysanoteuthis rhombus | reverse complement strand
GGGAGATAGAGATCTAAAGGGGGAAAATGCTATTTTTCTTCCTGCCATGTTATATCCCTGACAAAATACTGGACGCAACATTAATGATCTTTAAACCAAATCAGGTGAATTTCCTCTCGTGATGTGAATTATTGATCTTCCAATCGATTGATCAAACCATGAATTGATTTCCCCTCTCACAGGTCAAGTCGATCAAAACAAAAAGAGAAAAATGAAAAATGGTCAATGATAATATACCAAGTTATTGCTTACATAATCAGTAATATAGCCCTTGTTATTTGAATGTTGTCCATTCTCATTTCCTGCCATTATCCTTCGAGCCGATCAATGATGTCAGGAGGAAATCTGTAACTATCAAGGCCAAGTGACAAGAAACAGATTTGGATTCGCTGAGCTCAGCTTAGTTCGACATAAATCTTGAGTCAGATAACCAGTGAGAATCGAACTTGAATATTTTCCGTACCGTCTCTACCTAGGCTAAGTGTACGGAGATCCTGGAGTGCTCAGTCGTCAGGCCTGATGTAGTCCAGACAGAAGTAGACCCCAATATGTCTGGCTTCAGCTGCAGGAAGGAAAGACGTCAGATACGGCGCCTAATCGCCCCAGTTTGAAATTAAAGTTATCTTCTCCTAGTTGCCTAGAGAGCCCTACCTACCCTGCTATTTTATCCATTGCTAGGAAGAGAGATAAATGCACTACTTTCCATAAGCCATAATTGCGAAGTGAACTTAAACAGCCCCAACCGGAATTTTAACTCAGGTCTCTGATTTCATTATCCGATTTGTTACCAACTATACCATCGAACTTACTACAGAAGTGATGTTTTTTCTTCAAGTTTGCTAAGCAATGCTCCACTGTGGAGTGTCTGTCTTTACACCGAACAATATAAGATATGCCCACCTCTCATAGATGAATCACCATACCCCGTGTGTGTATCAAAATTGATTATCTAAAGAGATAGATCGACTCTAGCTTTCCCACTGATTCAAAAAAGATTTTTTCAAACGAAGTAACATGTTCTTTATGGCATATATAACATCATATTTCAGAAAACACACTGAATATGACCATAAATTCTATGATAGCAAAAGTATTAATCTGTGTTTTCACGGGAATGCAATGCTCAGCGCGACCTTTCCAGGAACTCTGCAAACCAAAAGGACACTTTCCCAATATACTTCAGTACATAAATGAGTTCTTCACAGCTTTTACATTTTGGTTAATACACATACACATTCCCATAAACAAGGCCTAAAACCAATAGTTATATATATATATATATATATATATATATATATATATATATATATATATATATATATATATACACAAATATTATTGTGTCATCCACAGACAGCTGTTTCGATGTATTACATCTTTTCAGTGTGGCTATAGACCTTTCATTATCCCATCCAGTACCGGCAGAATTGAAACCTTCGCTTCAGACCTGGAGACCGATATCCTACCTCTGGGATACGGAACTACACGGTCAGTAAAGCTGAATTTAAGCGATATATTTATTTACGCAGAAATTCCCCATCCACCAGATTGATCTATTCCGATGGAAGAGCATTGCATAAGCTTACAATGGATGAGTTACCTCACTTAGAGTGTGCTCAACCCTGAATAGAGGAGCATTAATATATACAAATATATACAAATATATATATATATATATATATATATATATATATATATATATATATATATATATGTGTGTGTCTGTGTGTGTGTAAGTGAAGTATGTGCAAGTCGTTTAATTTGAAAAGATCTTTATTCCAATAGTGCTCAATACCTTGAGTAGAGACAAAATATAATGAGATCAGAGTAAACAAACATTAGATAAAGCAGTAAAATATATTGTAAACTAAGTTATTTCAGTTTACTCCAACCGTCACATTACAAATCAAAGTGAAAATAATTCCCTATAGTATATAAATGATACGTACGATTGATTACACTGCCTATCTGATGAGCTGGAGTTGAGGAACGAAGGGTAACCATTGTTGTTCATCAAATATCTACAGTTAATTTTAATCGATGTATGTATATACTCTCTCACACACACACATATATATATGTGTGTGTGTGTGTGTGTATGAAGCAAAGTTGTTTTTTTTTATTATTGAAAAGGGTTCCCTGAGTTTTAAATTTTGAAGACCGCTGCTATAAGCTAAGAGTCTATTTATCTGGAACTCTCTGACTTACTTTCCCACGCATTGCACGAGAACTTGAGACAATTATTTTCTCTCCACTTCACGAACGATCCATGGACACCCAACCATTGTTTCTGAAACAATCGTGGGTCTTTAAAGGACTGGGGTGCTAGCCTGACGCCAAAGAGGGACTGCCTTACAAGACTGGAAGGCACCAGCTTCCCGGCTGTTTTCCCATAGCAAGGGTTGGGGAGAGTGGATTCATGCTTTTCCCAAAGGTATTGGTGGGAAGTCAACCCAAACTGTCCTAGTCAGATTTCGAACTCAAAATTATGACCCAAAACTGTCAACATAGATTTATTTAATTCTCAAGTTGGTCCGTCCAACTGGCTGGCTAAGTATCATCATCATCAGTCTTTTAATGCCCGTCGTTGGACATAGGCCTTCCCCAGGATTCGCCTCAATTCTCTATCATGGGTGTCGCGGAGCCAGTATTTTTAAATTTGTCCTGTTCATCTTTCTATCTTGTGTTCTGTCGGCCTCGGTTTCTCATGTGATTTTTGGGGATTCATGTTGTGAGACGTGATGTCCATCCGTTGTCTTTCATTCTTGCAACATGGCCTACCCATTGCCATTTGAGTTTTATAATAGTTTGTATGATGTCACGGACACCAGTTTTCTTCCTTATATACTGTGCTGTCTTGTGATCTCTCCATGTAAGGTTGAGCATGATTCTCTCATGTGCACGTTGCATACTTCTCAGTTTGTAGGTCCGTCTCTTGGTTAGGTTCCATGTTTCAGCTCCATAAGTGACTATCGGGAAGATGCATTGGTTATATACTCTTCTTTTTAGGATTATTGGAATCATCTGGTTCTTGAAAGTTGAGGTTGCTCTGCCGAAGGCTTGCCATCCCAAAGTGATTCTTCGCTTGATTTCCTCCTCTTTAAAGGGTCTCATAGAAATTCGTTGTCCTCGGTAGATGTAGTGGTCTACCTTGCCGAGTTTTGCATTTTCTATCTTGACAGTTATGTTTTTATTCTCAACATGATTATTGCACATAATTTTTGTTCACAGAAGTTCATATGCCTGCAAATATGGATTATAGCTTGGGTGATACCATTCATCCATGGGTAAGTAACAACATGCGTTGCATTATGGGTAAAATACTGAAACACCTAGAGATATAAGATGGACGCAAAGAGTTATTTGGCACGTTTCTCCCGGAGTAAGGAATTATATTATGTATGAGTATGTCCAACGTGCAGGCTGCAACTATGGAGCTAGATGGCTGAAAATCTAAATATCTACTACTTATTATGTCTGTCAAAACCGTTTTTTGTGTTTTTTTTGTTCGAAAATTACCTTCCCCAGAATAGGTTTTTAGTTGGAGGAAACAATTTACAATGTAAGTTTGTTCCAAATTCGTTCTTTAATTCGTGTCCGGCAGCATTAACACTCTTGCTGAGATTACCATCTTACAGAAACTGAGACAAGTAATTGATTCATTGATCATATCATTTCCTGATCTTGATTATCCCATTAGGACATGTACCCAAAAGATTTTGTGACAGTCTCTATTGGGTTACTAACCAGACCTGTTATAGAATTTCACGCTATCTTCAATATTTAAATTCGAGTTTTTATCCGAGATGGTTTCGAGTGAATATTATTGTAGTGGAACATTTTTTGTACTGGGGAATATCTTTTATGTCTACAATAAAGAGTTGTCAGTAGTTCCTCTCATCATGCACAGATTACAAACCTAACGAAACTATTACCCATCTATAAGTTGGCCCCCCAACGTACACACAAAAAAAATCTTCAAAAACTCGACTTATACACAAGTATTGCCGGCAATTCTCTCCTTTCTTATCTGACCTGTGCAGCCAAGAGTGCACTGGGCCCCATTGGCCAAATTTTCACATAAACGCATTCTCCGCCAGGGCGTTGGTACAACGGGAAGAATTTCATTAAATCTACAAATTGATAATATTAATTGAATAAATGCATTGCTTCAAAGTGTGGGAAATTAAATAAGAGAGACGAAAAACATAAGAGAAGATAAGAAAGAAGGGATAAGAGGGAGGGAGTAGAAGATAAAAAGAAAGAGAAGGCATTAAAAAAAAGGAAGAGTGGGAAGAGGAGGAGAGAAAAAGAAAAAGTAAAAAAAAGGGAGAGGCAGAAGAGGAAGAGAATAGGAGAGGGTATACAAAAATAAGGTGAAAAAGAAGACTACCACGGAGACGAAACAGGGGAGGATGACAGGTAAAAGAAGGAAAGACTAGAAAGGAGAGGTAGAAGAAGAAAGAAAAAAGAAGATGCTGGGAGGAAAAGAGGAAAGGTAGACGGTAGAACAAAAAAGGGAGGAAAAGGAGAGGGGGAAAGGAGAGAAAGAAGAAAAGGAAGAAGGAAAGAAGACGTAGCAGAATAAATAAGAATGGTGGGGGGGAGAGGGAAAAGAGATTGAAAGAGATGATGGATAATTCGATTAATCAAAGTTTCATTTATCTAAAATGGGAGCTGCTTTCTTTTTTCCAACCTATCATTCGGTTTCTGTCTCTTTCTCGCCTTGGTCAGTTCTCCCCATCCCCGTCGCTCTACCACCTACTCTTACTTACTGTCTCTCTGTACACATCTTTCTGTTCCTCTCTCTCTCTCCCTTCTTGTCCTTACTCTTTTTTTTCTCTTGCCTCTCATTTTTCCTTCATCTCTTAGTCTCCCCACCTCTCTCTCTCACTCTCATCTTCTCATTTCCCCCTTCCATTTCTAAGTTGCTCTCGCTCTCGTGTTTTCTCAGCTTTTCCTTTCGTCTCCTAATTTCTCTCTCTCTCTCTCTCCCCTCT
>OY735202.1:13000487-13012987 GCA_963457665.1 Thysanoteuthis rhombus | reverse complement strand
TTCTGAGATCACTGCTACAGTCGGAATTTTTGTAGGTACCAATCCTGTTGAGATGAACAACGAATGAATTGCACCGTTTTATTTCACAAATGGCGAATCGGGACCAAATTCTTAGATCCAAACAAAAACAATGTGACAAATAAGTGAAGATAGATAGATGTATTGACTGGGGAAGGATCAGTTCTTCTTACTTGATGATAATTGTAAATGTGTGTCACGATTTTTCAAATAATATATCAATGTATATATATATATATATATATATATATATATATATATATATATATATATATATATATATTAGATATGCATTCATATATATATCAGATACTGATCGTTCGTAGGATATTATTGAATTATTCATATTTACACACATACACACACGTATATATATATATATATATATATATATATATATATATATATATATATGCAATGTTCACAAACATAAAGAGGACTCTCTCTCTCTCTCTCTCTTCCAAATACTCACACAAAACTCACCCTTACACATATAGATGCATTTGTGTACATAGATGAATATATTTATGTCTCCGGTTTTATTTCTGTTAGTTCTGATTTTTCATCAGAT
Source organism: Thysanoteuthis rhombus (assembly GCA_963457665.1). Classification (NCBI taxonomy): domain Eukaryota; kingdom Metazoa; phylum Mollusca; class Cephalopoda; order Oegopsida; family Thysanoteuthidae; genus Thysanoteuthis; species Thysanoteuthis major. The sequence continues at coordinate 13,012,398 of OY735202.1, read as the reverse complement.
ATTCTATCAGAATATATTTTCGCTCACACACACATATGCACATATTCATGCATATATATTTGTAAGCCCATATATATAATATTTATATATATATATATATATATATATATATATATATATATATATATATATATATATATATATATATATATATATATATAAAAGAAGTGTCTTACTGATCGGCGTCTGGTTGTCTTCGTCTCTTTACTCCGTCGTTTAAAATACAACCGACTTCGTATCGTTCATTTTTTTCTCTTCTCTGGCTCCGAATTTTTCTTCCCATTTCGCTATTTTGTGTTTGTTTGCTAAAATCTTGCTTGGCCATTTTGTTTGCCGAGTTTCTTTCCCTTGGCTTCCACCCGTTGCCTTCTTCTCATCCGATTTCTATTTACGGCTTTTCTTATTATGCCTACTCAAACGAGAAATTTTCTCCGCGTCTCCTTCTTTCCTCCTTTCGTCTTAGTTGGACGAGTTCAATAGAAAAATTTTGACGATAAAAAGAAAAAAGAAAGAAGAATTTCATGTCGGTTGGTGTAAAAAAAATTGTGTTTACTTTATACCTTTAATAAGTGTATACCTAAGTCTGGCATGAGGACACATTAATGATTGACCAGAAAGGGTGTAGCTGCTATAGATAACCAGAGACTTGGCCCCTAGAGGGTATCCTCCAAAATCCTTGTGTGAATTAATAAAAAGTAAACTTGGCAATAAATAGACATTTGATATAAATCAATCGGTGAAAAAAAAAACCAACCCCGAAGCTGAATTATTATTTATGTCATTTATGCACATACAAATATATCCGCATTGTATAATGTTTTCAGAAAAGCAGCTAGTGAGCTATTATCTATTCAGCTTTTGGGGGTCACCACGAATCAGGGCCCAGGAGCAGATTCAAATAGCCTTTTCTCCCATCTCTGCTACGCCTTTGTGACTAGTGAGAATCGAACTCATTACACTAGCAAATTGGCTACTGAAAAATTGGCTGATGACAAATTGGCTACTTACCATTGTCAATGGTCAGTACTCTATATTTGCTATCTTTATCCCAACAAGTCACAAGTACCACCTGGAGAAGAAATGGGCATTTGAAGATTGTGTTATGCTAAGTTGAGAGGATCTTCGACCCGAGAAATCAGCATCGGAAATCTTATTTTTTTCTGGTTTTGCGCTAGTGGAGAATACATAACTCTTTCAGAGAGAGCACGCCACAAAGTGTTTATATTTACTTCAATTCATGATTTTCATACTATCATGGAAAAAAGTCTGTCCGAAAAAAACTGACTTATTGATTATTTGCTAATTACATTCGAAGTTGCTGAACTTATTGAATGAGAAGAGGTTGAGAGTTTATGATTAAAAAAAAAATAACCTATAATTATTTTCCTCAGATTGGGTCTATTTCTTGAAATTCGAAAATTATAACCAAATATAAGATTTATATGCTTATCTACAAGGTATATCCGGAAAAGACTTATTATTGATTGTTTGTTAGCTACATTTGAAGTTGCTTTTCTTGTTGAAAAAGAAGTTAAGTGTTTGTGACTGAAAGAGATTATCCATGATTATTTTGCTCAGATTGTTTCTATTTCTTTTTATTGTTTTTTGCTTGGAAATATTTTCAAAGAATTAGACAATTCATGTTTATTGTTGTTGTTGTTGTTGTTGTTGTTGTTGTTGTTGTTGTTCTTCTTCTTCTTCTTCTTCTTCTTCTTCTTCTTCTTCTTCTTATTATTATTATTTTACTGTGAATATTTATTTTTACTTGAGTATCGAACCCCAAGGAATCCCACAATTTTAACCAAATATATGATTTATGTGCCTGTATTCAAGGTCTGCCAAGAAGGTATCCAGTCATTCTAGATATCTAGAGCACTGGTTGTGCATAACTTGGCATCCAATTAGAACGTTTTTTTTTTTGCATGCGCAGGAACAAACACTCTCCTGTGGGATTACTCGGTCGGCAGTGAGACGCGATTGATTGAGTTTGTGTACTGTGGGACCATTGCATTCTGTCTGCTTAACGTCTTGTGTATTTTTTTCACCCAGGTTTAGCTATTCCTAAACTTCGGACTTAGCTTTCTGCGATTTCTGGTCTTTCCAAGATCATTTCAGACCGTGGATAAGATTAAGGTGACTGCACTGAGGCAGATTTACAAAAGCAATGCAAAGAGCAATCATACGAATAACTCTTAAGGATAGAAACAGATCAAAATGGATCTGAGAGAGGACCAGGGTGGAGGATATCGTTCAAGTAATTGAGCAACTAAAACTGAAATGGGCAGGGCACATAGCAAGAAAAATAGACAACAGCTGGAGCAAATGGCTCACTGATTGGTACCCATGGGTCAGTAAACATATTAGGAAAAGACCAGGTACGAGATGGACAGGTGAGATGGAAAAGTTTGCTGGTAAGACATGGCAGATATTGGCGTAATCACAGTTGTCATGGAAGGAAATGGTAAAGGCCCCCATCTAGCAGTGGATTCATAACGATCATGATAATGATAATCTTTCTCTCCTTCTCTCTCTCTCTCTCTCTCTCTCTATATATATATATATATATATATATATATATATATATGTATATGTAGTCTTGTTTATGCAATTTGTCTATTTTACTCATTCATCCCCTATCTTTCTCAATGTCTGTCTTTGAATACAATTCTTCTATCCCTTCTCCCTCACTCTCTCCCTCGTAATTACTTCCACCCATATTTTATTTATTTCAACTCTGAAATGAAATCTCCCACCGGAAGCAAATAATGTCGCATTGTACGCAAGCGCAGTGAACACCAAAACCGGAAATTAGGTACGAAATGAAGCATGACGTTATTCAACCGTTTTGCAGAAGGAGCCTTCTGGAACAGCTGCCATTCGTCCAGACCAATGGCAAATTGGTCCCTGGGGTAGATAAAGACCAATCCCCTCTTAACCCATCGCCGACAACCATCTTGAGTGGATAAGTAATAAAAGCCTGATATAAATAGGTTAGACAAGAAAGTCTACAACGTATTCGGAAATACCATAAAATTGCTGACACTATCTATCTATCTATCTATCTATCCATCTATCTATCTATCTATCTATCTATCTATCAATCTATCAATCTATCTATCCATCCATCTATCTATCTATCTATCTATCTATCTATCTATCTATCTATCTATCTATCTATCTATCTATCTATCTGCTCATATATTTATTTTTGGTATGTGTGTTTATTTCTATTTCTCTCCTAATGGTAATGTCTTTAGAATCTGATACCCATCACTCAATTTCAGTTTATTGAATAATGAATAAGCTTTTTCGAAAAATCTATGAATACATCTTAGTGTGCTTTATATCTATGATTTTCTTTATGATTCTTATCTATCTATCTATCTATCTATCTGAAGTTGATGGACTGAGAGATATGAGTCGCTGACATAAACACAGACATACAAAGACACCAAGACATTTACAGGTTTGAATAAAGTTTATTCATAATTTAATAAACCGAGAGGCTGCTATGTATCAAGAGACTTAAACAGAGAAATTGAATAAACCCTATGGTGAACCTGAACAGACTTCGATAAATATGAAAAGGCAGATACATAGATATACAAATAAATAGATACGTAGAAATGAACAAGCTGAGATGGATAGATATAAGTTGACAGATCAATCTATCGATCTACATGAACAGATTGAGATAATAAGATAGAAAGAAATATAATAATGTTTCTTTGGTATTTTCAGTTTTTCTAAATACGTGAATACGTATACTTCTGAAAGGGTGGGAAGAGCTTATAGTACCGATCTCCAAAGAATATAACTTATTTCATTTTATTAGAAACCGTTGGCTATGTGACAGTTTCTATCAAGTGACTAATCAGACATTTTTTAAAAATTCATGCTTATTTTCACAGGATCACCAACATTGATTCGTAAAGGAGAAAAGAAACTCAATGATACAGTAATACCTTGATTAGCACTCTATACGTCCCTTAAAATTGATGCGGTGAACGAAACAGCGTCATACGGGGTCATTAGAACATAGCATAAATAGAATATATAGAACACCTCTCCTTACCTTGCTGCTGCGATCCTAGTTAGGGTAATTATTTTTTAAGTACATAATGTCGTTGTTGAGCCTAAACAAGATGGATAGGATTAGTGCCTAGTATTTAAGCAGCTAGCTAGTTTCTGGAGCTTTGAAACATCATTCTGCCGATGTATATCGATACATGATAAATTATTGTGTACAGATATAGGTATATGCTCCTTCGTACTTATGGCACATTAACCAAAGCATATCCAAGAGATTTTCCATTGTACTTTCTTTCATTATCCATTGATTGTTTTGGACATTTAGCATTATTAAATTTATCACGATGGTGTAGCGCAAAGCGGGTTATTACTGTATTTCAACGATCTCGTAGGATGTATAGACAGATAGGTAGAGAAATGGCCTTATTTCAATCATTCATAGGTCATTTAAATAATGTCTGGGATTCACTGAAGATGGAACGGAAATCGATATTTTTCCCGCTTGATTCAACTTCGTTTCAAAATGGCGAGCGGAAGTAAATTCACTGGGTGGTTTTCTACAGCCTCATTCTGATATCTTGTTAAAACTCTTCAGAGAGTCAAGAACAAAGAATATGGTTGCTGGATTCTGCCAATAATGACATTTTTTTTTTCTTTTAAAAATTATTCTTTGTTGATGATAGCGTCTTTATTTATGTTGACCATCCTAATAGCCGTTTGCATTCAACATGAAAATAAGATCATAAGAAGTAAAAAACAACAACAACAACAACAAAAAATTCGTGGCTACTCTTAAAGCATATATTGCAAAAGAATCAACTCAGTGAGATCTCCATTCTTGGAGGAGAAGCGTAAATCATCATCATCATCATCATCATCATCCTTTAACGTCCGTTATTGAAGCAAGACCTTGCCCCAAATTCCCCATACCCTTCGATTGCAGGCCTCACGAAGCCAATACCTTATTTGTCTACTTGGTTACGCTATTTTATTTCTTACCGTTCTCAATTTCGTATATGATATTCAAGGATCCACGTTATAAGTCGTGATTAGTCAACTGCAATATCTTGTAAATTTTTCATTCTGTCTATCGGTCTACATTCATGCACTACGCATCATACCCGCACACATGTTTATATATCCATGTAGCCGAAGGTCAAATGGGCATAGGGTGATGTGGTTGCGCCAATGTCTGTTGCACCCTGTCTGTTTTGAAAATCGACATTCAAAATCCTATTATATAGGTCCGGAAACTTTTCGCTGGAGTCAGTGGGAAATACAAAACTGCTTGAATGATTGCGCAGACCCCCCCTCTCTCTCTCTCTTTATATATATATATATATATATATATGAGATATGGCCATTAAATAATGACTATAGACTAATGTAAGCCGAAATGCCTTGCGCATGCCCGAACCATGTCATGTATATGGATCAATGGCCAAGCATTAACAACCCCTGAAAGTTTCAATCCGCTCGCGTCTTCAGTTTCTTGTTACGAATCGCTTGAAGCAGACATTTTCTTCTGGCGTGTCTTAAAAGGGTCAGTTTGAAAATCGAGCAACACATCAATTTGTATTTTTGGCTGAAACTGAATAAAACGGCTGCCGAATCTTTTCGTATGCTAACTGAAATTTTTTTTTGCGGCTAATGCATGTCACATCCAGATGTGTTCGAGTGGCTCAAGATATTTTGAGATGGTCGACAGGATCTCGAAGATGATGGATGTTGTGGAGGACCATGTACGTCTATAGGCGACTTTTTATCGATGGAGATCATTTTGGCAATCAGTCTGATGCTGAGTCGTCAGCCATTTTGAATGTTTTGTTTGATTATTTGAAGTTTTTCTCCGTTTATCACTTCTGTCTCGTTAGTCGTAGAAGACAGAAGGTTGGGGTGGGGTGGGGAGAGACAAACTGCTTTGGAGAGCTGTGACGGGTGGGCATGTGGAGACAATTGGTCTGGCACTCTCCTGCAACTCTGCACCACACCCGGGCGTCTGTTGCCATCAGACTCGGACTCCGACGCGAGCCAAGATATTGCTGGTGGCTCTCCAACCTTTCCAGAACAGCCATCATCGTCCATATGGAAGGTGCAGGTCAACAGCCCACGTCGATCAGATCATCGACGGACTGCCTTATGTTGATCTAAATAGAAAATCTGTACTTATAATATTTGTTTTATTACATTATTCCCCATATCATAATTTCAGCTATTGCCAGTCAAAAGACACCGCAGCCGTTTAAGTATACACAGATCATCAGATATTCTAATGTTAGATTTGTAAATCATGTTTTTTTCTATATCTCTGAAATTTTGAGATGAGGTATTATTATTATTTCTATTAATATTCGGACCATCCTCACCTTGGTTGTTTTTCATACAACGTTTCGGTCGTTGCACTCTACAGCCTTCATCAGGTATCATCTGGTAGGTGTGGGGAAGTAACGAACGAACCCCTCATTTATCTGACGGGGGTATACTGCACGGGGGTATGACTGCACTCCCCTCTTAGCATTAGTAGTATTATTATTGTCTCACACTAGGATTGAACCTAGAACCATCAGATCATTTTGCAGTAATTTTGTCTGATGCTGTAGCCGCTACGCTATGTGTCCATGTTTGGTTCCTGATGAAGGCCGTAGGGTGCAACGGCCGAAACGTTGTATGAAAAACAACCAAGATGAGGATGGTCTGAATATTAATAGAAATAATATTTTTTTCTTTTATTCTATTTTCTGACGTATTAACGTATACGGCCACTTCCAGTTGTCTACTTGAAGAAAAATTGTTTAAACAATCGTCTTATCAGTTTCAATTAAGTCAATTAAGATATTTTTTAACGTTTTATGATCATTAATTTATGTAAGACCAATCCAAGTGTATTTTTGCGGAGTATAATTTTTTGAGAGGATTCTTGCATTGCCAGGGTATATCAAAAGTATTTTCAATTTTGACAGACGTTTATGTTTTTTTAAAAAAGTTTATGCAATGCTCCAAATATGCTATCTTTCGATGGTCCCTGTTCAGAAAGTTTTCGATTCCTGGTAGCTTGGTTCTTCTCCTCCTTCCTGTTCAAAACCCCATAATTGATAACAGATGGTCGTCCACTTCTGGGCTTTATTTCAAGGGACTAGTCACCACCATTTGACGGCTTAAATCAGTCTTGATTCATTTCCTTCCATTTTCCGAATTCTGTGAACAGATTCAGTGGTTTTGAGGTCTATTCTAGAATCATGTCTGAAACTTGCCTCAATCTCAATAATCTCAAAATCTGCCATTATAACATCTGAAACAAAAGGTATTGCAGGTTAGTTTTGATATATGTTATAACAATATTAGTTATATACTGGTGTCAGATAGTTGATGATGTGTATATGAAATAGATTTAGGAGTGAAGGTCGATAAAAGAATGAAATATTTCTTTTTATTTATCCAAATATTTCTGATACGCACTAATATATTTATACTGGGTAGTTGACGTTGGCAAGCGACAGATATCAAACAAAGAGAGACTCATTTCTTGACAAGATCCGAATGGTTTAATCTATCGTAGGCTTTTCCTTTGATAAAGGTTATGCTACGGGAAAGCTATATATTGGGAGGCCTTACATCGGGATAATATAACGAAGCAGAGGCCATAATCGTTGATATGTTAGACGCGTTCTCGGGGTCATGATCAGTTATACATACTAATATCACTTGATTTTCCTAGCAAACAAGGTTTCAGTATTCACCACTCAAACTTTGACAGTGTGAAGAAAAGAAACATACTATTGTATATAAATGCACATAATCTATTTGTCCCTCCTCTTCTCTCTATCTGGATATATGTACATCTGTATGCACATACATATAAATACATATATCTTTACCTTGTATAGGTTCGGCTCATGCTTCATTTTGTGTCCCCCCAAAAGTATACAATGTTCAGTCTCGGGTGTAGGGGGTCAGATGCTCTGGGGCAGCACCTCCCCGTCGTAATAAAAGGGGAGGGTCGTGGGTCGCCCAGCGCCATCATGATACTGTTCTCCCCCACAGGTTTGTATGTAGGTCCCAAAGTTAAACTCGACTCTGAATCATGTTCTGCCTCCATGGGGAGGCGGAAAAAATTGATTTCCTCATAAACAAGGCTTGTGTGTACACCACTCAAACTTTGACAGTATGGAGAAAAGGAATATCTAATTATGTATATATTCATATTAGTAATCTCTTCACCCCCTTTCTCTGGATGTATGTTTAGGTGTGTACATATGCCGGTGAATACGTACACACAAATAGATTGATAGATAGATAGACAGATAGACAGATAGATAGATAGATTGGAATAACGGAAAAGAGATCAATTAAATTGATCACACGGTTTACATCAGGTGGAAATTAAGACACATTAATTAGCTTGTGATATGACACGCACTTAAAGGGGGGAGATAAAAATGCAGATCAGATATATCGAATGATAGATAGAATAATATTCATACATATCGAAGGGAGACACAATGATAAAAGATAGGTAAAATCATAGACATATGTATGAATGTATGTATCCATGTATCCATCAATGAATCATATATATATATACACATGCACATACACACACACACACACACACACACACATATATATATATATATATATATATATATATATATATATATATATATATATATATATATATATATAAGTCGGATAGATAGACAGATGATAAAAAATTGTTTTTATTTTTCCGTATGTCAATCTGAAGCAGACAAGGAAATGACAAGTAAATGAAACATATATAAAGAAAACAGGACGCAAACATAGAAACACACACGTGCATGCACACACACACACACATATATATATATATATATATATATATATATATATATATATATATATATATAAATATATATATATATGTATATATAAAATCAAAAAGATACATAAGCGAATAAACTAACACATTGACTGAGAAAGAGATCGTTACATGGATTTAAGCTGCCTGAAATAAAAGTGTACGAATGTGATAGAGGAAGATAGAAAGGAAAACCCTAGGTGGATAGATATGAAAAAAGTCTGGCTGTAAAGTTGACACTGTCGGTGTCAAGACCAGACAATGAGATTTGAAAAGAGAGAAGCAAGTTCAGACAACCACGGCGGCCATCTTTGGGAAATTGCCAAATTTATAGTTCAATGCGTCATCAATATGCTCAGAAAAAAAATGAAGCAAAGAAAAAAAAAGGGAAAGTCTAGAGCAAAGGTCTGAAGACCCGCAAAGAAAAGTGGACGATAGAATAACGGTGTCTTACAATAATTGTCCGGGAATCATTTGCCAGAATCTTTTCAAGACACGAACCATTCCCAAACGCCCGTCTTTGATTCTTTTTGCAAGGTCTTCATGAGGTTCTTACGCCCCTAAAAAGTATTTGTCCAAATTCCGAACATGATTTTGTTTTTTTACATCTTTTACTTTTCTTCTTCATTAAAAAAATATATATCACCCAAGTTTTTCTCCTTTCCTGCCCTATCTTTATTTCTTTCACTCGATCACATTTTCATTCATTCAATTCTTGTAGTATTTTTCGCATTCTTTATGGTCTTCACACTTCTTTGTAAGGACTTTTTTTCCTTATGCCTATTTAATCATTTCTCGTCTTGCCTTCCTACATTATTTTCACGTTTTTTTGCTCCTCACTTTCCTTTCATTGTTCCGTTCGGTTTCTCTTTTGTATACTTTTCTCACATCATTCTTATCAATCTTATATTAAATGCAATATTTTATTTCACTTTTTATTATACTTTATTCAAAGTGTCCTTTTTTATATATAGATCTATTCATGCATCTCTATTAGACGCTTTTCGGTCGGTTCCAGTTGCGTTAAACTGCAAAGAAAGGAAGGGGGAGAGTATGGTGCTTTATTTACCAGCTATTTGCTGAAACATGGAACATAACCAGGACATTGATCCTCAAACTGAAAAGTATGCAACGTGCACATGAAAGAACCATCCTCAACCATACATGGAGAGATCACAAGACAGCACAGTATATCAGGGAGAAAACAGGAGTCTGCAACATCATAGAATCCATTAGAAAGCTCAAATCGCAACGGGCTGGTCATGTTGCAAGAATGGCAGACAGCTGATGGACATCACAACTCATAACATAGATCCCTGGAGATCACATGCGTAACTGAGGCTGACAGAATACGAGATGGAGAGACAGACTACACAAGTTCAGAGTGTACTGGCCCCGCAACACTCATGATAGAGAGGTCTGGTGAATATTTGGGAAGGCTTAAGTCCTATGACGAACGATACAAGACTGATGATGATGATGATGATGATGATGATGATGATGTCATTAAAGGGTGTGATGTCATTAAAAAAGTTCACGTTTTACACTAAAAAAATAAAAGACAAAACTTACTGAAAACCCAACTTACCAATATAACCATTCCTGATTCTTATTGAATGATACTCACAGAATTATACCATGTCACGCTTACGAGAAAATTAATACACAAGATAATAACAGTTTTAATTTTTTTTTCTCGTATGATAATTTTATCAATCGGTCACATTTGCAGTCGGACAGACACTTTTTTTTTTTTTTACAAATATGAGAATCAATTGATTCAGAGAGTTCTTCTTCCTCCTATTCTTCCTGCTATTACTATTACAGATGGTGGACTCATAATTGAACTTATGGTTCTTGTTTCTTCCTTTCTTTCTTTTTTTCTATTTTTTCTCCCTTCCTTTCATGTGAAGTCCATTCATTTTACATTGTTTTTAGTCTCAACTATTTTTTACTCTGTCGTTTTCTGGTAATTTTTTTCCATTTTTCCTTGATTCCATCGTCTCATATATCCTCCCTTTCGTTCCTTTTTTTTTATTCCTTTTATTTCAATATTATTTGACTCTTTTTGTGGGTGGCTCGTAAACCTTTTCTGTTTTATTTTGAGTTGACCTGCTCTTTATTTGAAATTTTTTTTCTCTCTTTTCTGTCGTTTTTCTTTCCTCTTTTTTTTTCATTTTCTTCGTCCCTCTTCTTCCTTCCTTCCATTTTCTTTCTTTCTTTCTTTCGTTCTTTCTTTCTTGCCTCCTTTTTTTTCTGTTCTTTCCCTCAACCCGTTTTTCCCTTTTCTTTCTTCCTTTCTTCCTTCCTTTCTTTCTTCATTCCTCTGTCTCTTCCCCACCTTTTCTTTCATTCTTTTCTTCTACCTGTTTCCCTCTTTCTTTCTTTCTTCCTTTATTTCTTCGAATTTTCTTCCATTCATGCATCCATCCTTCCAATTTGACTTCTCTTTCAATTCTCATATCTTCTTATTTTCCTTCACCCCTCCTCTGCCATCGCTGTCATTTACATTTTCCCAAAAGGAATATCCATCTCAGACAGACAAAAAGCTGATCCGAAGTTGAACGAAGCCTGAACCTGCAACAGGCCCATTCCTAGAGGGCAAATTGTCAACTATTCTAGCAGTTTTTGATATGCCCCGACTTATTCAGAGGTCCGGGTCGGAATATTTGACCAAAATGCTCCTTCGTAATCTTAAAACCCTTCCAACTCGATTGGTTCAACGGACAGCGGACAAAACAGACCGTTTGTCTCATCCACAGAATTTATTAGCCACTTGAGGCACTTCTAAACCAAGTGCCCAGCGACTCCATCTCCTATCCCTGGGATTGATTCGGAAATGGAGGGGTACGGTGAGTGACACACCCTTTTATTTCTTTTTTTCTTTCTTTCATTCTTTTCTCAACCTCATGTCCTTCCTTCTGTCTTTCTCTTTTACTTTTTTCTCAAAATTTTCTTTTTTTCTCTCCCTCTCTCTCCCCCTTTTATTTTTTGTTTTCTTTATCGATTTCTTTTTTTAAAATCCTTTCTTCGTTTCTTTCT
>OY735202.1:12977987-12995487 GCA_963457665.1 Thysanoteuthis rhombus | reverse complement strand
CACATTGTCTCTCAGGACCGGGTTATGGAATCAGTAAGACTTACACTGAAAGTCTAATACTTTGACTTTTGTTAAAGCGTACGTCACCAGAAATCATTTGCATGTTAGTCAATATGAGCATCATCATCCATTTAAAAGTCTGGATATAGGCCTTTCCCATGGTGTACCAGTCTTTTTTTTTTTGCTTTTGGGTGTCACGGTGTCAGTGAACTCGCTCTGAAAATCAAGATGACTCATAAATGTTAATAAGTGAATTAAAAAAAAATCGGCATATCGTATCGTATCGTATATCATAAAAGAAGGGTTTTATGTGAAATCATCGCCCTATAAGAACCATTGTTTCAAAATGCACATATTTTGAGTAGATTGCAATCATTGAGACCCCTTTAGAATCGACATTGCTTACAATTGACGATTCACATACAGTTGGGCTTAATATGGGGAAGGAATCCTGGGTATTTTGTCAATGCTCAATTTTCGTTAGCAGGAATTACAAAGAAATAATTCAAAAGGTGTTGAAAAAGATTATCCAAATTACATTAGTTTCGAAATTTAGTCAGAAACCAGAGAGAAATTGTTGAAGCTCGATAGAAAACTTATGGCGTTTAATGTCTTAAAAGATTGAAACTTTTGGTGACTTATATTGAATTATTTGTATGATTGTACAACACAGTCTACAACGAATACAACATCTTGATAAGAATATCCGATACTATTAATAATACATAAAGGTGTCCTTTTATCAATGAATATCACAAAGAAAATGACCACGCCAAACAAAATACTATAACTCTTTGTATAAACTTTAGTTACTTGGTTCCAGAAAGAGTTCTTAATCAACGCAGCCCTCCTCGGAACATTTGCAATATTCAATGCATGAAATGCCCGTCTTTTTGCAACTATAACCTCTAGCACATTTCATTTTGCACCCACAATCCGCAGTATAATTTTCAGGTGCAGTTCATTCACGCTTATATGTAATCAAGACCAAATCGATTGACTTCCAACCAGACCTTTTGGGATTCAAATGTACGTCTGTTTCACTCAGCAACTTACAGCAAATCTGGAAGAAGTAATGTGATCTCAGGAGATGTCCATATAGTGCGTTTGAAATTGGAAAAATCAGATGGATATTTGTTTCTTTCTCGTATACAACAAATAACCAAAGTTGTCAAATGTGTTGCAATTTTCACCAGGATAAAGAAATTCTCAGCTTGCAGCAAGGACAACGGATCTGGTAAATCTTTGTTAAATGATGGAAATTCTTTTGTTAAGGGCAGACAATTTTGTCCTTAGTTTATCGATGACATCATACCTAGTGAGCACATGCACTTTGGGCAATACACCACATGCATCTTCCACCAATCTTTGTGCCAGTGTATGGATTGGAATGCAGCGTGTTTTTTTTAAAGAAAATACCATACTTGATCCATAGCTCTTGAATACCAGAGATATCAAACTCACTGAAGTAGTGAAGTCACCATACCAACACATATGTAACATTAGACTAGACAACAATGCGATGCAAAGAGTCCTTGATTTCACCTGGAATGATTCTTTAACCAGCCTACTCAATCATCATCATCATCATCATCATCATCATCATCATCATCATCATCATCAGTCTTGTAACGTCCGTCATTGGAAATAGACTTCCCCCAGGATCCGCTACTTTTCTCTATCATGGGCGTCGTGGGGCCAGTATTTTCTGAATTTGTCTAATTCATCTCTCCATCTTGTACTCTGTCGGCCTCGGTTTCGCATGTGATTTCTGGGGATCAATGTTGTGAGTCGTGATGTCTATCAGTTGTCTGCCATTCTTGCAACATGACAAGCCCATTGCCATTTTAGTTTTCTAATAGATTCTATGATGTCTCGGACTCCCGTTTTCTTCCTGATATACTGTCTTGTGATCTCTCCTCGTGAGGTTGAGCATTATTCTCCCTTGCGCGCATGGCATGCTTCTCAGTTTGTGGGTCTGTCTCTAGGTTAGGTTCCATGTTTCAGCTCCATAATTGACTATCGGGAGGATGCATTGGAGCTCAATTTGTCTTGCACTGTTGATCGCTGAAAGCCTCAATGTAGTTGTGATTGCCATTTTGCATCGGTAATATAAACACAGAGAATGATCTATATCACCTCGTAACTTTTGTTTATAAAGATTCCCGGCTCAAAATCTGAAGATTTTCCTTGTTCTTCGACCAGTCCCCAAATAAGTCACTTTGTACTGGCACCAGGGATAACAAGGGCAAGTTAACATACTCGTGGCTCTATTGTAGTTCTTCTTTGAATCCTTTCACACTCTTTTATAGATTCTCCCAGATAACTGCCATTAATTATGTGCTGCTGTTTAATGTCGGCTGCTGGTTTAATCGAGTCCCAAATGGAATCAAAAACGTCATTTATTTGATTTGACTTCACCAATGAGATTTTCCGAATGGTTGACATTAAGTCAACAACTGTGTCTGATCAAAGATCGCTTTTAACTCCAAATTTATAACCACTGCTTTTTAGATTTTTTCTCTAAGGATGCGTTTGTCCAGCTTTCGTGTAAGGCTACCATCAAACAGGATATTGTCATTAGTGAGCTTGTAACATAGTATATAATTCATAGATAAATCTCTTGAGTATGCGATACCCATAGAACGCTGTACCTGACCAAGTCTTTTCTTTCACAGACGATAGACATTCCTCTTTTGTCTATTTAGATGTTCTTTGCCCTTCTTGAAATTTTGGGTCACTTAGCTTTTTCTTCCGTGTAACAAAACTTTCACTCCGGAATTTTTGGTAATCGCTTTGTCCAAAATCCAGCAGTTTTTGCTTCATCTCGTGGTACACATGGCAATGTAGTAAAATCGAGATGATTTTCTGCCTTTTGCAGGATCTCACAACCTTAGATACTGCATCATTAAATTGGCAAATTATGGATCAAGACAGCTCATGATGCAGTAAGAGCTTGACTTCATTATACCCTGATTTCACCTCAATCAATTTGGCATAGATATTGATGATTGATAGAACTTCGTGGTGCCTTTGTTACCATTCTTCCATCTTTGTTTGACAAATAATGCCACTTTGAGATTTAGGGCATTGAATGGTTTGCTCAATCTTCATTTATAGTGACACTTCTAAAATCTCCGGAAGTGGCTTGGGAAACGAATTTCACAAGGTACCGAGAACCATATCTGACTTAGTTTATTCTATCTGATTATGTGAAAACTAGCAGGAGTTCTTGAATCCCAATTAAATGGGAATCTCAATCATTCAATCTATTTGCGCAGACAAGGTACTTTAATCCTATCGGAAGGTCGACAGTGATGTCCCAATGACGATATACCCCCGAGTGCTCACTGCAGTAAATACTAAATATTTTAAATTCTTGACGTAGGGTATTTCTTTTAGTCATTGGTTCTTTGAACATATGTTTACATTCAATAGGAAATTTCTTCAACATAACTTATCGATGGTCTTTAATGTGGTCAAGCATCCATGGGACTTTCATTATAGTGAAACTCAGAAAAATTTTTAGCATTTCACTGTATTTATGGGGGGCATTGAAAGATCTGGATTTCAAACAAAGCTCTTACGTAGTTTGAAGCTGAAAGCACAGAGACTAAAACTTTCACACTGAAAATTTCAGATACTTCCCTATGCAGTATAGGACGTACTTGGCAATATGAAATCCACCAAGCATTGGTAGAAGACATTTGAATTCCTTCTCTCTTTGCATAAATGTATTTATCAAAATGTGAAATATGCATTAATCGCAGAAGACTGGCAAGACCTATTGTTGTAGATGATTTGCTGCGGCAACAAAGTCCCTCTTAACTGTATGCAGTGTGTATGCTTCAGGAATCGGATTTGGAATGAGAGGCATGAATCCTTATATGATTGGAAGAGTTGACTCAGGCAATAGAGTCCTCATACCAGTCCATATTGAAACATCTATTGCAAAATGATTCTCCCCTGAATTACGTTTCATACATATCTAATGAATTCAACGCTATAATGACGCAAATGCAGATTACCATTACAGATTTTGGTCGCCCCTGGGGTCTTCTTCCAACTATTATCAGTAGATACAAAATCATTTGGTTTCAGGCTCATGATGCAGTACTTGTTCAGATCTGGATTGTTGGCTTGCACTTGCCTCTTCAAGACACTTGCAATAATTGCTTCATTAAACTGAATTCATTTGTGAATAATTCATATTCTTGTATCTAATAAAATAAACAATTACTCATTAATGTGCCTTGAAATAACTCAGAGTACAATGACTTCCAAAGCCGATGGAATGCATGAAATACTTTCTACTGAAAGAAAAAGGAACCATTGCATTGGATATTCCATCATTCTACTGCGTCCTTGAAAAGATAAAGAACCGAACAAAACAGAAGTAACTTCAATGTAATTTATGTATACCAATAGACATGTCAAGATATTCATTACTCAAAATCTGTGCATTTTGGGACTCAGATTGATAAAACAATGAATTGTCATAAATTTTCTTATGTTATGATATACAATATGTCCATTTTAAATATTTACTAATTGCACTTCAACTCTAAATCTCTGCATTTCCGAGTACTGGTTCTCATCAAAAAATGAATCCTCATAAAAATCCCTTCCTTATTATATATAATGTTTCCATTTCAAAACATTGAGCAATTCTTGAGGATACCCGATTTTCGCCATTATGAAAATCGGAAATTTCGGAACAAGTCTACTGTTTGCCAATTGGAACTCATCTTTTTCTGAAACTCCTATTGCAACAATCAAGAGAAGATTGTTCTTAACAATGAAAATTCTACAAGAACGTTTTACGGGTCTGGACAATACCTCTGCTTCTTTGTAACCCTAATTGTCAAACTCGAACACAAAGCCGGGGTTGACTTGGTATTCCCTCTGTTGCAAGAACAAGAACAACAAAAGCAATCCCCACCAAAATGGATAGTCTAAGCCGATTTGTAGAGTCATGATTTGAACGCACGACCAACAATTAGCCAGGAGTCTGTCTTACTGATATAGCTCAATTGACAAAACTTATAAATTAACGAAGACCTATCTTTCATATATGTATGAGATTATTTTGTCTTGATGAATGGATACACTTTTACAAAAAATATTTATATTCTTTTTGATTTGTTATATGCACAATACAAAAGTTGCAACAACCATCTCCAGTCGAAATAGAAGTTGGACTGAAGTTTGACATGACAGTCTTGTTATCATTTTTACTCATGGCTGGATTGTCCCTCTTCTTCTTCACCGATATCTATCTAAAAAAGCCAATGGATTTTCATAAACAATGTGGCTTTCTCACGATGATATATCGATTGGATATACACCTTTCAGGCCTCAAGTCGAGCGGATGTTGCATTTTGTATTTATCGAATTTAGACAATTCGAAATTGTCATAGCGAATAGAGTCTTATGTTTTTTTTACTTGGAGGTTCCGAAGACAAATACCTCCATCTTTTATATCCAGGTTTTCTCGGGCGCTTACCATGGTGCGATACTCATCAAGTCAGCTTTGTAAGCTATCTCCCATTAGTTTGGAAAAAAAGGGTCTACAATCAATGTATCTTCCCGATTGTCAACTATGGAGCTGGAACATCGGACCGAACTAAAAAGTTGGCTCTCAAACTTGCAATGTGTGCAAGAAAGGATAATGCTTAACATCACACGAAAAGATCATAAGACAGCACAGTATATTAGAGAACAAACAAAATCAGACCTATAGAACTCATATGGCAATGGGCTGGTCATGTTACAAAAATGTCATACAATCGTTAGACATCGTGAATCACAAGGTGGATCCCCAGAGATCATATACGAAATTGTGTCTGACAAAAAATAACATCATCTGACAACTTAGGTTCTGGAGATATTGAAGCCGCGACACCCACAATCGAGAAGTCTAGCGAATCTTGGGGAAGATATAAGTCCAACGACGCACGTTCAATGAATGATGAGGAGTCCAATTATCATAGGTCAGAGTCGTGACTAAACTGAGCAAATAACTGTCGAATATCAATAAGCTTTTCTATAGATTTGTGAAAGGTCATTAAAGTATACCCGTAGAAGGTCGTAATGAGGATAGGCCAAAACATCGTGTTAATTACCCAAAAAAACATTGAGTTTCGATCTCCTGAAAAATTCTTTGAATCTAGACCCTTGTTTCTCTTCCCTTTGTCGATGATTCGTAAGCGGCAGTCGTATTATTTCGTCTGTCTATTTTTTTCGTACTCCTATATTTTACCTAAACATTTATTATGATTCGCGTACGGTACACTAGGCCTGCCGATGCTTCAGCGTAGCTCTATTAACCGTACGTTTCGGGAACACGTTTCCTAACGTTGGATAAGAGTCCTCAAGTTTGGAATAAGAGATCTGTCTCTTAGACTGGTTGCCAGCCAAAGCTAGGTCTGGGATGAGCCGGGGAGAAGATATGGGTTCATGCATTTCCCAACGGCATTATTTTTGTGCATATATTTTTATAATTCTGATTTCATTTTTGACCTCTAAGCAATAGAGTTGCAAGTTGCCACTTAAACCAAACTTGTAGAGTCTTGGGACCAAATTAAGTAGCTTCAGTACCAAAATAATCAAATTACTTGAATAAACTTCATTATCAAACTACGCTTCCTGGGGAATTGGATTAAAATACATATTATTCACTTATTGTTCGTGTATATTTATATAACATCATATCATTCGTGGGTAAAGGATTTATAATTTTTCGTTTTGTTTCAATATAATATCTTCATTTTCGCAACCAAAAACTTTTGTTCAGTACCAAATTTGCCCCACTTATGGGCTTGGAAAGTACCAAATGGTAACCCTAGAACACACAATTCCCAACATCCCCTCTTGGTGCCGTGATGGCAGCCATATAGACGAAAGCCGTTTGCAAGAAAGCGGCCATGTTTACCCTGTGACTCAAGATTAACGACTGACTGAGCAAAAAGAACACCCGAGGCGCTTAATAGTCCGTAAGAAATTGATAAGGTAGCGTATGAAATGTTCCGTACAAGGAAATCGGGAAAAGCCCAGAAGTTGGCATGTATTTATATGTATGTATATATATTTTGGTCGTTCGTTCTTTCAGTATTTCTCTTGTGCCTTCGTCTTATTTTGTTTTTTCACACTTCACCGGAGAGATTTACATTTTTTATTTTTTCTTGCAAACGCATTATTTTCCTTTAAAACTTTTATTTTTTCTTATGGTCGTTGTTGTGGTAAGATTCCTCTTCCTACCCAACACCAAACGTTTCCTCTTATTTTCAGTGCTACTTTATAGATTGTTTTTTTTTTTTGGTAACTTTGACAGAATTCTCTAATTTTTTTCCAAAAATATTTATACGCACACACACACACACGCATATATATATATAAGCACATATATACATACATATATACATACACACACACATATACATGCACATATATACATACATATATGTGCATATATAAATGTAGATATGTACGATAAATACAAATACATGCAATTACATGTATACATACATATATATATATATATATATATATATATATATACATGCAAATGCATACACACACATATGTATGTGTATATATATACATGCAAATGCATACACACACGTATGTATGTGTGAGTATATATTTGAGATTACGCCTTTTCTCTCCACCTACTTTTTTGTTGTATGTATATATATATATTTACATGCACTATATATATATATATATATATATATATATATATATATATATACATATAGTGTATGTAAATATAAGTATATAATATATATATATATATATATGCACATAGTGAATGTAAATAAAAGTATATATATATATATACACACATAGTGAATGTAAATATATATATATATATATGTATATATATATATATACACACACACATAGTGAATGTAAATATAAGTATATATATATATATGTATATATATATATATATATATACGCACATAGTGAATGTAAATATAAGTATATATATATATATGTGTGTGTGTGTGCGTATGTGTGTGCGTGTGTAGATAATCATAATCTACGATGATTATTTCCAACTAACAACTAAATCCCTGTGAAAAACAATCATGAATATATAGGTTTCCCTACTATCTGGAAATAGAGCATTCCTATAAAAGCATTTCGTACGTTGAATATCGCGAAGCGAAGAAGCAACAGCCATTAATTTATATGGAAAACAATTTTGTCGGTTTCCTGACCCCTTAAAAGGGTGAGGTAGTGATGATAGAAAGTATAGGAGACTGGAGTGTAGAAGAGAGAGGGTGTACGCTGTCTCTATAGTGGCTTATTGCAAAGTAAGTTTGATTCTGCTTTTGCTCACTGACATAAAGCGAAATTTCAAATAGCGGGGATTAACTGTATGTGAATTTTACCAGACGATTGTACAGTGGGCGAGTCCATTTTTACAAATGGAAGAGCTCAGTATTTCGGACAAAGAATCAAGAAAATACCATTTCATGAGTAGACTAGCAAATACATGTGAACAAAATTCATGGATGAATTTCAATGACATGATCGTAAGAGAAAAATACTGAATTTCCATAGTTTTCAACGGTGAATAGATGTTTTTTCAGCGAAATTGTTACCTCTAAATTGAGGGGTTCATTGTTACAGACAGAGAAACTAAAAAAAAAATCATCATCATCATCATCAGTATTTTAACATCCGTCGTTGGACATAGACCTTCTCCAGGATTCGCCACAATTCCCTATCAGCCTGTATTTCCTGAATCTGTCTAGTTCATCTCTCCATCTTGTGTTCTGTTGGCCTCGGTTTCTTATGTGATCTCTGGGGATCCATGTTGAGAGACGTGATGTCCATCGGTTGTCTTTCATTCTTGCAACATGGCCTGCCCATTGCCATTTGAATTTTTTAATAGTTTCTATAATGTCACGAACACCCGTTTTCTTCCTTATATACTGTGCTGTATATATGTATATGCGCACGATGCATACTTCTCAGTTTGCATTAGTTTGTATCAAATCATTGATACTTGGGGATCCAATGAGGATCGAAACCACTAATAACCAGAAAGATAAGCCTCAACTTGTGCCTTGATCAGTTGAAAAAAAAATCATGATTTATCAATCTACCATTGTTTGGCATCAGAACATGTATGATAAAAGATCCGATGAGAATCGAACCTACGAACAACAAGATTAGTTTAGTGATCATAGCTAATAGGCGTGCGTCATCATTATCATTATAGTCTGTCGTTGAACATGGACCTTCCCCAGGATTTGTCACTTCTCTTTATCATGGGCATCGCAGAGCCAATTCTTTCTGGATTCTTCACGAGGCAATCTGGAATGAGTTTGGATGAGCTGGTATCAACTTGTTTAATGTTTTCTCCATATGATCTACTTGTTAATCAAGTGAAAGAAATCATGGATATATTTGGATTAGGTTTTTTTTTTATAGGAAAAATAATACTGGATTTTTCAAAAGGTATGTCATTTCAGTCACTTATTTCCAAATATGATGTAATGCAATAAATTCAGAAAGTACTGGCTCAGCGACGCCCACGATACCAAGTTGACCATTGCACCATTACAAAAATTAACAATGATGGCTGACAATGACACACCTAATAGATAATAAATAATGATAATCGTCATAATTTACAAGGTATTTAAAAAGGATGCAACCGTCTTTTTCGACAATTGTTTTAGATCTAAAAACTAGTTTCAAAGGCACAAATAACTAAAAGATTACCAAAAACGATACTAAGTACATTTACCTTACTTAATATTACTTTGTACTTCTCCATTTCACTAAAAATCGTTAATCAAAACTGTCACTGAAATTGTCAGTACAGGTTTCTTCAGTTTTCAAGCTGGTCCGGCAGGTTGGATATGTATGTATGTATGTATCACGCGTACAGGCTACACCAATGGAGAGAGTGGGCTGAAAATTTAAACAATCATTCTTTTGAATGTCTACATCAGTTTTTTTAGGCCCCATTACCCTAATAGGCCGGGGTGAGTTCCATATGCAATCAGGGTTTATGAAAAATTAATTCCTTAGCATTCAAGTTTGTTTGTTTTTTTAAATTTTAATTTTGCCATTTTAGCGATTGCGGGCCATCAAACGGATAGAGTAAGTAGTAATGTAATTATGTGGAGCAAATGTAGGGAAGGCCAAAGCCATGGCCAGTGTAAGGGCACTACTTGCTTATTTTAATGGACACCTACCTAGTTTCATCGGACAGAAAATGGCACTGAATTCTAATGTGGACATCCACTTCAAGGTGATGAATAATCAAAAAAAAAAAAAGAAAAAATGTGATGTGCTTGACCGAACTTCTGCAACACTTTCCGATTTTCTCATATTAATGCACTACAGAAGAAGAAAAAAAGAAAAATACTTCTCACGCTATAAAATGGTATGGATTTTTTTCCTCATTTTTTGTCTTGGAAGCTCAAGTATGATGTCTCATCTTTATGATATCACTCTCCTGTCCGAAGAGGAAGAAAAAAACCTGCCAAGAAGTAAAAAGAAAGCAATTATTCCAGATCATTTTTCTTTTTATTATCATTTTTTAAACCATTAACTGCGACAGGAGCAACTCAGTTGTGGTGTTTTAAACGCAGCGGTAAATTCGGTTATACAGGTGGATGCAAAATAAACTGAACAATCGGTAAACAAATGACCATTCCACACTGAGTAAGTTATAGACAATCATAAAAACAAGCAGGAAAGGTCGTCTGTATCTTCAAGTGGAAAGCTGAGTCGTAGATTTCCAATGGCCAAGAGACTTCATTCATACTCGCAATTTGTACCTAATCGTGTTCCTATCAATTCACTATGATTAACATACATAGTAAATGTTGTGTTGGATTGTTATTGCGTAATTTAACTCTGGGATAATACTTGTCGTTAGAAACAGTGTCAGTTCTTGGCCCTATCCGTTATTTTGTTTCTAGCTGGAAAGAGTATTCTTTTATATCGTAAATTTCCGCTTTACAATATAAAATTACTTGTTATTTAGATTTGTTTCATGGTCATTCCATTTTATTCAGCGACATTTCGTGTGTAAGTATGTTATTATTTGCACACCCATGCATACGTATATACATATAAACACGATAAAGCGTGATGGTAGGAAATAATTAAATAAATATTTAAGTAACAAAATGTGTTGTATTAGGAAAACCAACTGGGCATTTTTAATGATAAAATACTAATTACTTATAACCATGCTTTTCTAAGTTGAAACATATTTTGTCATAAAAATGCCAGATTGAGAATGCCTATCCCTCTATACAATAGTATATGTATATATATATATAGAGAGAGAGAGAGAGAGAAAAATAGAGAGAGAGAGAGAGAGAAAGAGAGAGAGAGAGAGAGAGAGAGAGAGAGAGAGAGAGTCTAGAAAGCTTTAAACACTTAACATAAAAAAAACTAGAGAACATCTCCCTAAAATGTCATGATAAAAATTGAATAAATGAATATTTAATTGACGAAAAGTGTTGGAAAAATCTTTATGCTAACAAAATCAACCATGTATTTTTGACGATGAATTATTAATTACCTACATCCGTGCTTTTTTAAGTAGTAACATAATTTACGTCATGAAAATGTCAAATTGAAAAATATATTTATTATCAAATTTTATGACTACATTTTGCCTCCACCTTTTTCATTCATTTTCTGAGTCATTAATTTAACAATAATGATTTTTGATACTTCATCGAATGAAGAATAAAATGAGAAAAAAATGGGAAATATTTATCGTTTCATAAAAGAATCTATTATGAGAGGTGTGTTCCGAATGTATCCAACCATTTAACATCAACGGAAGTAGCTGACCTAAGGCAATGGCGCCATGGTCATCTTCAAAGTAATCCTTCTCACACACATCCCACTCCATATCCATTCCACTTTTCAAAACAATCTGTTAAGTCCTACCTCGGATCACCACCAGCTACTCTGTTGCGTTCTTCTTAATCTCGTTCACAGTCTTAAATCTCTTTGGGGAAAGCCAGAAGTCAAAGGGCGTCAATTCTGGACCATAGATTGGGTGGGGTTTGCACACTTGTGTGATGAGATGTTTCACTAAAAAATACACGAGACGAGGAGAATGGGTATGTTCGGTCTTTATGAATGCGACGGTCACAGAGTACCGAAGTTCATTCATGGCGTCTCACTCCGACCCAATAACCCAACAGAAGAGTTTCTGTTCATGCATACGCAGTAATGTCCTTTCTAATTGTTTTCCAAGTTACATCGAGGCTGCAGGACCAGTTCTCAAGTCATGTAAAATAACTGAATACTTTCGAGACAGGTCTCGTAGACACCTTGTCGCCAATTTGCTATTTTCTAGATTTCAACTCCGTTCCTAACAGAAAATAAATGTTAAAAATATATATACCAACCAGATTAACCCATTCACATCAAGGTGCATTATGCAACCGGATCCATATTTTATTGTTCCGTGGCCACAAAAATCTCCGAGCAATCCCAACTATATGTAGAGAGTGTTTAAAAAAAATGCAAACGTCTCACTGAAAACATACATTGAAAATATTTTAAACATGAGAATCATTTTTAAGAATACAAATTATAAAAAGTGGCTAATTACGCATACTTTTCAAAATGTTAAAAATTATTTCCTTTAACTTTTTATAACATGTTTTACCCTTTTTATAACATACAGATTTCATCACAATAGAAAACTACATTGCTGGTTGTGCCAAAGGAATAGATGCTCGAACGAGGCGAGCGATGATGCAATCATTTCAACTGCTAAATACTGTCGTCTCTAAGTACAGTATTGCCATATGACTAATATTGTAGCATAAAATTTCTGCTAGAGTAAATTCTACCCTCTTACCCTAGGGGTCGAGTCCTTTATGAAACACCCTGTATAATTAACCGATTGCAGATTAAATTCAAACTAACACTTGTAATAGCTGTTGCTTATGATAAAAAAACATCAGAAAGAAAAATTGAAATAAATAGTTTGACCTAAAAAATAACTCTATCTTAATATAATACCACACAGGCCGTCCACTTGTGTTAATAAAAGCGATAAGCATTTACAGCTGGCTGTTATTATAGCTTGATATTCTAACTGAGCAAATAAAAAGAGTAAAAATGAAGTAAATGAATAAGTGAAACATTGACGAAAAAAATTTATATATCTTGAAACTTTTTAGACATCTTTCTATACATTTACTTATCATACTTCTACATGCATCCAAGTACAATTTTAATATACAGCTAAATATACAGGGCGTTCATAAAAGAGATAGACGGATTAAAAATCATATAAGCAAAACTTTTCAAGATATTGACACTCATGATGCACATTTTTGTAGAAAAACACTTGAAGTTCATTACTACAAGTTACAGTTGCTTGATTTGTGCATTTTCTATTCCTTTTACTGTTCATCTAGAATCAGCGCTACCGGACACGCCATTCATCTAAAATCTTGCAAATTCCCATGAGTTCTCAACTAAATAACTTTTCTTCTTTTTATTTTCTATTTTCGGAAATTGAAAAAAAAAACAAAAAAAAAAACAAAACTTTTTCGTTCACCATTGGAATCTTGAAAATTCATATGAGTACTACATTTAACATCTAAGAACGCTTTTTGATTTTTGGAAATTTCGAACAAACTCTTTAATGGAATCTTTCACTTCAAATGAAGTACTAATCTTGTGTTAACGCTACCGGACATATTTTTTGTTGTAGAATCTTATAGTGGTATTTTTTTTATGAAACTGTGTATTTGTCTTGTATACATTCTATATAAACAACCGATCTAGTTAACTTGAGAATATTTGAGGAGCTTTGACTAGGAGCAATGTCTAATAAGTTGGACTCGCACATTATGTAAGTATGATCATTTACCTCGTGCTCTACATTCTTACCTTTGTCAACGAGGTTGGAGAAGTGTATGTATTCGGACGCGTCCGTCTGTCTCTCTGTCAGTCTGTCCACACGATATTTCCGAAAGTACAGAATCGATCCTAATGAGAATCTGTTGAAGAGTGAACAATGGAGTGAGGAAAGGTGGTTGGGAAGAGCCCAGAAATGTCTTTTTGATTAAGAGATATTTTTCTGTTTTCTTTTTATTCATCTATGTATACGATTGTCTGTCCGCACGATATCTACGAAAGTGATTTCAATTAAATTTTTGGTAATGGTGGGTAATAGGTTACGAAAGATGTGATCGAAATTTCTTAGTGGATTCGTACACAAATATTCCTACTTTGTGGCAATATGTCCATACCACATAATAGAGCCAAAAATTCACGTGTCTCCATACAATATCTCCAAGAATTTTCGATGGAATCTGAGGAGTAGACAATGGATTACAAAAGGATCGATCGAATTTAGGCGCCGATTCATGCACTTCCCATGATTATAGCGTTATCAGATGTATACGCTCTCTGGGTGCTTCCTAGTTTACCTTGTGTCAGACTAAGCTAAACTGAGTTAATATTAAATGGGCGCTGACTGTAGAACACTGGTTTGCAACGTTTGATCACGGACCAGTTCGCTAGTGGAGTGAATTCGATTCTCACTTGGTACCTCACCACAGTAGCCTTATGCCACACCAGCATAAGCTTAGTATCTATCGGTATTGATAGATTTTAACAGCGATATGAATACATATAGAGATAAATGAGAACAAATAAGTCGACACATTTTACACGTAAGCATGGCTATCATATTGAATATTGCATAATTGTGAATGCAGTACAGCTATATGATTATAAAAAGGTATATTAATGATATATGCCTACCTACATACACGCATATATATATATATACGTACATACATATATATATATATATATATATATATATATATATATACCAACACAAATATATATTCACGTATATATACACACATCACATATATAAACACACATACATCTGCACGCACACATGTGTACACACACACACACACACACACACACACACACACACACACACACACACACACACATATATATATATATATATATATATATATATATATATATAAGCAGACTTACGTACAAATGTGAACGTTTATTCTTTGATCTATGCTGCTGAAGTGTCCTGGTCACTCTTTCCGTGTCTTAAAGATGATGAGAGACGGACAGGAAGCGTTGGAAATCCTCCCCAGCAAGCCCCCCTCCAAAAAAAACAAAAACAAAAAACAACAAACATAAAAAAAACACAGAGATGGTTAAACCATATTGACGAAAACCCACAATAATTGACACCACGCCTCTGAACTTACGCAATGAAGCCTCGCCCGTATAATCTCCTGTTACTTTGGCACTAGACACCCACTCAAATCACTGGGCATCCCCCCCCACTCTTTTATATATATATATATATATATATATATATATATATATATATATATTGGCGGATTTATGTTCTTGCCTTTCTCTCTTTTGATCAACATTGCAATTCCGACGTCAAGGGTCAGTAATGTCCATTTTTTTCTCTTTCGGAATGGACATTCAGTATCTGTTCCATTGACCAAGAACGAAGGACGCGAGTCTTATTACAAACTTGATGATCAGCTGGAGAATTCACCTCCACGAATGAACTGACTTTTCTAAGATGAAAGTGTAGTATCGGTTGAGAGAGGACGAAAAAAAAGGTGGGGAAAGGGCAATAATTGTTTTTATGATTGCGTTAGAAATCGATGTGTATGTAACATGATGAAATTTATTTTCGCTGGATATATTAGTCAGCCCTAGATACAGTGTGGTTGAGCTTTTTGGGATCTGCAGTTCTTGAGAAATTTAATAGAATATATATATCAAACTGACTCAGCTAAATTGATAAATCTGAGATATTGATGAAAATATATCATGTACATGCGTTAGGGCTCATTACATTCTACTAAATAAATAAATACAACACACATACGCACACACACACACACACACACACACACACACATATATATATATATATATATATATATATATATATATATATACGTGCAAGCTCATACAGTGACGTTTCACTGCCGACTGAGCGACCTAACAGGGGATTATATGATTTAACATACACAGTAAGGTTTCCTCTGATTGGTTACCTAGTTGCCAAGTTACACCAAGAACGTGCGACTGGTTCTTGAGGTATTCAGAATAGCTGTACACTTTCGTATATAAGACGGAAAAAAGCAAATGTCATCCTTGTGGAGAAAGAAACGTTACTGTAAGCTGCATCATAAGTGAATATAGTAATTTGTCTCGAAAGGGATATAAGATAGACATGACTGAGTAGGGACAGTTATGCATTGAGAACTGTGCAAACGCATTGGATTCGTTCATGTAAACAAATATTGACACAAGCCCGAGGCTGTTCCAGGAAATGAAAAGTGTGAAACACTTTGAGACTTGGAGATACAGACCAATCAACTATTGGTAGTGAAATGAAGATTGCTTGACAAGAACCAGATGAGAGAGTTTGTCATATAGCAGTACCAGCGAACCACAGAGTGAAATTAAGAAAAAAAAAGAAAAAAGAAAAAAAAAAAGAAATATATCGGAACTTCGCCTGGAAACCGAGATAGTTGCAGAAACCGGAGGTCAGGGTCGTACCCATAATCATTAGAGCACTTGGAACTGTGCCAGAATCACTAGAATCAAGATTTGGTGAATTAGATATTCGCTAAAGGAATAGTAGTTGCACAGGTCTGGTTAGTCACTGATTAGAAACTGTTAAATGATCAACATTTTGTCAGCATGTCGTGTTGGAGGGGATCAATTAAAATTGGAGAAAGGGGGTTCCATGGATAAGTTACTTATTTCGCCTTTTGTTGTGTAGTGATCATTAAAAAGTCTTGGGTTTCAAAAAATCTTCAAACATGCCCACTAAAATAAAGATGTCCACGTTCACAAACTAATGGATCAATCTAGCATAAATTTATATCAAAAATTGAACCCTCAATTAAGGACTTATTTGGGGTAAGGGTAAAAAAAAACAGAAGAAAATGTTTTTTTCAAGACATAATTGAATACTAAAAAGGAGTATTTCCATCGTAATCATGATCATTAGCCATTTGAAGTCCATTGTAGGATATAGGCCTTCTCCAAGGTCGGAAAGCCTTTTCGCATTTATACATCACGGGGCAAAAAAATTTAGTCCAGATCAACACATCATTTTTCTTTGTCAGCTATAATTTCGCCCCTGGTCTCGAGGGATCCATGCTGTGAGTCACGATGTCCAGCGGTTGCCTGACATCCTTGCAATGTGGCCTACCCATCGTCATTTAACTTGACTTAAATCCTCATTATAGGTCTTGCCCCTCAAGTGAAAGTGTCATATCTTTCTTAGATGTTAAGTTGAAGTAAAGTATTTCAAGTTGTTCAAAACAGAAAATGATAATTTTTTTCAAACTCAACTTTCAAGAAAAAAATATGACATCTTCACTCCAGGACCCGTAAGGAAGATTTTAGTCAACTTAAATGTTAATAGGCAGTTCAAGTTTCAAGGCTGTCT
>OY735202.1:12795487-12970487 GCA_963457665.1 Thysanoteuthis rhombus | reverse complement strand
AATCCAGAGTTGTTTCGTAAAAGTATAAAGAAATTTGAATCATCGAGATTTTGTTTAACCCTTGCTCTTTATTTTTGTTGTTTGGTGAAGGTTATCCTTGTAGAACAAGCAAAGGATTTTACGGGCCTGAATTTCAACAGATTCTTCTCTAGATTAAGACTGAAATAAATCAAATTTCATTCATAGTCACATTGAATAGAATATATTTGGTTTTGTGTTCATTTTGAATAACTTCCGATAATTGCTAGGTTGGCCAAAGCAATAGTTTCAAGATTTCAAACTGCTCTCTTACCCAAGTTAATAGCCTGTCACAGAAACGAAAAGAAAAACAAAATGCTCCATATCGTTTTAAGCAAGTCTAGTTATATAAAGCATATCTATACGTCGACACTTGCTCTCACCAACACGTTGATTAGAAAGATGTAGTTCAACATTCTTCATAGAAAATTAGTGTTACTATTCACAAGCAGATTAGTTGAGGTGACCCAAAATCTAATATTCATAACCTCGACAACTGAAAATTGCTTGAGGGTTGTTTGAATGTCTGGACACTTTAAAAATAAGTCTTAAAAGTTCTATTATTGCGAGGAAGGATAATGTAGAGGAACCGGAAAAGCTTTCAAATCATAAAAATTTACTTAAGGTATCAACCAATAGAATCTGGGGGAAAGAACGGCATTTAGCTTAAACTAGATTTTGAAAGAGTCCCAGCCACAAAGATACTAAGCATTTTTTTTTCGTGTAAGATCAGATATAAAGTAGCGTTCTCTAATTACAGAGACATTCAGACCAGTCGTATCTGAAGAATTTATAATTTTAACTGATCTTAAGATACAGAATTTTTTCTTCGTTTGAATATACGTGCCTAGAATTAAGGAGTCAAATTTGGGACTATAAAAAAAAAAGTTAAGAAATAAAATGAAGACAGTCATGAAATTTCCTTCGTAAAAAAAAAAAAAAAAAAATCTGTGCAAGTTTCTTATTAATTGATAGACAAATCAGGTCAGTTTCAAACTGGTGAAAATCCAGAAAATGTCAAAATTTTGAAATATGAACGCTATAGATATTTTAAAACTGAAAGTGCTTTGTTTTTAGGATATTCCCCCACACCAATTTGTAGAGTAGAACAATCATTTAAAAGTTTTAGGTAATGTACAAGTATTTCTGTGAAAAAAAAAAAAAAAAAAAATTGCTATTAAGGCTTTTAAAGGGATTTATCCTGGTGCACATGTTAGATAAAGTTTGAATATAGTGTATGAAAACTACTGTCAGGATTTTATGTGCAGGTACCAGTCTGTCGGGCCAGTGTAATAAAGGATTAATGCTACCCAAATAACTATGATCGTATTTTGCTCAAATCTGATTGAGAGTATAAATCAAATCATTACAAGCCGAAGTGAAGAATTCTGGTGTCAAGTATTAAGGGGAAAATTAAACCTTTGAGAGGGAGTGACTGCTTTAGAAGTTTTAAATTGAAATGAAGTACATTTAACAGATTTTAAATGATGTAGGAACTGAAATTGTTGGAATATTGAATGAAACTTATAACATTTTCAATAACATTGAAAATTTTCTGCTAGTTTATATATATTTTTCAAACTCATCACCATGCTGGAGTCTTCAAAATTTTCCAACAAAGACAACTTAACTGGAAGTATCCTTGGAAAAAAAAAAAAAATTAAATGACTAGTTACCAGGGCCAGCCCAAGTACCAGCAAAATGAGCTGTCGCCCAGAGTGTCAAGTGCTAAGGGCGCCGCTCATGTGTCAGATAGTAGGAATTTCCAAATGAATTTAACAGAATAAAAAGTCAAAATAAGAATTCCCTGACGTGAAATCAGATTTTCCTAGAATGTCTGGCAGTAAGATACTTTCTGAGGTACCGGAGTTCTGCTCGCCTGAGGTACCTGGATCCCTAGGGCCGGCCGTGCTAGTAACCAGGATTTATTTATTTTTTCTTTTATACACCGGACAAGACTGGCAAATACATAATAAATACAGTTCACATTGGCTCTTCCATACCATTTTGTAAGACTTCAAGCGGAATGAAGGCTTCTATATCAAGAACGCAGTCAGATTTCGTACAGACTATCACAGCATCCTTCAACGCTTCATAAGTTAAAGGAAAGGTCATCGCGAGTCTGTGGGTCACCATGGTGCGAAGATTTGGAGGAAGGGCATCTATGACGATGGATATCTTGTCCTGGTCGGCAGTGACGTGCATCATCTCAAACAGATTCTCGACAAATTTGAGCCAGAGTGTGACGTCATCCTCCCAAAAGACTGGAAGTTGTAGTGTCATTTTTTTAGGATCTCGGAAGAGAAACCAGTCAGAAATAAAAGGCCGAAGGAAAGGAGTCCTGTCAATGAAGAAAAAGAGTATTAATAGAAGATAAGTAGTAATCGGATACACTATAAAAAGGAAACTTAGTTTTTTCAAGGGGGGTGCGTAAAAATAGCAATCCTACAACTCGTTCGATGGGTGATGGCTGCAGTTACGAAGTACTGAAGTTACATAGGTTTTCTATCATAAAGAAGGCAAGCAAATCTTCCATCTGCAGGGTTGTGTTCCAAGACTTATGAAACTGGATAGTAACGCGCACATTATGTATATAGTTTATCATGAGTATCTCTGGGAGCAAAGTTTGAACTGGGGAAAAAGAAAAAGCGAGTTGTTGATATACTGTAATAAAAAGGTTATTTGACGTGTGCAAGAATCGTTGTTTCTGAGGATCTTAGCAAACTCAGCATACAATTTTCATTTCCTGATTGTATTGAATTTTGTCTTTTCACTCTAAAAAGAGGAAACATTACGGTTTCTTTTTTGGCATATCCGAATTGCCTGTACCATCAATTCTTGCGATTGGGGACCATCAACAAATCCAGTTTACGAAATGCTCATTTCTGGATTTTACCGTGGAAAGATTAGGGGTGGGAGAGTGCTGCTCTTCGAAGTTTGAATATCATATGGGCATTGTAAACTTTAATAAGCAACAAACATCTCCCTGAAAAAAAAAAAAAAAAAAAAAAAAAAACTAGCACTTCAAAGGAAATTATGGTCACTTTGATGTAAACACTGCCAGTATTGCTTGAATTAAATTTAAGGGGAAAAAGGAGGTGCACAAACTAAGGGACCAATTTGGCATAGAGTTTCATTGCAAATTGAGCGTCAATAAACACCTATTCATTGGGGGAGTGGGGATTATATATATATTCTCATTGAAATTACATGTTTTTACTACGAACAGTTAGGACGGGGCGAAGTCCAGATAGACCGACACGTATACAAGATATCAGAAATACATGAATAACCTTAACCCAGCCATAGTGATCAAATTTTGTCGATAACTGTGATGAAAAAGACTCTTCGATTAGTTGGGAAGATTGTTGCAATTTGTAAGTGGTGCAACCGTCTTTCTAAGAGGAAAAAATGAGTAGAGTCTTGGTTAGTAGAACGAACAAATGAAAAGCAGAAGGAGTTGTATCAGGCAGTCCTAATTCTAAGAAAGGTTAAGAGGATATGAAAAAAAAAAAATTAAATAATTGAATTCCAGCGAGAAAGGGATCATTATTTAATAGACGAAAAATTGCATGACAGAACGTTTCAATAACGAGTAACAATGTAATACAGTAATCCATGTAGTAAAGATACTGGGGGGGGGGGCTAGAATTCGCTAATGTAGGATCCAACATCTACGAAGCTCTTTAAAAGAAGTCATTGTAGACACTTGCTTGGTGGGCCACGAACCGAGTTTAAAGGACGTAAAACTTGGAAAGTTATGATTTGGCAAGAAATTGAGCGAGTCAAGAACGTTTGCCAGGGAGAAGATGAAGCCACTTCAAATGAAGAAGTGAATGTTGCTTTAAAAGGTTTCTACTGCTGATCATCATACGAGTTAGTTAACCAAATCATTTACGAATGTTTAATAACTACGCTAATATTTAGCTGCGTTAGGCATTAGTCAACCTTTTAAAGTTATCAATATCCGGATTAATGTCTTAGTAAACTTTTTGAAAGAGAACTTCAGGTTATATTTATCCCAGTGGACACAAAAACTTAGGGATATACATACCGTAAGAGCTACAAAGGGGTCAACTAAGCTGAAAATAACACTAACCTGTTATCGAGGAGGAAAGCAGATGATGAATTATAATCGTCTACTTTGTTCGTTATTTGTTCATAATTGATAATTAAACAAGATCTGCCGGTACTTATAGCCGGCAAAAAGAAGCCAATGACTTGATCGTCAATTTTTAGTGGTTGAATTTAACAGTCGTTTATTCAAATTATCCTTCAACAACTCTAAAAATGAACAGTGTGATTTTCTTGGTTTGCTGGGTGTAATAATGAACTCTTCCTCTGCGGAGTTACGTCCTGTTGAAATGATACTTCCTACCCACAGTTTCAAACTATGCATTATTCCGTTTAACAAATTTAGTATTTTTTTTCTAAAAAAAGAAAGTCAAAACATCTCAATCAAAAAATATATCGATGATTTTTTTTTTAGATCAAGGAGTAGATCAAATGATAAAGAAAAAACCCAGATCAGGACAGACGTCGTAGAGCAATAATCAGTAAGCTGATCTTGCTAATTATAGTTTGTGGGCTCAATCCTCATTTGATCTATCACTATAAATGGTGTGATACCTATTGATGCTAAGTTACTATACTTACATTTGAAAAAAAACAAGTGTGACTTCCTTGATTAGTTGTCCATAACCTTTGG
The DNA here is from genome assembly GCA_963457665.1 of Thysanoteuthis rhombus. Taxonomy (NCBI): domain Eukaryota; kingdom Metazoa; phylum Mollusca; class Cephalopoda; order Oegopsida; family Thysanoteuthidae; genus Thysanoteuthis; species Thysanoteuthis major. The sequence goes on along the minus strand of OY735202.1, from coordinate 12,965,761 downwards.
CTCCTCCATTTAGGGTTAGAACTTTTGCTGGTAAAAAATACCTCCTACCCATCATTCAAAACAATGGACACTTCAACTAAAATAAATTCGCAGTTTTTTTTCCCCAGAAGATAGTTTCATGGCAACTATCCATGATATCTTTCACGAATATTAACAAATATTTGAATATTTTGTTTTTGGAATGAAATTTGCAGTCAATTTGAATAGTAAAAGCATCAAAACCCAAAAATCTTTCTCTTGAAAAATATCATTTTCAAATGGTGAATTTGATACAACAAATACAAGAGGGAATACAAAAAAAATCTGAAAATAAAATAAGTACCGAGGTTTCTATCCTGGTTACTAAATGGTGGTATATCTTCGCTTTGTCACAATTGTTTCAGAAATGCAATTCAACACTTATGATTGAAGAAATATCTATCATTGCAAAGAGCTAACCTTAAAAATAGCAGACTATCCTTCCTTATTTATGCAATGTTAAGGAGTAGCAGAAATTAGTTTGAAACCCCTCTGACAGCATCGTATTTCTGGATGCAGAGGACGCTTTCGTCTCATGGACGAACCCTAATTTTAACTGTCGAAATTCACAGTTTCAACAGTTTAAGAATATCTCATTATTATTTATGATACTTTTGATTTATGAAGCACGAAGTTCATGGTAACCGAGGTTTGGGACATTCGAATCCCTTTCTCTTTTGCTCATTCATTTCTCGCTCGTCCTTGTAGCGGGTGGCAGATTTTTGTATCTATCTGTCTATACACAGGCTTCCTGGACGGAACTTTTGACTGATCCTCACCAAATTCGGACAGGAGGCGTATTTTCGATATATCTCGAAGTAGTTTCCTGGATTTGAAAAAATATACAAAAAATACACATTTTTGTTTCGTACTTAGGTACGTAACTGTTCAGTTGCACGTCTGCATTCCTGTTACCATTTTATAAACGGCTTATATGAGCGAAGATTTTGGAAGTGTTTTCCACCATCATAGGACCCTTAGGCGATGAGGTATCTTATACTCAAAATAATCCCTCCAGCCTCCATGATGAAGTTTTAAGGTAAAGTGCAAAGTGCTGACTACTCTTTAAACTAAGGGTTTACATACTAAGTATAATTTATACACCTCATTTGGGAGTCATATACAGAAGTTCAGATGATCGTCAAGTATAAATTACATTCCTTTGGTGTTAGTATTGGCCAAACAAAAAAAATGTTACATCGGGCCTGTTTATAAATTATCCAGGTTTATTTCGGGAAAAATAACGTCTTCAACGTCGGGAAATACTTAGACAGTGCAATGGTTATCGATATTTACAAAGGTTCCTTATTTTACGATTCTTGAATAAGCCAACACTAATAAAAATAATCATTGCCAATACTTCATCACGATCAATTCATCTATCAAGTTACCAAGGGTTTCCCACGTCTCGCCGGACAATTCACACATTTTGGAAATCACTCCACAGGAAAACAAAGGACCTCATTTTCTATCAATGTTTCATTTCACGAAAGTTATCACGTGCTTTAATCGTCCGAACTTTTGGATGGCACCTTGGATAGTGCAGTTTTGATTGATGCAGGTTTTGATGTAGTGCGGTTAAGGTATCGCTGGAAAAATTATTTAGTCAAGTATAAACTTGAACATACTGACGCACACACACATTTTGAATTATAAAAATACCTTGAACTAGACAATTTGTAACGATATGGAAAATTTCAGAAAGAATTTTGAGGTAACTCATTCATTGTAGGCTAATGCAATGCTCTTCCACAGGAATAGAGCACTCTGGTGGATGGGGAATTTAAGCTAAAATAAATATGTCGCTTAAATTCAGCCTTACTGACTGTCCAGTTCCCTAGCGCAGAGGTAGGATATCGGTCTCCGGGTCTGAAGCGAAGACACAATAATATATATATATATATATATATATGTATATATATATATATATATATATATATATATGCATATTTATATATATATATATATGTATATATATATATATATATACATATATATATATATATATATATATATATATATACACACACATATATATATATATATATATACACACACACACATATATATATATATATATATATATATATATATATATATATATATATATATATATATATATATATATATATATATATATTGTGTCATCAACAGACAGTACCACAAGGCAGGATATATACATACCTAACTTCGTAACGTTTTTTGTAAATCTGATGATATTGATAAAAGGTTTGTATGCAAACTAGAATATATATATATATATATATATATATATATATATATATATATATATATATATATATATATATGTAAGCTATTGTGATAGACATTTCTTTTAAATGCTGACATGAGGTTATACGTACTCAATTGACATTTTCTTAATTTATTAGTCTCGCTAAATGAAAACAACATATTTGAGTGAATTTTTTCCTTTCTTTGGTAAATATGCTAAAAGAATAAAAGAAAAGGAAATTTTGGGCACCAAAAATCTTTTACCCGCTTATTCGGCACAAAACAAATACAAATAAATCCCGAAAAGACAATTTCCATTAGTCAAACCAAAAATGCTGTGTTCGTCATATTTCAGCAAATAGTTAATTAAGGCTAATCTTCGTCAGTCAATTCGTCTTGATGATTTCTCCTTTTTGATCTTGGAACCGCCAGAGCAATGACCTGGGGGATGGCGAGGATGAGTCGAGAAATTAGGGGCTGGGATCGTGCTTTGTTTTTTTTCTCTCTTTCTATTAAAAACTGTAGATTTCTTTTGAAACAGTCATAGTTACTTTGTCGGCTTTTTTTCTTTTTTCACTTTTTACGAAATTGGAATTAATGATCAACATTCTTCGGAAGTTTTCACTTGTTTAGATCAATCTTCAAAAGGAAATTAAAAGTTATAAGAAAAAAGAAAGATCCATCACATATATTCTTCAATATCTGATTAGCTGAACAAATTCCATAATTGCTGACAGTATTGCCAATCCAGATTGTTAAAAAATACGTTTTTCAGATTAGTGAGTCCAGCATTGCCAATTTAAATGTTTTCTTTTTGTTTACTTTTAGTCGTCCAAAGTAAAGCCTTCCGGAAACTTTTCGAATCAAAAGGTTAGTAAGAAGGGAGTTATTTTATGTCATGGGATCAAGACGAGTGATAAGAATGTAAAAATAGCTTATTTATGTTAAAATTGTGAAGTTGGAAACACTGACACATGACATGTTCAAGTCAAAATGACTTATAAAGGTTAGAAATACTAGAAAAATAATGAGTAGTAAGAGAATTGAAATAAAAAAAATGACTAATATCAGTTAAGATACTCTTGTTCACTCTGAATTTAAATTTGTCGAGATTGTATCAGGAAGACATTCGGAGGGGAGTTCTCTCCACCAAGTACTTTTTATTTTTTTTTCAATCTTGGGGTCTTGAGCTACAAATCTATATGTTTTTTTTTTTTTAGCAGGGGGAGGGGGGCAAATTTTCGAATTCGGAAAATATGTAGATTGATGATACTGACTGCTGACAACTAGAATTATCCATTATTTCATGATTCTGTTCATCTTTCATCTTTTGTATGCATCTTATCATCCCCCTTATCCCTTCCAATCTTTGTTGTCTGTCCATATTTTCATTTGAATGCTATACGAACATGGATTAGTTTCCTACGCGAAAATCTTTCCTACCCTCCCCCCCCGTAAACTTCCGGACACCTGGTTGGCAAACTTTCGATAAAGCAAACTCGACTTGAAAAAAAAATTCACTGGTTCTAAAAAGAATGCTATGCAATCAATGCATCCTTCTGATAGTCACCTATGGAGCTGAAACATGAAACCTAACCAGAAGATAGACCCTCAAACTGAGAACCATGCACCGTGCACATGAGAGAATCATGTTCAACCTCACACGGAGAGATCATGAGACGGCACAGTATAAAAGAGAAAAAAACATGAGTCCAAAATATCATAGAATCCATTAAAAAACTCGAATGACTACGGGTTAGACATATAACAAGAGGGCAAACAACTGATGGCTATCACGACTCACAGCGTGGATCCTTAGAGATCATATGCAAATTAGTGGCCAACGGAAAGTAACATGGCATGATGAGCAAGATAAATTCAGAAACTACTGTCTCCGTAACACCAATGATAGACAGGTCTGGCGAATCTTGGGGAAGATCCATGTCCAAAGACAGACGTTAAAAGGATGATGATTATGATGATGGTGATACCGATATTCCTACTAATGCATAATGTTAAGGAAACTTTAGAGAGTCTTTGATTTTACTCAGCCATTAATCAGTCAACTCTTCTACATAGTTTATAATACAAGCCTAAGGAAAATATTGAAGTTAGGAAAATAGGTTCCACATAAAGAGTTTAAACGCTCGTCTTTCTCTTCTTGCTCGATACACAAAGAGTCATTTTTGGACAAGATAGTGTCCCAGCTATATCTGTTCCTGTCCATCTCTGTCGATTGCAATGGCTTCGGGAAACCGATCAGTAACAACAAAATAGTAAATATCTATCTATTTACACTACATTATAAATGTTGAGCACTTCCACCATAGATAATGTAATTGCCCCAAACACAAATGCTCTCTCTCTCTTTCTTTCTCTCTTTATATATATATATATATATATATATATACACTCACACACACATATATATATACATATATGCATATATATATATATATATATATATATATATATATATATATATATATATGTATTCACACACACACATATATATATACATATATGCATATATATATATATATATATATATATATATATATATATATATATATATATGTATGTATATATATATATATATATAGAGAGAGAGAGAGAGAGGTATTGGGAGACAGACAGGTACATATATAGGACATTTGACGGTTGGGAGAATTCTCCTATGATGTATAAAATTAATCTTCATCTTTTTTTGCCCCAATCATTACTTTGCGTAATCTGTTCCTTCAATAATCATTACCCACCTTTTTCTAAATACTGCCTTTAAATGCTGCCCTTAGGGCCATCCATTAATTGCGCAATCGGCTTTTATTGGAACCCTTAAGTGACAAATCGGATTCAGGTTAAAATAAGAAGCATGAAAGATTAGCAAGTTCTATTTTCAGTAGTGTGATTCATGGGGACGATGATGATGATGATGGTGATAATTAACTGATTATTATGTAACAATTATTATTATCATTCTTCCTCCTCTTCTTCTTCTTTTTCTTCTTCTACTTATCATTATTAAGGTGGTGATACTATTTTGATGATAAAATCATAAAGTAAAAATCATCTGACAGAAATATAATAATAATGATAATAATAATAATAATAATAATAATAATAATAATAATAATAATAATATTAATAATAATACTAATAATAGAAGAATTGTTGGGAGTAATGAAAGATAGGAAACAATTCCGATTATTGCAAAAACAGGAGGGAAGAAGGAATGATAGCAATGGAAAGAATGACAGGTCTGGTTAGTCACTCAATAGAAACCGTTATGTGACCAACGTCTTTTTGCTACACGTCGTGTTAGGGGGGGGGTGATCCTTCAAAAAATTGATGGAATAGGTTATAAATGAATGTTACTTATCTTGCTTTTTGTTGGTCAATTATCACTAAAAATAGTTTTGATTAAGAAAAAACAAACGTGAATTCTACCGGACATAAACTAGGGAATCAATTTAGCAGAAACTTACGTTGCAAGTTGAACCCCTACTAAAAGCCAATCAAGAAACAAGACTTTTTTTCTACACATAACAAAGGGTAAGTATTTGAATTTTCAGCCCTCTAGCTCCATTAGTGTGGCCTATAAACGTGATACATAAATAGCAAACCAGCCAGCCAGCCAGCCAGCCAGTCAGCCAGCCGAACATACTAACTTGAAAACTGGAAAAATTCTAGGTACACAGATTAAGATGGCATGACAATATGTACAAGTTCAGGATATATTGATTCAGCAACACCCTCGATCAAGAGGTCTGGCGAACTTGGGGGAAATTTATGTCCAACAACTGACGTTGAGAGGCTAATATATATATATATATATATATATATATATATATATATATATATATATATATATATATATATATATATATATATATATATTAGTGAGATAAAAATTTGGTGTGAAAACAGATATCTGGGCCTTTGCATCACAAATGTAAATGTATATATGCATATATAGGTACGTATGTTTATACGCATTTACATGTGTCCATATATGCATATATGTATGTGTATATATGCATATATATGCGTATATATGCACATATATATGTGTATATATGCGCATATAGATATGCGTATATGCACATATTTGCATAAATGTATATATATATATATGTATATGTGTATATTTGAATAAATGTATATATATATATATATATATATATATATATATATATATATATACGTATACATATGTGTACGTAGACTTGTGATCATGAATATAATATTGTTGGCTTTTCTCCCTTTCAACGTGCATATCATTCGACATTGTGAAATAATGATACATATACTGGAACAGTAATATTTTCCCCAAAAGATCCAGAAGTAATTATTTGCTTATTTTTTTCCCTCTCATTAGCTCTACTCGCTCAGATGAAAATTGCACATTCCTTGTCACACAAATATATTGTTACGACAAACGGACACGTTCAGGAGTGTTGCACCAGCAACAGTCCCCTCATTTGCACATATTGACAGCGAAAGACATCTTCATAACAAAGTAACGAACTCCTCTTCGTGTAGGATTCATCGGCTCTCTAAGCTCACAGAAGTTAAGCAACGTTCAATCTAATCATCACGTAGATGGGTTACTGTCTGCGAATACCTGGTGCTGGAATCTACTGGGGATCAATCCCTGACTGAGTTATACCAACGGCTTTTAAAATGGTACTCAATGCTTCTCAGTTAAGAAGAATAGGATTTAAGGTTTGCTTGTCCTCCAGACTGGGTCGTGACTAATAAACCTAAAACAAATGTTGGTTTAGTTTCTTATAGAACTGAATGATCTGCGGACACGAAACGAGCTTCCATCCTTGCTTTCACAAAGTTACTCCATTTTAATATTCAACTTTTAGTTTGTCGATCATTTTTTCTTAGCTTTTTATTTTACACGTGCTCGCTGAACGGAACACGAGGTAAATAGTTCACTCGACGAACGCTACGACTCAAGCACCAAGTATCATCACACACACACTCACACACAAAAACACACACACACACACGCGCGCGCACACACACACACACAGAGGAATATATATGTATATATATATATATATATATATATATATATATATATATATATATATATATATATATATATATGTATACTAGAATATAATCGTTGAAGGTGGCGATGTGATTTACGTATGGATTGGTATTAAAGAGCATAAAGCTATTTTATCTGGTAATTTATTTTTAATAATCAAAGTATCCTAACTTAATTTAAGTTCAATGTGTGATCTGACATGAATTCTCAAGCGTTTCTATGAGGTAATTTTCATTATTATATCATAAAAGGGGGGTAAATTAATCAATCAGAGCTCATCATTTGAACTCAAACAGACAGAGAAAATTTGCACATTTACTCATCATATATATATATATATATATATATATATATATATATATATATATATATATATATACTATTGAACCAAGCTGACCACTTTGCGCCGTAATGATGTTCATCCAAGATGCTTTGTTGACGTTATTGAACTAAAATTTTAGTCACAGTTCCTTGCTAGACATCATTGCTGTTAAAGACTCAAAAACCTCCGATTAGAACATTTCAGCTTTTACATTGAATCCGTGGAAATGAATTCAATTACATTAGTAAATCATTCAATTTTAGCATCATCCATTTTTGATTCATAAAATGACATTTCAGACGCAACAATCCAACCACGCCCTTGTTGTTCTGTGTGAGGGATATCGCTCCTCTCCTTCAAAATGTACCCCTTTAAAGCTAATTCACTTATTCAAGCATCCGTTCTAATTTTTAAAACAGCCTGCAAAGTTATCTTTCGGGATCGCCGTCAGATTATTTGGTGAGTACTCTTTAATCTTATCCACAGTCAGAAGAAGTTGGGCAGAGCCAAACTATGACTGCAGGGTGTACAGGCAGACCTTGGTGGTGCAATATTTAGCCCCTCCCCTGCAACGCTGCACAAGGCATTAGGAATGATTCCATCGGCCACTTTCAATACAACAGGCGCTATATGGCGTCTCACAACCGTCTGTATAACCTTACGGGGGAGTGTCTGTTTATGCATGTGCAGTAGGTATGATTAGTGGCCAAGTTGCATCAAGACTGCGCAACAGGTTCTTGAGGTATTCAAAATGGCTGAATACTTCCAGAAAAAGACCTTTATTTATATGTGAGAGAGAGAGAAAGAGAGAAACAGAGAGAGAGAGAGAGAGAGAGAGAGAGAGAGAGAGAGAGAGAGAGAGAGAGGGGAGGATTGATGAATACATATGATTAAATGCCAGTACGATTTTATGCATATTGTAAATATATTATCTATTTATCTGTTTTTCATGAGGTACAATTTGAGCAGGCGTGTTTACAAGTGTGTGTTGAAGTGAAATATCGAAGCAGCCGCAGGAGAAGAAATTGTGCCATCATATCTCCCCACAACGGGGAACTTAGCGATCATCTTTCGGTAATTTGGACGTGTCTAAACTTCTTCTATATTACGGGTTGCCTCATAAGAATGACGGCTCATTGAGTAGACATCAATCAAAAAGACTCCTTTGCTTTGATGCACAAGCACTTATATATATACACACACACATTCATATATATGTATATATATATATATAAGTAAAAACATAATGAATATATATGTATAGATATATATATGTGTATGTGCGAAAATACATACATTCATGTAATATACATACATACATGTATGTATATATATATATATATATATATAGACACATGCAAAGACACACACACACACACACACACACACCTATATATATGTGAATATGTATGTGTGTGTTTGTTCGGTGAAAGTACAGACTACAAAAAAATCTACATAAATAGATATGCATACTTATGTATTTTGTATTCATATTTGTGAGTATTTAAAATGGTTGCATACAATCGCATAAACATGCACGCACACATACACACAACCATATGTGTGAGTGTGTGTATATATATATATATATATATATATATATAAACGTATGCTTGTTTGAGTGTTTGGTAGAAGGACAGCGATTTATAAGCGTACACACACACACGCATATATATATATATATGAAAGATATTTATGAATAGAAATAAGTATTGATTTCCAAAACAAGACGTCTGTGGGGTAAACGAAGACATCCTGTGGCTTCTTATATTCAAGTATAACCTTTGGTGCTTAATATTATCAAACATTCTCTGTTTATATGTATATATGTATATATATATATATATATATATATATATATATATATATATATATATATATATATATATATATATTCGATTTATGCCTATCAATCTATTCCAATCAATTCACATCTGTCTCTATTTTTTCTGTTCATATCAATCTCAATCTGCCCAAACCCATTGCTTTCCCTTCATCTCTCTCTCTCTCTTTCTGTCCATCTCTCTCTCTCTATCAATACCTATCTATATATATTTATATGTATTTTAGTCTATTCATATGTATGTATGTATGTATGTATGTATGTATCTATCTATCTATCTATCTATTTATCTATCTATTTCAGTCTGTTCCCATATATGTACATATGATTGATATGCCTAATTGTTGAGGTCAAGACCCACTCGACTTCGATCGCTGTAGTTCGTGTTTATAGCGAGGTAAACACTAGCATTCCGATTGCTTATTACGTAAAAATACCTAAATCTTAATTCTTCTGTCTTTGTTCAAGAATCAATCTATTATTCGTTTCGTGGATGAAACTGAATCTTTCAACTATAAGGCAGGTCTAAAAATGTAATCCAATAAGCTTTGCACAGTCAGGCACAAGGCTGCGATATTTTGGCACCCACTGAAGATTCAAATGCATGGCATTTACTGATCGAGTCTGCAAAATGGGATGGCTTGCCATTGCGCTACGAGGACAGGCTTGCTATTGGGTACTTTCAAGACAATGTTTAGGCTAATTTGATACCTAAAAGCTATTTGGTTCCGACATTAAAGATTTGGTGCTGAAGAAAAATTTACAAAAGATAACAATCCTTTGCCCACGAATAATATTATACGGTATAAATATGCATGGATGTATGTGTATTTTGATTCATTTTCCCTGTTTGCTTAATCTGATTTGATCATTTTAGTATTAAAATCACTTGTCTCAAGCACGTACGAATTTGGTCAAAAGACATGTGATACACCCGTACAGGAGGTACCCGTGGAGAAATGTTCTCGTAACCTCAAATGATGTAAGATAGTGCAATGAAGGGTTGTCATTTGGTACTTTCCAAGACCAAAATAAGGAAAATTTGGTGCTTAAAAAACTATTTTGTTCAAGAAAAACAGATTTGGTACTGACGATAGATTAACAGAAGATAATCCTTCAAACACGAATATCATACGGTATAAATATAGATGAACGATGATGTATTTCTATCCAATTTCTTTGCAAGCTTAGTTTGGTGTTGAGTCTTTCGTTATTTGATTATTTTAAGATTGAAGATACTTCATTTGGTTCCAAAACCATACAAATTTAGTCTTGTGCGGTAAAAGACGTCTGGCAACCCTGTTGCATACTATAGAAATGCTCTCATTAACACAAATGTCTTGTCCGTCATTATTTTTCTTCTCGCCGTCCGCCATTGTGCTGTGTACTGGCTGTATGATTGGCAGTACCTGTCGTCACTTCTCCATTCATTTAAGATAACAAAGAATCACAATTGAATGTTCATTGGTCTTCCAGTCGAAGAACAACAGTATCATAACTGATTTCTGGTTACTTTTTTTTTAGTTTTCAGTCATTACCCGGAAGAATTCCAACACAGAGGTAATTATTAAATCTGCAGAAATCTCGATTTTTTTTCTGTCATTTATATCTCACTCGTCTCATTATTTATACGAAGTGTGCGTGGAAAGTGTCCGGCCATTTTGAATACATCGAGAATCAGTGGCGAAGCCGTGACGTGTCTTGGCAACCAATCAGAGGAGTTGATATTGCGCAAGCGTGAATAGGTACACTCCCATGGGGCAACTCAGTTAGCATTGACATCAACACACACACACACAATCACACGAACACCCATATACACACACATACACGCATACATAAATATTGGTCTTTGTGATGACTCATTACTCTAAGGTGCTTAATTGCGCCCTTCCCCGCTTATTACTTCCAGGAAGATCCTCCCGCACTTTTTAAGGAAGGTGAGGGTAGAGGATCTATCTCCAATGGAGTATGGCTGTCAGTGACAAAGTCACGATTTCTGTTGTATGGATCAGCTCAGTGATCCTTGCAAGTCTCAAGTCTACAAGAACATATACAAGCTTTTATGACCACTTTTTTGGCATATCTTCAGTCTAATCACACAGTTTAGAGTGTACTCAATTAGCTGCTGAGTACACAGGAAAATTATGTCATAATGATGAATTTTCCAATAATAGAACATTGGACTTTCTACGTGCAAGGCAGACGTGCTAACCATTACACGATCCAAGCTCTTATTAGAACCCTTTGATAATTATTTTTTGAGAGTCTATCTCTGTTCTCTTCCCCCTAATAGTTGAGGGAGACAACTACTGATTCGTCAGAATATTCCCATCCTTAACAAAACAAGTAGTCAGAGCGTGATCTCATTCCCGTGTACATTTGCTGTTTAAGAAATGTTTTTTTTAATGATTCTGCTATTGAGTATACTGAGGTATGTGAAAACCTTGTTCGGCATTTTTTTTTACCCGGTTTGCCATATTTGTTCATTGAATCTCGGTTCAAGGCTTCCGTTGGCCAAAAATAAAATTATAACATCATATATGGCCATGTTTTATATATCATTGGGGAGGTATTGATAACCTGAGCATTTTTTAATAAAATGACTAGGGGTCTGAAGTCATATGCATCAATACACATATAATTCTCATGTATATTTCTTCCGTTAACCGAATAGGCACAAAATCATGATAGGCTAAGAATACCGGAAGCTAAATGTGTCCACTGCAGCCTCTTGTTATCGTCCATCATACAGTTTTTTTTTCTCTGGTAGGTACATGCCTTTGGTCTATGGTTTGGATACTTACTCAAATGTTTAACATGAACTACGGTTTTAGGGGGATATTTTTTTGAGGTACTGCTATCTCGAAATTGAAAATACTGATTATTTAGAAATGTTCCTTTTGACAAAAGAATGTACCACAATGCTGTAACGAATGATCAGGTTAACTGAGAACATTTTGGGAGTTTTAGAGACATATTTTATCAAAAATTGTTTGACAGGTGTCGTATAGGGGTAAAGAGTAGGAACAATTGTAAAAAAAAGAAAGGGAGGAGAAACTTGAAAAATACCAAATACGCAACTTAATGCCTTTGGGTGTATTTTTTCATGTTCAACAGATATAAATTGACAAGATATCCCGTTCGAAAGCTGATAAAATTCTTGAAACGTTCTTGAAGGTTCAGCTTGCTCCACCGAAAGTTTGCCAACCTAAAGTGTTTCTTCGCTTGATTCGTTCTTCTTTGGAATGTTTCATAGAGTTCAATTGTACTAGGTAGATGGTGTGGTCTTTCTTCAGATCAACATTTTCTATTTGATCACAGTGTCTTTGTCGTCAGTGAGTTTGAGACTCGCGTGCGTTTGAATCTTTAGAAGCGGCCAAAAAAATAAAAAGTATATCGATCTTCATGTAATAAAAATTTGAAATTTTTTTTGTCTCGGCAGTGTCTGGCCCATGAAGTTGTCGATTTGCTTGAAAAGTGACATTCTTGTCCATTCTAACCTGACCGTCATCTTAATCATCATAGACCCACTGACTGCGAATGGCGGAAATTGCAGTTCTATGGCTAGCTCCATGAAAATTTCCCATTTCTTTTGATTGAGGGCAACTAAGTTCCATCCGTGAGTCAGGGCTTTCATCTTCCATTGGATTACTTTGAAATAGGAAAGGGCTTTTATCTTGAAATGGGTAACTATTACTCACCTACTGCAGTTATTGGGTTAATAGTATGTTCATGATTTGCAACAATTGCTGCGTCATCAGCTTGTCTGATCGTCAATACCATCCCGACCCCGCCTTTCTTACCAACTCCGAAATGGCGCCACTTCTTTGATGTAAATCTTTTGCTCTCCATGTTTGTCTCACCATTTATTAAACCAGTAATTCTCAAAGTGTGTGCCACGGCACAATACTGTACTGGAACAATGTCCCAAGTTCACTGCTTAATTTTTCCCAAATGCGCTCACGTATTTTGAACCTTTAATGTGCCCACTATGAGTACCGTTAACTGGGGTGACATTGAACCACGGGGTAAATTTGAACCACAAATAAGAAACTTGTTAGTAGCACCATAGCCGGTATCATTATTAAAGAATAGCATAATTTATTGTTGAAACCCAAATTAGATCAAGTCATCACAGAAAATAATTAAATAACCATCGTGTCAAAATTTGAAGACATTTAAAAACATTCTTATCGAAGAATTCATATGATCTGAATAAATCCAAATCATAACATCATCGGCGTTTTTCATAAGGACTCATCTAGAATTGAGTAAAACCATCTAGAAGCATCTAGATTCTGGAGAATCTAAATGTTTTTCAAACGAGAAAACATCTAAAATAGAGTATAAATATCTATCAAGAAACAGGAAAACCTAGATTTTATTAAAACCACCAGGAAAAGACCCAAACAAAATCAGAATAGCTTTTTTTCCGAAATAAGAAAAGCATTTTAGAAGGGGTCTAGTGAAGTACTGATACCAATTTTCAAGTCTAGAGACAAAACGATATAGTTGAGAGCACAGAAATACTCGAACACATAAATACACGCATAAATAAAAAAAAAAAGAATAGAGCTCTTCGCCACGGTTGTTCAATTATGGTATTTTTTAATAATGATACAGGCTATTGTGCTTAACACATTTTTTTTATTTGTTGTTCAGAGTTACCCTGCTGTTCAGTGTAACCCCGGTTTACGGTAATAGGTGTGCCCCTGCTTCCGCCAGAGTTTTACTAGTCTAGTGGTTTGAGCACTAAATTTTGTGAGATATCAACCTTTTAGTAACAGATGAAAAGAAGAGGAAATTACCATTTTACCAAATTACCATAAAAGTTTCATTTATTGACTACTGAAATGTTTTCGTCTTTATTTTTGCGGTTTGTCAACTTACAATACACGCCTTCATTACTACTTCAAAGTTTATACACCAAATTATATTCATATATTAATGGAGTAAAACAGTTGGTGTGCTGTGGAAGTCAAATACGTTTTTATAGTGTGCCGCCGTACAATTATGTTTGAAAAAAAAAACAAACAAACCATTAAACTCTTATCATCTTCCGACATTTTTTTCCTCCTCCAGATTTTCGCTAATGGTATAATTGCATACCTGTTTAAGCAGACCGACGTTAACGATTAAAATACGTTCCTCATTGCTCCCCCCCCCCAGTCACAAATACACACCAGAGTGTAGATCGAAGCTCTATCTATCTTTAATAACAGATGGAACCACCATGGCGTCTTATTTCATTCTTTTCAGTGTGTAACTGCAATACTAAAATAGATAGAGACATAATCAGACTTGTAGCCCTTTCAAATTTCCCACTCATCACACCAGAGTATACACTAAAGCACAGCCTACCTCTCTCGATAGCTGGAAATTCTGTAACCTCTTATTTCGCTTACTACAGTGTGTTACTACAACCCAACGATAGATGGTGACATTATCAGATTTGGAGCACAAAAACCGTTTGAACACTAGGTATAAAAACAAAAAACAAAACAGACTTTTCTGTTGATGTAATTCATGTAATTTTGTAATTTTCTTCAGTATTTTAAATGTTTTAGACAGAATTTGATATGGTACTTGAGGTCTTCGGTTGTTTATCATGTAACCTTTCTGGCTATTTAAAAACAAAACTATTATATCAACATATTATGACATACTACGTGCAGCTTGTTATTTCATATTGGGTATTATTATGACACACACACACACACACACACACACACACACACATACACACACACATATATATATATATATATATATATATATATATATATATATATATGGTTATAAATTGCATCATATTATATAAAAACATTTACTGGCAATGATTTCCCGTCATTATACGGTTAATGCATCGTTTGACCTTGCCAACGTAAATAGAGTAAACAATAAAAGAAAATGGCGCTACGGCAAGATATTTTCTTGAATTGTTTATCATAATTGCATTGTCGAGGCCAAGTGATACATAAACCTTGTAAGGACGGGAAATCATTTCAAATAAGAGTTCCTATGTAATATAACGCTATTTATAATCATTCTGTGAGATCTTATATCCATTCCTATATACACATATATGCTGCTGAATATATACATATATATATATATATATATATATATATATGTGTGTGTGTGTGTGTGTGTGTGTGTGTGCGTGTGTTTGTGTATATATACAGATATATCAAGAAAAAGTATTTACTTCAGAACATATAACCATCGGACACCAGTTCGCTTACCTACTTAATCAGTCAATTTCTAAGTACATTCTCTTATCACCAATGATAAACAAGACTCTCTTTCTCAGTAAGAATTCAGCAATCATTTTAGCCATTGGGAAAGCAAAGATGAGAAAAATGTGTGAGAGAACACAATTTGCTTTCAATAGAATCTTCTTTCTGGTAGTCAGTCATTTATTTGTAAAATCTGTGATTTATAAAAGTCTTTATTAGTTTCATCATCGCTTTAACATACATCTCCAGTCTGGTCGATATTTGTTAAGCTGAAAACCAACAATTTTCTAAAATAAGTAATCGTTTATCATTATCTAAGAATATCCTATTCTTCTTTAACCATCCAAGAAATGAAAACTTCCATGATTGGATAGGCAACCTCTTATACTAAATCGCATCCTGATGTCCTTCCATCTAATGTCTGCCAATGTCGTCTGCATCCGATGTTTTTTCCTCCATTTTAAAATGGCGTCTAGTTCAATCATGTACCTACATTCAGTTCTGAAAAACATCGGCTGTTTTTTTTCCATTTCATTTATTCTTTTTATTTCTAACATTGTTTTTGATGAAAGATCCGTTTGTTTTTTGACAAACAAAGTATTTTGTTTAGTAATGCAGGAAATAGAAAATATGACAGAATAGATTGTAGGAAGAGACCATTTTTTCTGCACTATAAAATGGTTTAAACGGGGGGTGTAGAAAGTTCTTCATGGGATTTTAAAATGAATAGAAAAGCACAGATATTTTCGACATATACATCTAATTTTTGGATGGATAAAACATTTATGCTTTTGAATTGATTTCTCTCTCGTAACGCTAATAAAAAGTGCTTACAGTGTTAAAATAGCATAAAATCATTTAAAACATCATTTATAATCCAAAGGTTACATGCAAACACATGTATAGAACATAAATAGAATAAACGCTACGTTGAAACGCTACCTTATCGGTCGCAGGTTCGATTCCTGTCGCAGATCCATTTTCTTTAGTTGTTTATTATATCTATATTATCTTGGCCAAATGATACTTTCATCATATAAAATCGGGAGACCATTTCAAATAGAGTTTCAAAATGAAAAAACGGAATTTATAATTATTTCTGTAGGATTATATATCCATTTCTTAATAATATAGGTATATATATATGTATGAAATGTCGAAGATAGTGGAGTGAACAATCCCTCTGTTCACTCTAGAATCCACGATGTTTCATGTGCCATGCAAGGAGGAAAGCATATAAGATCCACAAAACACCAAACAACACAAGAAAAATCAACACCACCACCATTAGGTGCATCATATTATGCACCAACACAACCACCGCCAATCTCAGCTTCAACCTGAGCAAGCTGGAAATACACACTGTCACCAACACATCAACAGCCATTAAAGATTTAGTAAGAAAAAAAGCAACCAAATAAACCCCCACCACCCAAAGGTGGCGTTTACGCAATTTTGTGCAACAAAATCTACACCGGAGAGATATCGAAACCTCCCAAGAAAAGAATATAAAAAACAAAAATGGATGAAAAGACAAACACCCTGGCTGAACACAGAAACATACACAACCATAACTTAAACTTCCACCTAGCCCGTCACATCTAAAATATTCATGACTCCCAAACGCGCAGATGTATCGAAGCAGCCTTTCTATCCTAATACGATACAATTACACAAAGGTATAGTTACTTCCAGATTGCAAACTCTAAATGCATTGATTCTATAAAAAATCACATAGATACAACACATTGCAACACCAACGTACAAAGAACTGG
The DNA here is from genome assembly GCA_963457665.1 of Thysanoteuthis rhombus. Taxonomy (NCBI): domain Eukaryota; kingdom Metazoa; phylum Mollusca; class Cephalopoda; order Oegopsida; family Thysanoteuthidae; genus Thysanoteuthis; species Thysanoteuthis major. Next base: position 12,948,264 of record OY735202.1, on the reverse strand, counting down.
CGAACAGCCTACATTCCATTCAAAAAATAGAATAAGCACACGCATACCAACCCTTTTAAGAAAAGAAAAAGAAATTTCCCTCACCATCACCCAAAAAGATTTAAAGAAAAACAACGGCCTACTTTCACCCTGCCCCACGTATATCAACGCCTATCCATCAAATGTGAGACACCGTTTCTCCATTCTGAAAAATCCCACTTTCTTAAAAACTGACCATTTTAGTCCCGATCTGCTCCTCCCACAGCCCCCTTCTTATCTAAGACAAACCCAAGACTCATAGAGACAGAACATAAACATCCTCTGACCCTTCCTCTTACCGATCCTTCTTATTCCGTTTAAATGGAGACGAAAACATGGCTCAAAATGCCGTATTAGAAAAGGACAGAGGGAATGAGTAAGTCATTCAGAATATGAAATACAGATATTGTCTTACTATCAAACCATCCTTTGTTTTTCTTTTCTATTTCTCCTCTCTTTCTTTCTTTCTTCCTTTTTTCAAGTCTTTCCTTCTTCCTTTCTTTCAAGTGTTCCTTTCTTCCTTTCTTTCAAATCCTCTTTGTTCCTTCCTTTCTTTTAAGTCTTTGTTTCTTCCTTCTTTTCTTTCAAATCTTTCTTTCTTCCTTCCTTTCTTTTAAGTCTTCCTTTCTTCCTTTCTTTCTGGTCTTTCTTTGCTTCTTTCTTTTTAGCCCTTTCTTCCTTTCCTTCTTTTTTCTGGTCTCTTCTTTTTTCCTTCCCTTTTTCTTACCTCCTTTCTTTCTTGTCCTTTCTTCTTCCTTCTTCCTTCTTTCTTTCTTGTCATTCCCCTTTTCTTCCCTCCTTTCTGTTGTCCTTTCTCCCTTCTTTCATCCCCCTCCAGCTCTTTTCTTTTCTCCCTCCTATCTTTTACCCCTCGTTTCTCTAACTTTCTTTCTGTTTTTCTTGCTCTTTCTTCCATTCTCTCTTCCCTTTTCTCCAGTTTTCTTCCTTTTCTATCTCCCCTTTTCTTCTTTTCTTTCTTTCTTTCAAATGAAAATTTTTATTTTTTTTATTTTTTCCTAATTTATTATCACTTTATCTTTCTATCTATTTTTTAAAATCCTCATTGACTGGAATTTTTTGTCGCCTGATCTTTAAGTAGAGTCATAAAAAATTTCTCAACTAGTCATCCACGTTTCTTTCACGGGGAAAATAAAAATAAAAATATCAAAATTTTTATGAAAAAAAGCTGTGACCTTTTGAGAATGCAATGAACAACAGACAACGAGGTTGAAAACATTAAAATCTGAAATTTGGGTGCAAGCAAGAAAAAAAAAACGTCCCAAAATGGGAGCGATTGCTCTCAAAGTGAAAAGGGTCATGGGTGAAAAAATAATGGTGAACGAAAAGGAAAGTTTTAAACTTGAAATAAGAAGACGGGAAGCAATAATATTTCTCATCCAACCCTATAGACGCCTTTTGGAACGTAGGGCCGTAACCACTCTACTGTAGTTACAATAGCCAACAGTACTCACTTAGCGGAGTTGCTAGCCGTACATTCAATCCTCACCCCTTTCCTACGCTTGGGACCAGGTTACATGGGCAGCCTTGAAGGGCTAAAGGACATGAACTGTCCTGCTATTGAAGAGAGAGAGAGAGAGAGAGAGAGAGAGAGAGAGAGAGAGAGAGAGAGAGAGAGAGAGAGAGGGAGGGGGGTCCACATGGTACGTTAGTTGACAAAAAGAGACCCCTTTCATTCTTTACTGGGTGCATAATAGTTCTGTTTCCCATGCATAACCTCCGCATTGAATTAAAGGGGTATAGTCAGCGGACACACCCATACACTTCTTGCCATATACCAATGGAACTGGTTATTTTTTGCATCTAACCCACGAGGTGATGTACGTGCGTTCTCACATTCGGAAATGGCATTTTGCTGCATTTTTTGTAGAGAACAGGGATTTAGAAATCTTTTAGGAGGTGAGTCGGATTATAATTGTTTATATGTTATGCAGACCAAAGCAAATGAAACAATGATCATACAAGCTTATTTAAAAATAAAATTATTATCGGAACACTTGCTAGATAAACTTCCATTACTATCAATCAATGCTAACCATGGAATTCTTCTTAGAGATCCTTTTTTCTTGTAGTTCAAATTTCGTTAAATTAATACATCAGGATTTTTTTTTAGAGTTGAAACATTTTCAGCTATAAAACATTGATTCGTTGAAAACCACTGCAAAAACTGGACTTATGCTCTATTTTTCTGAATTCTACTGTTCGCAAACTAAAGATAGATTAGTGAAAAAGAAATGTATACAACATCATATATTCAATGACGTTGGCGGGTTGGATAAAATGAGGCCGTGAGCTGTAGTTGGCCAATCCTTGGTACAGAAGGACGAATGAATGAAGATGCTAAGTAAATGCTTATAAAGTCACAAAACAAACAGAGGGGAAGAAGGGGAAATGGATGGAAATTGAATAAAGAAAGAAAGAAAGGGAGAAGGATGGAAAAAGAGAAATGAAGAACGGAAAAAAGAAAGGTAGGTGGAAGGAAGGACAGATTGAGGAAGAACGAAAGAAAATAGAAAAAAAGAGAGAAAATCCAATAGAACAAAAGAATATTTAAAAGAGAAAATATAAAGAGAGAAAAAAGAATGAGAAGAAGACAGTTGAGAGAACAAAATGTAGATTTTAACGAAAATGGAGCATCGGACGGAAAAAAGTTATATTAGATGAAGAATGGAACAAAAAATGGTTGCATAGAAAGGAAATCAGAGAAGAAAATAGAAATGGGAGAAGTAAAGAAAGGAAGGAAGAAGATGGAAAAAAGAAAATGAATACCGAGAAAAGGAGAGAGAGAGAGAGAGAGAGAGAGAGAGAGAGAGAGAGAGAGAGAGAGAGAGAGAGAGAGGGGGGAAGAAGGGTGAAAAAAGAAAAAAAAGAAGATGGAAACTGAGAAAGAAAAAACGGTAGATAAATAAAGAAAGACAAAGAAAGAGAAGGGGAATAACATGATGTAGGATGGGGAAAAGAGAAAATAGAAATAGAGAAATAAGCAGAACAGAAGAAGAAGATAGATAGATAGATAGATAGATAGAGAGATAGATAGATAGATAGAGAGAGAGAGAGAGAGAGAGAGAAAGAAAGAAAAATAGAAGGAAAAGATGGAGTATAAAGACAAGAAAAATTAAGAAAATAAAGAACCAAATTGATAAATGAATTTGGAACGAAAGAGAGAAAGAGAACAAATAGGATAAAAAGCGAAATAAATAATGAAAAAGTTTGTCAGGAAAATAAAAAGTCAACTGGGGCCATTTTGCCAAAATAAATAAATAAATAAATAAATAAATAATTGCCTACTCCCACCACGAATTTTTTGTAAGTAAATAAAAAAAGTCGTCTGCACTCATAAGAAACAACTCGTCTTCTCAAACGTTTACAAAGAAGATGAAGCCATTTAACCCTATAAAATGTCGCTGGGGATGGGTGGCGAAATTTATTTTGCAAATGAGTTGATAGGTTTTTAAAAGAAAAGCATTTAAATAATGACAATTTAGAATGAAATAAAAAAAAAGACGATAATAAAAATATTTTTCTCTATTTATTCCCTCAAAACGTTGACTTGTGACTACAATACGTTTGATGAGGGAGACATATTTTTTTAATCTCCTTTCTTTTTTCTCTCCTCTGGCTCCAACCTAAAATTTTTGATATTCAGCTTAAATCGTCTGTTTCTTTCAAAGGGCATTCTTTATTCTCCACCCCTCGCTGCTTCCATTTTATTACCCCCGACACACATTTCTAATCAGAATAATGATAGTCTGCGTAACACTATCAAATATGAACGACATTATGGCTTCCCATTTCAAATATGGCTTCCTGTTTCTCATATTCACTCCACCCCTCCGTACCTCCCGCTGCTGACAATGTCGACATGGGTTCTCTATACTAAACCCATTATCGCTGCTACCAACAATAACGTTACTATTAACACTATAAAGTTAACGAGGCGACGACCGCATATGACACCAATGTAATTAATTAATTTGCGGATGCCATTATCACCATCGCAGCCATGTTTGCTAGGTCAGCAATCTCCTTTTCTCTATCTAATTATTTATTAACTAGTTTACCCCTGCTGTCAAAAAATGACGGGTATATTTGAATTGATCTGCAGTTGCATTGTACTTGAAAAATATCAAAAAAAAAAAAAATCCTCTTTTTCTTTTTATGTCCAACCGAAATGAAAGATTTTTACGCATTTGAAATAATAAATAAATGAATAATAGACACTACTCTATAATTAGTATTCAATAGTTATCTCCCTTAACGAATGTTACCAACAAAAATATAGACGTACACGTGGCGTAATATATACGTAGATTGGGTTATCAGAATTGTCTGTATATATTAGTTCTCAATGGGAGAGGATAAAAATCGTTTTTTCTCTTTTTAATATTTATTTTTCATTCCAGATGGATTTATTTTGGAGTTAATAAAGTAGAAAGAAAATTGTTTTCCGGTTTTGGATTATTTTGCTGAACAATTAAATTTCTAGGGACAATATATTAACAATAGCTCAACTCTCTACTTCGGTCTACTCATATCTATCTATGTATATCGGTCTGTTTCTATCTATCTATCAATCTATCTATCTATCTATCTATCTATCCATAAATATAGATCTATATCTTTCTTCCTCTATATATATCTATCTCAGTTTGTTCATATCTTTCAATGTATATATCGATCTTATCTATCTTGGTTGTTCATATCTATCTGTCTGTCTGTCTGTCTATCTATCTATTTATCTGTCTATCTCGGTCTGTTCATATCTATCCGTCGATCTATTTTGTACATGGTGTGCCTGCAAGTATCAGAACAGAGAAAAAAAAGAACTAGGACGATTTATAAAAACAGTAATGATGACTGATTTTATTCCAGATGTAACTGAGACAATATAATCCAGCGTAGTAATAAGACAGTAAATTCAATTGTATTTGTTTCATCCAGGGAGGGTAGGCGCTCTTGAAGTCGTGGGCCTATAACAGGCCCACCTGCACAATCCCACTGTTCTGGCCAAGTGATGATGAAGAGAGCATCGACCTAGATAGCTTTGATAAAATATAGCAATGATAAAATAGAAAAAAGTTTTTGATAAAGCAATTTTGAAAACGTTCCATCTGAAAATGAAAAAAAAAGTTATACTATAAAACTATTGAAACCAACTCTTTCTTTTATTAAAATATTTTGCTTTTTTATCGCTTTCCCCCCCGACATTTTTTTCACCATAATTTATTCCTTTCTTTTTTTTTCTACAATGTCGATCCCATCGTCCCATTGTTTGATTGTTTTTGCCTGCACTAATATCTTGCTGTTCTCTTAAATAAAAAGTTTTATAAAATGATCGTCGTTTCATCCCAGTGGGTTTGTCGTGTTTTTAATCCAACTTCCTGTCAACTCTCTTTTCGTAAAATCTCAAGACCGCCCGTTGCCTTTCATCTCTATACTCTAAATAAATAAATAATCAAAAGGATTAACGTGATGACTCTGTTCTTCGCATCGAGTATTCGAAATCCTTGAAAAATGATATTCATACAAAGGGAGTCGCGCATTGTGATCACTTTAGGACAGGGCCTTTTAGATAACAATAACTGACAGATAACGTTAAGCAAAGGATACAAAACCCGGGACAATTCACATTCTTTATCTTAAAGGAATAAATAAACGAATTAACAAATAAATAAACCAATAAGAGGACCTCGAAAAAGATTAACATAATTACTCTCTTCTTAGCTGTAATCATTGGAAATCTTTAAAATGCTTATACATCTAATTTTAGCCTTTTTTTCTCTGTCTACCGATAAATTTGGGTTTTGGTATCATCTTGAAACCAACCTGATTAAAATATATCCGGTGAGAGACCATAATTCCATCTGAGCTGTGCTCGTTTTGCAATAAACGCACAAAAGGTTAATCACTGAAAATAATTTCATAATAGCTGAATTTTTAAATTTTCATTTTTATTCATGTTAGTAGATGAAGTCTTAAACATCATTATTATCAATTTTTGCTTCTATTTACCTTCATCTTAAGATGTAAATTAGTGATAGCAAAATATGATTATAATTAATGTTTTTTTTATCTAACGCGTCCAGCATTTTTAATAATAATCCAGGGTGCTATCGTTTTTAAGTTATTTCGACATTCGGTGTGCACATACTTTTATCGAAGCGAGAAAAATATGCAACATAAGATTTTTCAGTAACACTGAAGTGAACCACTACATTTACCCAGGACAACGAATCTCTACGAAACCCACAAAAGAAGAAAAAATCAAGTGAAGAATCACCCTAGGATGGCAAGCCTTCGACAAAGCAAGCTCAATCTTCAAAATCAAGAAGATCTCATTCATCCTAAAAAGAAAGGTGTACAACCAATGCATCCTCCCAATAGTCACTTATGTAACTGAAACATGGAACCTAACCAAGAGACAGTCATGCAAATTGAGAACCATGCAATGTGGACATGAAAGAATTATGCTGGGTCTCACATGGAGAGACCACAAGATAACACAATACATCCAAAAGAAAACGGGAATCCATTACAGTCATAGAATCTACTATAAAACTTGAATGTCTTTGGCCGGTCATGTTGCAAGAATGGCAGACAACCGATGGACATCACGACTCATAACATGGATCCCCAGAGATCACAGGAGAAACCGAGGCCGGTGAAATGGAGATACGAACAAGAAAAATGCAGAAAATACTGGCTCCACGACGCCCACGATAGAGAAAAGTGGTGGATCCTGGGGAAGGTCCATGTCCAACGACGAACGATAAAAGACTGATGAAAATTATAAGAGACAGAAAATTTTATTAAAAGTCAATGAAACCTGAACATTCTCTTAACTTATCCAAAGTTCATGGATGAAGCATTGCAGTGATGTTAGAAACCGAAAAAAGCTGTCAACAAAAATTTCTTCAGTTTTGAACATGGTCTGGCTGATCATTCATCTATCACGCGGACATGTCGCAGCAATGGAGCCTGAGGGACGAGAGAAAAAAAAACCCCAAAACATTTACTCCTCATTGTGTCTAAAAAAATTGTTTAAAAAATTCCTCCAATAGGTTTCTAATGGGGGTCCAATTTGCAATGAAAGCTTGCACTAAATTTAGGCTTGTTCTTTTTAAAAATTCAGATATTTTTTGTGATTATTCCCCAACAAAGGTCGAGGGAGAAAACTTATTGATCACCTTTTTTTTCCAACTTTTAGTTGATCATCCCCAACACAACATGCTCTCAAAAGATATTTGTTACATGACGGTTTCTATAAGTGACTAATCAGAACTGGTTTTGTTGGTTTTTCTTTACATCTCATTCATCACAACGATTAATTTGTTGAGATCAGTTTTTCTTAAACGAATTCAATGTCATTCACCCACGACTATTTTTCCCTCTGTTTGTTGATGATTTTCATTTTATCCTCTCCTCTTAATGATTTTATACACGATTCATTTTGGATCATGAACAAAATACATGAATTAAACTCATTTATTATTTGATCAAGTTTCTGAACATCCAAAATTATGAAAAGATAACAAGGAGTGACAAAGAACCAAGAAAAAATATTAGGATTTTTCTTAAAATAAGGTAAGTAGAAAAACTTTTAGAATTAGATTCTAAGAAACAATGTTTCCTAATTGCTTTTAAAAACTATAGACAAGCCTTGTTGCAGCAGGGCAAAAAAGCAAAAAAAAAAAAAAAAAACAACAAAAAAACACGGAAGCGTTTACTCCTTTAAATTTGGTAAGGATTCTTTCCGTTGTTTACACGGGGGAAAAACTAAGTCAATTCAAACTTGGACTTGAGGTTGACAAAAAATCTGAACATCTGAATAAATTGAGTCACCCATCCTTCATTTAGCATTTGTATTTTATTTTACTTTCAAAATAATTTCATTCATCTCTTGGTGAATCATTCACCTGTTTCAGAAACAATGTTTTGAATCAAAAACGGTCATTTGTGGAACATGGAATCCATATGATAAGTAGCCCCCGACGATATTTGAACAGCATTGCGTATCCTTGGGGGCCTGTCTTATAGGGGCAGCGCCTCACCGATGAGTCTAGAACTGAGATTTGGATGTAGGAGAGAAGCGAAGCGGACGTACACTGCTTGTATAACGGTCTGCTGCAAAACAAACGTTAAGCGCCATTTTTCTTTTCATGTTTTTTTTTCTTTCGGAAAAGCAAAAAAAGTGATATAACGTGAACTTTTGGAAGGCGGGTGATAGTAATGGCTAGTTCTTTAATCTTTTTATTAGAGTGGGTTTGAGCAGACGGATCGCGTATTCATGAGTGGACGGTGGACCAAATGACTGCCAGATAACTGCCATAAATGTACCTTGGAATATGGGAATCGTCCATTCAAATACATCTAGTTATATTATGCCTAAAATCAATGAATAACATACGATAGAAAATAATCGGTGCCAGTAGTAATCAAATAACCCAATTTAGTTAATTATTTCAATCAAGGCATCTTCTGAATTTATTAAAAAGACATAAAGAATCTTTAGAACCTAAGAAAGAAGCATGGCACTCCAATATCTGTCTCTATGCAGACCAGATTTAGACCACGGGCTGTGGGTCGCCTACCTCTGTTTAACACATTTACAGGCTATTTTTCCCAGTCAAAATGCATTCCAAGTGAGAGAAATGTGTTCTTGCCAAATACCATTTTTCTATATTGTTCTATATTGTGCAGGACTGTCAAGTGTCCTTTACGACATAAGACCAAATTAAGTGGCTACAGTACCAGAATAATCGAATAACTTGAAATTCATCATCAGACCAAGCTTGCAGGGAAAATAGAATAAAATAGATAATGTATCTGTATTTATGTCGTATTGTATCATTCGTCTGTAAGGAATTGTTATCTTCTGTAAATTTTCCTTCAATGCCAAATCTTTAACAGAACAGCTTTGTTCGGAACCAAATTTGCTCAATTTTTACCCTTAAATAATATCAAATGGCAGCCCTGTTTTTATATCGGTGCAAAGGAAGCCGATATTTTTTTCGGGACGGATGGCTACTGAAAGGTCAGAGGTTAGCCCTCTGACTTCTGAGGAAGGATACCATAAAGGTCAGCGTTTATGACCTTTAATTGGGAAACAATTCCACTGTTGGCTTCTCGTTTAAATTCCCTCCGGCAAGACATCGTAATTGCGTTTTATCTTTTGTTTATGCCAACAACTTTTTTTTGACCTGAGTACATCCGGGTCAGGTTGCCAGACGATAAACAAAGTCTTTCTTCCTTTCTTTCGTTAACACACACACACACACACACACACACACACACGCATGCACACACACACACACACACTCACACATGTATATATGTATAAATATGTACATAACTATATAAAAATATATGTATAACTATATATATAACTATGTATATAACTACAAGACTATATAAAAATATATGTATAACTATGTATATAACTATATACAAATATGGATACATATGATGTTATACCGAATTGGTGAAAGTACCTAATTGGCGAAATTTTAACTTTTTTACAAAACAATGAATAAATAAATAGTTTTGATTTGAGTAAAAGTTCATTTAATCAAATCAAGGACATGAAAAAACTATTTTTTTTACGATCAAAAGTTGATGTATCCAAGGAGAATTTTATAAAAAAATAAATTTCGATAATTAGGGAATTTCATGGATACAATGTAACACACACACACACACACACACAAATACACACACACTCATATACATACATACATACACACACACATACACACACACACACACACATATATATATATATATATATATATGTATATGTATATATATATATATATATATATATATATATATCAGCAAAGTAATTGGCAAAAATGGCGGGATCATTCATGTATAGAGCGACATTTCTGCTTGTTATTAGAGTAACTGATCTCTCTGCTTAGGATCGTGTTGTTGTCAGCTATCTCCACCTAAGGTCAGAGTGTAGTATATGTATGCTCATTGAGATTGTTCCGTACAAAAATATACAGTCAACTATTACAGGCGTTATATCAACCCATAACTCCAGTCATTGCAGCTCTATGGCTCAACAGCAAATGATAGAAATTTTCACCAATCACGTAATTGACTCTTCCACATATATTTTCAGAGAGCTCTTTTTGTTTGATTCTTTGTGTTTTTCCGTGACCTCAAGAGGAAGGTCCATTGTTTACAGCGAAATGATAACCAAATTTAGCAGTGCATCTAAAACACGGCAACTGAGCTGCTCCAGTCGCAGGTCAGGGGTTAAAAATTAGCCTAGCTGTTGCAGGGTCGAATTCCACTACTACTCCTATTCCGTCTGAAGATGATTACTGCATCTTTTGTATTGTACGTAGGATGAATCAAATATTATATATATATATATATATATATATATATATATATATATATATATATATATAATGTAAACTGTAAATGGTGAGACAGACTCGAGAGTGAAGTGTTCAGAGGTAAGTTTTATTAATCCTTAGATGTTAATGGTCCAGACATGTTTTGGGGTTTATTCCAATCTTCTGTGGTGTGTGCTGTGTGAGTATGTGTTTTTAGGGTTTAAAGTTTCCATGTGGAACCAGAGTCCACTATCAGGAGCTTTAACCCATTAGGATACAGAGTTTTTAGTTTGTTAATCCACATATCTTCATGTTTCTCTAGAACTTTAGTTATATCAATTGGAGTATTTTTTTCTATTTTTTCTATAATGGTAAAACTAGCGTCCGTGGCAAAATTGTGGCCGTGTGTGCGAAAGTGTAGTTCTACGGGAAGTGGGCTGCAATTGTTTTGTGACTTAATCCTATGTCTATAATTGTTGAGTCTAATATCAAATTGCCACTCGGACTTGCCTATGTATTGTAACTTACAACTATTGCACTCTAGAAGGTATATAATGTTCTTGCTACGGCAATTGGTGCTGTGATATATGTGGTAACTCTCTTTTGTGGTAGTGCTTGTGAATGCATTGGTGTATATATATATATATATTAGTCCAGAAAGCTTTACAGATTTGAACACTAAATACATATAATAAAAATTTACAAAAAAATTCTGTCATTTCCGTCAATAAATGCCCAAAATTAGTGTAATTTATGTAATTTTTTTTCTAATTATTTACACAGACTTTGATATCATCGTACTATATGTACGTGTAATTTTTTCTTGGTGGGATTATCAATTGTTTACTATGTAACCCTTTCAAGGATTTAAAAACAAAATAGTCGTATTAACATGTCTCCTCAGCAGTGTTGATCAAACCACACCCTCAGTTATGATTTTAACACATAGCTTTTGTCTCATGTGTAGTCTATGAATTTATGTATTATCATAATGTATTGTATATAGTTGTTATTTTACACTACAATTCATTCATTTACATAGGTTACCCCAAAAACATATTTGACGTACATCTTTATTCAGTAAGATGGAATAAGCCCTTGTATATTTGTAACATAACCTTCGTAGATATATAAAGTTGTCTGTTTAGCTCAACCGGTAAGAAAACCGCCTACCAATCAAGTGGTCGTAATTTCTAATCATGGTTTAAGGTGACAGAGCACACAGTGAAGAGTTTACTATCCTAATTTAGGCGAGGGTTGTTCTTGTTCCACTTAGAAACCATTAACCAATAATTGTCATCATAAGTTTCTTCAGTTTTCAAGCTGGTATGGATGTAAGTGAGTATATATCACGCGTAAAGGCCGCATCAATGAAGCTAGAATGCTGAAAATTTCTACATGTACTTCTGATTATGTCTGTCGATTTGCTTCAAATTTAGACATTTTTTAGCGATCACCGCCAAATAAAAGGTTAGAGAGGTAAAGTATTCATTGATCACAACTTTTTCTATGTTTTAATTGATCACTCCTAACATAGCATGCTGCCAAAAGACGTTGGTCACGTTCTGGTTTCTATTGAGTGACTAACCAGACCTGAACTTGTTCTTGTTTGTCGACAAACAAAATAAACTCCAGTGTCCGACTTGGAAAGGAGTTTGACAAAAATCTGGAATAATTGTTTTCATTTACATCCTTTTTCACCGCAGTTAATCCACATAGGATATTTGGCAATATGCAGATGTCTTCAATCACGCTTAGGGGCGCAAATGATGTAGTAAAATAGAATTTCATGCATGTAGTTGACGTAGTAGAATAGAATTTCAATTTTGCCATTTTGAATTTAAAGAATAACTGTAAAATAGAAAAAGAAATAAAAATAAAGCAAGCTTGCTTGCACTATGGTCAAATTCTGTTGCTCAATTAAAATCAGAAATTATTCCTCCATACAATATCATTCCAAAGGTATGTGTTTCAATCCAACTCCTTTATTGGTTGTTACTTATATAAAATAAGTCGACCAGGGTTGAAAAAGTGAATTAGTCATCAGTTTTTGCATATTCTTGCCTTTATGACGTCACTGGTTTTTGGTGAGATCATTGTGATTGTTGTGGTAAACGAAAATAAACTCAGAAGTAGTAGTTCGACAATAAATTTTAACAAATCCGTTTGTGGTCAACAGGACGCTATTCTCCAAGCTCACTGCAATGCATATCTGCATTATCCACTTACATGAAATGCAATGTATATATTCATACATAGTCACACCTCTCTCAACGAAGACAACCCATTCCCCAAAATTTCTCGTTCAATGAGAATTCGTGGTGAATAATTGAACCAACGGGATTTCACTGATTTGCCCTAAATAAAAATATCGTTTCCCAAAAACTTAATAAAAACCTTGTAAAATATTTGTAATGCAGTGATTAATATCTGAATAATTTATGAATACAAATAAACATGTAAATAATATAATAACCAATTAAATAAATAAATAATCTTATTATGATAATGAGCTTAAATGCAATTTTTTCAGTTTCTTTGTTTCTTTATATTTCTGTTTGTTTGTTTGCGCTCTAATGGAATGATCTCATTGGTTGATTTATGCTCCTATTATGATATCACAACGGAAATTACGTCATAAAAACTCTTCAGATTTCATGTCTCGCTCAGGCACTAAAACAGCATGAGTTGAGTCGAGACTTTAAAAAACTTGAAATTATAATCCTTGAATTATTAAAAACATATTACTCAATAAAATACAATTAGGCACTTTAGTGCTGATCCATACATAAAAGACATTTTGGACGGGTATATTCTAGTCTCATTATAATTCATTAAATGTCCGTTGATCTCTCTGTCTAATGATAAACGCCTACGTACTAGATCTAAATGTAGATAATTATGAATGAAATACAGATAATTCTGGATTATTCTATGGAATTTTCTAGTTTTCTCCTCGCCATCTGAAAATATTTCGCTGAGAGATTTTCTTTAAGGCAATTGGAGCCCTTCGTCAAACGATATTTCGTCCGTCGCTATAAGGGTTACCACTGTGCTTCATATATGCCGTCATTTTTGAGAGCACGGGAATGTATACTCGTAGGTTGATGAACAGGAAGAGAGAGAAGACGACGAGATAGAGTGTTGGATAGGAAGATGAGATGTGGTCTATACGTTAGTCTGATACATCAAACAGGTCTGGTTAGTCACGCAAGAGAAAGCGTCACGTGATCAATGTTTTTTTTTTTGCAAGCATGCCGTGTTGGGGATGATCAATTTTGAAATTGGAAAAAGAGATGATCAATGAATTAGTTACTTCTCTTTCGCTTTTTGTTGGGTGGTGATCACTAAAGAAGCCTTAATTTTCAAAAAACAAAAGTGAATGCTACCGGACACTAATTGAGGGATCAATTGAGCATATACTTGTATTGCAAATTGAACCACCACTAAAAACGTGTTTGGAAAATGGACTTTTAAAAACAAAATAAAAGTTTTTTGTAGACATCATCATCATCATCATCATCATCATCATCATCATCAGTCTTTTATCATCAGTCGTTGGACACAGACCTTTGCCAGGATTCGCCATACCTCTCTAAAATTCAGCCGGTCTCAGTTTCGCATGTGATCTTTTTGGATCCACATTGCTCCAGCGATTGTCTGTCATTCTAGCAACATGACCAGCTCATTGCCATTTAGGTTTTTTGATGGATTTTATGATGTCCTGTTTTTCCTTAATATATTGTACTGTCTTGTGATCTTCCCATGTATTATTTCAGTCTTGTAGCTCCATTGGTAAAATATGTACATCCAAAATTACATACATACATAAATACGTAACCATTTCGCCTGCAGAACAAGATCAACTTAAAAGCCGAATTAAACTATATCGACAGTTTGGGTTGACGATTTCTAATAAGCAAACATAGGCAGAGAGAGAGAGAGAGAGAGAGAGAGAGAGGGGGGGAAGAGGGAAGCAGAGAGAGAGAGGGGGAAGAGGGAAGCAGAGAGAGAGAGAGAGAGAGAGAGAGAGAGAGAGAGAGACGGAGAGGAAGAAAAATCGATAGACTGTGCATTTATAGACAGTGAGAGAAATGGTTTAGGAAATCCTGCAATCAAGGTGACATATTTATAGATTGATCGTATTAGAACCTGTCAACAACAAACTGTCACCAAAACTGCCGAAATAGGTCTCTTTCAGTTTTCAAGTTGGCAAATATGTATGTATGTATGTATGTATGTATGTATGTATGCATGTATGTATGTATGCATGTATTCCGAGTGCAGATGATGTCAATTGGAATAAAAGGGCTGAAAATTTGAGCATTTACTCCATGTTATATCTGAAAAAGTTTTTTTAAAAAATCCTTCCCTAAATTCCCTAAATTCTTTTTTTTTTACAGAGGGGTTTAGTTTTCGATGTAAGTTCATGCTAAATTGGTTACTCTCATTGGGTCTGCAGACTTTTTGAAAAATCAAACTTTTTCATAGTGATCTCTCCCAAACGAAAGATGAGATTAGTAAGTTATTCATTGATCACCCACTTTTTCAATTTTTGTTGTTGATTATCCCAAACGCGTAGCCTGACAGTTTCTATTGAATGACTGATCATTTATATATATATATATATATATATATATATATATATATATATATATATATATACATATATATATGTATATATATATATATATTTATATATATATATATATATATATATATATACATTATATATATATATATATATATATATATATATATATATATATATATATATATATATATATAACATGGGACAAATTATCCAATAATCTAATCAATATAGATTTCTTGTTAACTGGCGTCGTTGAATAAAAGTATCAATCTGAAGACATTTATAGATTTTTGAAATGAAGTATAATTATATTTTCGACAAGGGTTTGATGGATTTATTTCATATCCGGAAGAAAAAGATACTTCATCAGGCAAATGTACGACTGTGTTTCTGTGTTTCCGTACTGATAATGTACGCAATCACCCTCAGCTTAAATTGATACGTAATTTAATTTTCTCGTCAATTATTTATAGGTAAAAATACATGCACGTACATGTAGAAATTGAAATGTATTGAGCGTTTTTGATTTTAGCTCTGTGTGTATGTATATAAATATATAAAACTATGAATATATACACACATATATGTATATGTGTGTACATATATATATATATATATATATATATATATATATATATATATATATATATATATGTATATATATATATATATATATATATATACATATACAATATAATTCATAAGGAATATAACTTGGTGGATGACAAAATACATATATTCATATATAATAAGATAGATGAAAATATGCAATGTTCTTCCAAAACGATTATATATATATATATATATATATATATATATATATATATATATATATATATATATATATATATATATATATATATATATATATATATATATATATATATATATATATATATATATATATATATATATATATATACTGTGGCAGTTTATTGACATAGGTATTTAAATATATCTGAAT
Source organism: Thysanoteuthis rhombus (assembly GCA_963457665.1). Lineage (NCBI taxonomy): Eukaryota > Metazoa > Mollusca > Cephalopoda > Oegopsida > Thysanoteuthidae > Thysanoteuthis > Thysanoteuthis major. The sequence goes on along the minus strand of OY735202.1, from coordinate 12,932,321 downwards.
ATGTATATGTGAGTGTATTTGAGCATATAATTAAATCACTTAGAGATCTTTATACCTTAGTGTGTGTGTGTGTATATATATATATATATATATATAAATATATATATATATATAAGCATATGACGGCGTTCCACTGAGTATAGGTATCTGCGTGCATTGTCAGATCATTCACAAGTGCATCAAATGAAACATAATACTCAGAGAATTAGATAAGAAATCGCTTAACTAAATTAAATCATGGACAATTTCGCGCGAAAACCTATGAGAATTATCAACGTAGGCGGATGTATTCTTCAGTTTTCTTACCAACGATTCAAATCTTTGCTCATATCAATCAATCAATCTACCTGTCTATCAAATAAGCAGTGATACTTTCTCGGTTTGTTTCTTTGCTACTCTATCCATAACTTTGGCTATCGTGCGCAGATACTACACTTGGATCCCAGGTAGAGGCCCAGGGAGTCTTAAGCAGAACAGATACTCATACATCATTTTATTTTTTGTACACACACACACACTCACACACACACACTCCCCGAGGTAGCACGGATAGGTGCAAGGCTCCGAAGTTCATGGTTTCACCTGTGTCCTCCTGGCAGATGTGAGCTAAGTATGGGGGTCTGCCACTCCTTTGCAGGAGCGTTCCGACTATAAGGCTGACCTGTGATTAAGCCATAGGACGAGAACTTTCCCATAGTTCGGAGGTAGGATATCGGCCTCCGGGTCTGAAGTGAAGGTTTCAATCCTGCCTTACGATACTGGATGGGATAACTAGAAAGTCTATAGCCACACCGAAGAGATATAATACATCGAAACAGCTGTCTGTGGATGACACAATGACATATATATATATATATATATATATATATATATATACACACATATATATATGCATCTATTTATTCGAATAAGATAAACCTGTGTGTTGCATTTTTGTCAATACCTAATACCTACCAATTTAGCTCAGTCAGTAAGACAGCCTCCTAGCAATCAATTAGTTGTAAGTTCCAATCACAGAAGGGAAATGTGGGTTTTACTTATCAGTTCGCACTCAACCCATCATTTAATGAGAATTATTCTTGTTACAGTAGGAAAATAATATCTCTGTTTGACAAAAATTGAACATAACTAGTAATATCTAGTACTACTTCGTTTAGAATTCCTTTGAGATTGGATATCATAGATATGGATGCACATGCGGTTGATGCATTGTTGAACGTATGGTTCTTATGTTCTTAAAAGGCGGAAAAGTTACGTAAAGCGAATAATCGAGAGATATCAATATTCACAACGAATCTGAATGCATATCAACTGATTTTAATTTCCTGAGTAGAAAAAAAACGTAGATTTGATATGATTTCCTGCCAACCTAATCCACTTGGGCCATTAAATATACTGTAATTGAGGTTTCTAATCAATTTCATCGAGCTAGCTTATCTTCTCACAGGATGTGCAGAGTGGCGTAACAGTAACCAACAGTGGAAAGGAAATTAGCGAACCGAGATCGAGTTTCGGCCGAGGCCGCTCATATTTTCTTCATAATACTGCCCTTGGGGAAGACACGAATCCATTTCTTCCCCAAGCTACGGTTTAATAGTGAGGCAGTTAGACCCCTTTAGCTTTAGAATGAAGTTCATCTTGAGCGTGAGGCGAGCAACAGGAACCCCCAAGATCATATGCAAAATCATTGCCGGTAGAAAAAGAAGATGGCAAGACGAAGTAGACAAGTTCAGAAAGTATTGGCTCCGTGACGTCCATGATTGAGAAGTCTACCGAATCTTTGGGAAGGTCTATGTCCAATGACAGACGCTAAAAGGATGATGTCGATGCGAAACATTCAATATGGAGAAATCATGTTTAAGCTCTTTCTTCATCTTACCTATCTGTCAGATTTCATTTTGGCCAGTGCATTTGCATACTTGTAAAACCTGTGAAAAAGCAAGTGTTGGAAATCTCTTTCGGCCGTTGTACTCTACAGCCTTCATCAGATATCATCTGGTAGGTGTGGGGAAGTAACGAACCGAACCCTTTATTTAATCGACGGGGGTATATTCACTGTACCCCCCTCTTAGCATTAGTAGAATTATTATTGTCGTTTAAATAAAGGGTTCGGTCCGTTACTTCCCCACACCTACCAGATGATACCTGATGAAGGCCGTGGAGCACAACGGCCGAAACGTTGTATGAACAAACAACCAAGATGAGGATAGTCCGAATAATAATAGAAATAATAATAATAATACCTCATCTCAAAAATTCAGAGATATGTCTTTACATGTTTGCCAGGATATCAGAGAACACAACCACCTTGTTATCTACAGATCTACAGCATCTCCAGCTTTTCTGAAGATCTGCCTTTTTTTCGTAAAAACGAAAAAATAGCGTAAAGCGATAACAGCTTTCAGATTTTGTTTAACAGCGGGCTGTTATAGATGTAGTGCGTTCCCTTCTCCTCTCTCGACAACACCCAGTCTCCCTTACCTTTAAGCACCCCAATCTCCAAACCTCTTAGCGTAGTATACCATCAACCCCATTATTTGGGTTTGGGAACGCTAAAAAATTTTACCAAATGAATATATATTAATCTATTTTTTGGTTTACCTCATTTCGGGTACGAGAGTTGATGGTAATTGTTATACTTTCGTATAGTGGGGGAAACCTGTACTTGTAAAAGGTAGGAAATGCAATCGATAAAAATATTTGAACATGACTGCAGTGGTATAGCCAGGGATTGCAATTTTAGGAGCCCGGGAGGGGCTGTCTCTTTGGAGGTCCCTTCCACTTAGATTTGATGAAAAAAGAAAATCTGCAATAAGGAGCCATGTAATATTATCTAATTGATGGAAAACAACCTTAAAAGCTGGATTATCATTCATGCAATTCATATATGTACATATATATATATTTGTTTTTGTATACTGTCAGTAAGAATGCAGTACTTAAACTGTTATTTATGAAACTTTAAGGGAGCAGTCCTCCATTTTAGGATCGGGGTCAAATAGCCCCTCATCTATGCCACTGTTCACTATGAATTAGATTTGACATGTTAGCATCATTTTCTTATAAAAAAAGGAAAACCTCCAATTTTGGACAATGTTCCTAAATAACTTATTTATATCATCAATAAAATGAAGCTTATGAGGTATCCCTCTATTGAGGACCCAGGGGTCGTTCTCCAATAGCTCCCTTAGATAGGCCTCTGTACATGATTAAAAACGCCAGATTCTGTTGCATGGATCAGCTTAGTGACACTAGCAAGTTCAAAGTTTGGTCAAGACCAGGACTTAATACCCACAAGTTATTACGATCTTCCCCTTTCGCAGGATGCAAGCCCAACGCACGGAAACCTCCACCCAAATCATTCAGCTTAGAGTGCACTCAATTAGCTGCTGCATGCCCTGGAGAAATTTGTCCTGGTGAAGAGTTTTCTACACTCTCCGCTCACTTCGGGGATCGAACCTGGGACCTTCTGCTAACTATTGCATTATCCGAACGGACGTCCCTGTACATGACTGCATGGATAATGGTGATACAGCTGCCTCCTGCAAAAGGTTCTTGGAAGCAGTCGACGGAGAAAACCTTGAAGAAATCAATTGATTCATTCAGTTCCTTTTTCCCTGGAAGAGAAGAAAAAAAAAAGGTGAAAGAACGACAGAAAGGTAAAACAGAAAGACAAATGGTAAATCCATCGGAGAAATGTGCTGCAAGAATTCGGTATAATGGATGAAATGGAAAATTCCGAGAATGGGAATCTCAGTCGTCTTTCCGGACATGAGATACAATAGCTTTCTAGCTATTAACACACGTAATCACGACTGTAAGAGAAATCAATGTGAAGTCGATTCACAAAAAGGAATGCACTTATGGACTTGAATGATGAGTGCAAAAGAAAAAATGGGAGAATACAGTGAGATTAATGATAGATGGGGCTTTTATGGGTTGTAGATTAATAGGCAGATTGATAGAGTGATTTATCTATTGATAAGAACAAATCAGCGTTGAGAGAAAGGAAGAAAGAAAGGCAGATTGGGTCTGTGAGAAAATACCGATATAAACAGACATGTGATGAAATAGATTATAGATAGATAAATTAACACATACGCACGCACGCACGCGCGCACGCACACACACACACACACACACACACACACATATATATAGATATAATATCTAGGTAGAAACTATCTATTTATCTCATTCTGCTCACTATCTATCTATCTATCTATCTAATTTAATTCATTGTTTATCTATTTTTATCTATATACTGCATTCTATCCAATATCTATCTATCTCTCTATCTATCTCATTCTGTTGTCTATCTATCTATCTCATTTAATTCATTGTTTAACTAATTTTTTTTATCTATCTACTGAATTCTGTCCAATATCTAACTATCAATCTATCTATCTATCTATCTATCTATCTATCTATCTATCTATCTATCTATCTTGCTAGCTTGCTCATTCAATTCATTATCTATCCATCTATCTATCTATTTATCTATCAATTGCATTCTGTTCACTATCTATCTATCTATCTATCTATCTATCTATCTATCTATCTATTCACCAAGTCAATCCAAACAGGTTCATTCATGTTTGATTTTACTCTCTCTCTCTCTCGCACACACACACACGCATACATTTACAATCACTTACATGCACACTCACGCACACAGCGCAATAAAGCATTTCGTACAAATATTGGCAAGGAGACGGGGCACCACCAAGTGGCCCTTATTGCCCCTTGGAAATCCATGAAGGATCCAGGATGATACCCTGGCGATCCATGAGTCTGAGTTGATTTGATTTACGAACCTACACAAAAATTAGAAACCTCTGTTCCAACGAAGGGACGCATAAAATGTTTGGTTTTGTTTTACATCATAGAGAATAATACTTAAAGTGAGGCATTTACTAATGTATTTAGGTTTTTTGCAAATTCAATGTAAATAAAGATATAATTCGTTATTAATGGAAATTTTAGTGATCGTTAAACGTACAGTATTTTTTTTAAAGAGAAGGCATAATTTTGTTGGATAATGTTATTGCTTCAAATGTGACGTATTTTGTTCTGATGGTTATGTAATCTATAATCAAGCCATTAAAGAAATAACATTTCCTATGTGAGAACCTAATACATATACACACGTTCTACATATATTTACATAGACATGCTCTCGTACAGTACACAGATTTATTAAGTACATGCACACCACTACTAGAAGTAAAGAGATAAAATGAAATGAAGGCTTTCCCTCCCCTAAGGATCTTCCCGCCGTAATTAGATACCATGTTAGGAAACGTAAAACCGAAATTTGTTATTTGTTCAGTAGGTGAGAACAACTAATAGAGCGTATTATCAGCCAGGTGTTAGCTAGCCCCCTGCAGGGATTGCCGGGATTGCCCCACCCCCAATTTATCATTCTAGAGTGTGTTATCCCTCTCCTCCTCGTGACCACCATTCTTTCTCTCGCATCACAAAATAGGGGTGAGCGCCTTATATATGAAAGTCCGTCTCTACCCAGGGAGCCTGCTTTCATCGGGAGGACGGGTATGAATTTAACTTCTCCGGGGTTTCTCTGAATGGTGAGGATAGAATGAGTATGCGGGGTGAATAAAAAGGGTGAAAAGATGAGAGAGAGAGAGAGAGAGAGAGAGAGAGAGAGAGAGAGAGAGAGAGAGAGAGAGAGAGAGAGAGATGATGATGATGTAAAAATAGAACTAGAGAAAAGGATTGCGGTCGAAAGATTAGATTAATGACTCTAAGAGAGCGAGCGAGAAAAATAACAAAAACGTGAGACATAATTGAAGGAGAAAGAGAGAAACAATACTACAACGAGATAGAGGGGTAGAGGAAGAAAACGAAAAGAATAAAGAAAGAGAGCTCGAGGGTGTGTCCATTTGAACAAATCTTTTCAGTGCATACTACTCTCATTATTAATTTTGACTAGATTTTACTTTCATCCGAACTTTCAGTTGCTTTAATCAACTACATTCAACTCTATTTCAATTCTTGTCTGTATTTTGTTAGAAAAGGTGCATTTATCATCATGTTTATGGTATTTAACGATCACTGAATTATTAATGCAGCCGGTATATCATCATCATCGATTTTCTGTCGTTGGACACTGACCATCCACAGGATTCTCCAGACCTCTCAATCGTGGGCGTTGCGGAGCCAGTACTTTTTGAGCTTGTCTAGTTTGTCTCGCCATCTTATATTCAGCTGGCCACGGTTTCGCATGCGATCTCTGGGGATCCACGTTGTGAGTTGATGTCCAACGGTTGTCTATCTGTCTACTTGACCATGTAAACCAGCTCTCTTTTTCTCTCCCATTTTCTCTTGCACGCATGCATACATATATACATACATACATACGTACATACATACATACATACATACATACATATAGAAGAAAAAGTCATCCCCAAAAGCTCCCACATACATTCATACCTACAAACATCTCTGGGCTTACTTAGTGCCTTTTTTTAATTGCATGTTGGGTTCCAGTGTTGAAGTTTGTGTTTGAGCCCTATCAAAGGTCAAAACTTGTTGATATTTAGGACAGGATGGCCTTCCTCCCTCATTAGACTCACGAAATGCAATCGTTCAATCTTCCCACTTGTCTGTATAGAGAACTTCCGATTTAGCGAACCCTGGTATAACAGATTTCGGATTAAACAAATCTTTTTCTACTTAATCTATATTCCTGTTTTAGTCATCAATCAAATATTGTAAATGACCTTTCATTTTCGTTTCATAGTAACTGATACCTACAACTATGCCTAAAATGAACCTTATCTATTTCATATTTACATCTCTCCATGATATATTTTTGCTTGAGCATCGCTGAACTAAACAGCCAAAAGGTGTGTATTTCATATCCTTATCATAATTTAAAAATTTAATATCGGACGGTACTGTACATCTACCAACATTTGAAGAAATGTGTGTGTGGGTGTGTGTATCGCAATTATTCAATAACTGGCCACTGAAGTTGACATTTGTCGGATACATTAGACAGCACACAATACATCGTCGAGTTTGAAGTTGATTGGATCAGCAGTTCTCGAGAAATCTGATGAAGTAAATAAAATAAGATGAAAGTTCTCGTGGCAATTATGGCATATAGTCCAGACCCGTCCTAACATGTACCTATTTGTACAAAAGTTGTTTTTTTTACAATAAAACAGTTGAAAATGATAAAAGAAAAAAACAAAAAAAAGCCTCCCACGTTACATTCTAATTTAACGGACTTAGTCCGTCAAATCGAGGGTTCACTGATTTGTGTACTTGTAACATCAGCAATGCCCACACAGTATAAATATCCAACATTTCACGCCTGTCTGTGTCTATTCATTGAAGTGGTTATATATATCTTACTTTAACCATCTCGCACCCACTGGCCTATCTCTCTCATTCCATGTTCTCTCTTGTCCCTTCCCCAGATCGTACCCACCCATCCGGCCTTTTGCCTCTCTAATAGGTCATCTCCTTCATTCTCCTTTATCTCCGGTCGCAATGTACCCCTTGCGTCTTCGCTACACCGCACAAAGACCCTAAATTAGTCATGGTTTAATTTTCTGGTAATAGCACCGCCGGACCTTTTACACACTGACCAGCTGTCTAAAATGACCTAGAGACTTAATTGACCCGGTCTTGTCCCAAGACACAACACTACCTCCATTTGTTGAAATCTTTGAATAGCCGGAGGGTTTGCTTTCTCCCCTAATCTAAGAATTAGATAGGGTCACCTTCGCCTACCCGGTCCTGGATTCGTCCGGCGGGGTGCAAACAAGTTCATTATGGCAAATCCTCAGGAATCACTCCTGCTCTCGGGGCAGTGCCTCCAGATTGCACTGTAAGGGGCGGGAGTCGGAAGGACGCCTTCTTTACATAGGTCACCGGGACTGGGTAATTTTGTCCATATCCAAACGTACGGGCGTGAGTACCAACGTTAAACGGACCTCGTGGTGCATTCCGCCCTCCTGGGTGTGGAGTAGAAAAATACCTACTTCCCACCAAATCTAGGTATCAGCACTCGAATCCTAGTAAAAGACCCGGATTTCCATTGTTGATTTCCAAGGTTGGTAGGCCATCTGAGCCTCCCCATTCGAAAAACTGGCGCGACAGATTTTTCCTACACTTCTTCCTCACTAGAGGCTTAATGGATATCATTATTGATTGATTTGTCCTTGTATATGAACAGAAAGAATGGAAGAAGCAAAGGTATGAATCCATCTCTAGTCCCTGCTATGGCTAAATAGCACAGCAGAATGATCTTTGTGGCCACCGTTGGCAACCAGTCTAGGAAACGGGCAACTCTGATCCCAAACCTGACTTCCTTGCAGCTGCTCCTGTAACCAATATCATGCAAAACATAACGCCCACTGTCTTTTAGAATCCTTCAGCTTGGCTGAGAGCGGCATTCTGTCGACTGAAAATCCACGGATATCCATGCTCTTCGCCTAGGCTACCGAGAGTCCGATACCCACAGGAAGAGATACTATCGTGGCACTAAACCAGATCAAATTAAAGAAATACGTCTAGTTGGACACTCAACAGATCAGCACCTTTTGTGCAGCATGCCATGTTGGGGTGATCGATTAAAAAATTGGAATAAAGGGTCATCAACGAATAAGCTGCTACTCTCACCCTTTGTTTGATCACAGAGAAGTCCGGATTGAAAAACAAAACAAAACAAAAAAAGAAGTATGAAAGCAACTGGACACAAACTAAGGGACCAATTTAGTATAAACTTACATCGTAAATTGACCGTGCCCCACTAACATCATATTTTTGGGTGGTGGGTTTTTCTATGCATTTAAAAAAAATTTCAGCTCTTTAGCTTCATTTGTTTGGCCAGCACGATATATATATAGATAAATAGCCAGTTGGACAGATAGACCCCCTTAAAAACTGAAGGAATCTGTGTTGAGAAATTTGGTGATTCCTCAGCATCCGGGGATATCTAACAGTTTTACACGATAACCCACTTTTGTTTTCTTTCGTCAACTCGTTAAAGATGGCTAGGCATCAACGATTGAAATTCCTTTCAGATCGTCAAGGTTTAACGCCTTAGTTGTTTTTTTTTCTTGTATCACTGATAAGAAAAAGCCACCATTACTAACCACTCCGGGGTAAAAAGCTTCGGGGAGATATTTCTTTTCCCCCCCTTCAGGAAAAAATATAATTTATTACTTTTGACGTTATGCTAAATGGTTTTATTTATGTATTTACTTATTTAAGGGCACGTGTGAGGCGTAAGTAATCACATTAGAGCGGAAGAAATTGAGATAAAATTGACGACACTTGAATGATGGAAAAGTTTCTACAAATTTCCCAGTACTGATTACGATGAAACGCAATACTGAAGCGAGTGATAAAACATAATTGATATCCTTTTTTTAAATGCATATTTGAGCGTACACGCCTGGAGGTGTGGAGTGGCTTAGCGGTTACTAGCAGAGAGGAAAGAATCAGAGAATTGAGTTCGAATTTCGGTGGAAGATGTATATCTTCACTTAAAAACCAATGCTCTTCATATTTTGACGTAGTGTCTCACCACTGGCGAGCCTAAACAAGAACATTAGAAGATTTATTTTAGCATGAAAGAAGGCATGAAAATTGTATATACTGGCACATATCAAAACAATCATATCTAAACAATATCTAGGGCTTTAAACATTTGCAGTTGTGTCATTATCATTATTTATCATCATCAGCTACTTTTTAGCGTCCATCGTTGGACATAAACCTTCCCCAAGATTCGCCAGACCTTTCTGTTATGGGTATCGTGGAACCAGTACTTCATGAATTCATTTACTTTATGTCAGCCACAACATGATCTCTAGGGATCCATGTTGTGAGTCGTGATGTTCAGCGGTTGTCTGACATTCTTGTAACATGACCAGCCCATTGCTATTTGAGTTTTCTTTCTGTTTCTATGATATTTCAGATTCCTATCTTTTTTCTAATATACCGTGTTGTCTCATGATTTCTCCATGAAAGGTTCAGCATGATTCTCTCAGGTGCACGTTGTATAATTCTCAGTTTGAAGGTCAATCTTTTGGTTAGGTTCCATGTTCCAGCCCCATAGTTGACCATCGTATTGGTTGTATACTAATGGGATTTTTATGTTCTTAAAAGTCGAGCTTGCTCTACAGTGGAGTAATAAACATCACAATTCTTCTCAAAATTATCTACACCTGTTGATTGCAACAATATTCCAGTAATCTATTCTATCGTCCCACCATTGCTAAAAAGAATTTTCTGATAATTTATTTATAATTAATTCCACCGACTATATTCGGACTCTCAGTCCCTCGTGCTACTGTCAAGAAAAAGTGCATTAGGATTTACCATTTGCAGACCACGCATTATCTGAAACATTTCCATCAAGTCTCCCCTAACTCTCCTATTTTCTAACCCTATTGCGTTTAACCAATCCCCATTACTCATACTTTTTTAATCCTGGCACAAACTTTGTTGCTCGTTGCTGAACTTTATCCAGAAGATTTTTTATTTTTCTCCAAATACCGTGACCAGGCTTGTACATAGTACGCTAGATGTGGACAGACATAGCTCTTACATAGTATAAGGAAAGAGTCCTAGTCTATATATTAAAAGACATACGTAATCAGTCCTTGTACCCTGTTGGCCTTGGTAGCAGCAATAGAAACGTCCTTAGAAAATGACAGTTCATCAGTTATCATAATATGAAAATCCATTTCATCATTTCCAATAATCGTTCATATAGAAATCGTAACATGGATTTCTATTTCCTCCATGTAACACTTTACATTCATTCTTATTAAAAGTTAATAATCATTCTCTTGTCAACAAGATTAACTTATCTAGTCCTTCCTGTACTCTTACTTGGTCAACTGGCGACAAGAATGGATTGTGCTATTTGTTACCATCGACAAAAAATTAACATTTTAAAGATATTGTGTCCGGTAGATCGCTGATAAACAATAAAATAGTGCTGAACCAAGAACTAAAGGAGATGCCTGTGGATGGTTGAGCACAAGGGTGAAACCACTCTCCCATATTTACCTCATCTACCCAGGACATAAATTTTATCCTTGCTTTTTACCCCTATAGTCTAACTTGAAAAAGCTTGATAAAAGCTGCGTCAGATAATTGTTTCCGCTGTCCCAGCAGGACTCAGAGCAAATCCAAGAAAAGGCCAAAAGCCAGGTAAATATGTTGAGCCAACCAGAGAACTGCAAAATAATCATAAAGGTAAAAATAGTGGCGATCATGATCAGAGGTCTGGGAAGAATTCAGAAAAGACTGGCGAAGAGGTTGGAAGAACTGGAAATCTGGGGAAGGATCAAGGCTATCAAGATGACAGCGCTACTAAAATCAGCTAGAATACCAAGGAGAGTCGTTGAGTATTAGGGAAATTTGCTGTCACTTGATCTCCAGTGAAAGCCACTGGTCATTATTTGTATGAAAACCAAAGAGTACAAATGATAGCAACAGTAACCACTAGCACCACCACAGGACTGAGAAAAGTATGGAACATTAAGGTTAGGACTGTGCCTATTATCGTTGTTGGGACAGTGTCAAAAACACTGGATGCGAGATGAGATGGATTATAGATTCATGAAGGAGACTTGACAGTCCAGACAGTAGGTTGTTCTCATTCTGCTGTCCATGTTTGGAGATATCCTGCATCGTTTGATTCTTCTCAGTTGATACAATCTTGTGATGCAACTTTTGATTCTTACACTGTCCTAGAGAATATGAATTTTAGTTTCTGACACTGGGATTGAACTCGTGAGGATATGAATACGATTAGATGCTGATAATTTCTCATTTCAGAAATTTCACTTATCTCTGATTTTTCAAAAATAATATTTGGATATTTGTGTCTTTCCATCAAAAAAGAAATTCGATTTTATTTGGCCGAGCCTGGTGGCTTTACTGTAGTTCGTAAAAACAATAAATATGCAGTGTTGTATAAAATTAACTGGAAAATAAATTTCGTTCGACCTATGTTTTTTTTTGCTTGCTATAAATGCATTTATATCAACATATATTTACTTATATAATCATCCACGTATTTTGTGGCATTTGTCAAGCTAGATAACAGATAATAACAGAGTTCTCTCCGTCACTTACTTTTTTTTATAGATGAATTAAAGTCTTAGTTCATTGTGGTTGAACATAAACAAGAAAACCCAATTTTGATATTTTTAAGCTTTGAGAAATTGAAAAAATCATTCAAATGTCATCGGCAGGGGTGAAATAGTGTTTATATAATTCATCTATACGTATATGATCTCATTTTTGACGGATACCATGCAAGTTTCAAATAACCCTGAAAGCTTTGAACTAGAGCTTATTTCTTATCCATCCGATACGCTAAGCTTAAAATATTTTGAAGCCAAGTAAGTTCGCCCACCACAACAAGTTTAGATAAAAAAAAAATAAATATAACACTTTAATTTGAATGATTTATGCCAAGTAATGTAAAAGTCAAATAAAAAGTGGAAATTCTAATTTGTTAAATCCTCGTTTTTCTTTTTGAACATCAGAGAAAATTTGAACTTTCAAAAAGAAAAAAAAAATAGATCCCAATATATATATATATATATATATATATATATATATATATATATATATATATATATATATATCGAATTTTATAACTGAAAATATTAATGAAATCTTGAGAGGAATAGGCACAAAAGGAAGAGAATTGTTTCGAAGAATGAGTGGCTGAGTGAAAGTCCAACGTTATTAGTTAATCATCATCATCATCATCATCATCATCGTCATCATCATGTCCTGCTGTGCAGAAGGCCTTTCCCACTTCCTCCCATACCAACTGTAAACGTGCTAACCACTGCCATGTCTCAACGGCGAACCTTTCTATTCCATTTCTCCATCCCCACCTATGTTCTCTCCCTACAACGTTTGCTCTTCCTTGGACACCAATCTGTTGACTTTTTGCGCAGTCAGTTATCCGTTCTTCTTGCTATGTGTTCAACCCATTTCCATCTTTGTTGGTCAATTAATTCTATAATACTTTTTACTCTGGTCTGTTCTCGGATCCATGTTGATCCTTTTCTATATCTTAGAATTATTCCTAGCATTGCTCTTTCCATTACTCTTTACATTGCTCTTTGTATTATTCTGATTTTGTTTTCAATTGTTATTAGGATGAAATCATCAAAAAAAGAAATACTGACAGATATTTGAAAGAGGAGATCGGAGGTTCGAACGGAAGGAAAGAAGAAACGAGTGGAGGCCAACATTTCCGACCGTAGACTTGAGAGGTTCAGGTCTCCCCCGCTATCCGAAACTAGTGTGTTACTACAAAAGCTTTTTGTGACCCTAAATGGCGTAGAGCGGAGAAGCATCCATTATATTTACCATCAATTTATATGGGCAAAAGGAGAGTGTCAAACAAAAAATGTAAAAGAAGAAGAAGAAGACGAAGAAGAAGAAGAAGAAGAAGAAGAAGAAGAAGAAGAAGAAGAAGAAGAAGAAGAAGAAGAAGAAGAAGAAGGATTAGGAAGATACAATAGAAGGAGATAAAGCAGTAGATTAAGAAGAAGAAGAAGAAGAAGAAGAAGAAGAAGAAGAAGAAGAAGAAGAAGAAGAAGCAGAAGAAGAAGAAGAAGAAGTTGGAGGAAAAAAGAACGCAGAAAGGGAAGAAAGAAAGGAAGGAAGGAAGGAAAGAAAGGGCAATAAAAAAGAAGATAATATTGAGTGTAGAGAGAGAGGGCAAGAGAGAGAGAGAGAGAGAAAGATAGGGGTGAAAGAGAGAGAGAAAGAAGGGGAGGTACGGACGTCAGATTACGAATATTAAAGAAGCAACAGAAAACATTTTCATTGTCTATGGTCTTTATCAAACAGATAATTTATTGTAAACCAAAATATTAATGATTTTGACTACTTTTAACTTCATCTTAATTTTAGCAGTTTTCATCATAACATTGACGGTCCGAGTCAAAGTTATGATAAAACCACTAAAAATTAAGATTGGGGGGTAAAAAGTAGTCAAAATTGATGAAGTATTAGGCAAAAGAGAGAACTTTTTATGAAGACGGTCTTTACAAGAAAACAAAACAACAAACAACAACAACAACAAAAAAAAAACGGCTTTAATCGTAATTTTTTCTCCGCCTTCCATTTTCTCGAATAACATTCTTTTATTAAAAATGTTAATATGCTTCTCTTTATTTTTGGTATTTTTTTACGTCCAATAATGAGTGAAAATGGACGAGTAAAACAAAAAGTCAATGCACGAACAATGAAATCTTTTTTTCCTGGGCGATGAAGACTGACCGCTGTTGCTAGGCGGTGCTCAGGGTCGGCAGCCAAACAGTCCTCGAAGCGAGAAAGAAAAGGTCTTTGATCAGCGAACAAGTCCACCACGGTTTTATGGGTCGCTGCCTTATTGCTAAATCTTTTAAAAGAATTGCCGACTTATTTTGCTTTATATCATGGACACCAAACAAATTACCCCTATTTGCTAGAAGCATACTTTCGTGAGATCTGTCCGGAAAGTGTCCGGCCATTTGATAATAACGAGGAAAAAAAAAAGAAAAAAGAAAAAGAAGCTTACCTAGGGAAATTGCGTCAGGATATTCTTCAAAGTACTACCCTTGGGAATAGAACGCTAATTCTCACACCCTTTCCACTTTCCAGAATATTCTGCAAAGTTCTCTTTCGTAATCGCCACGATCTGGACTGTGAGGGTGGGGCTGACATGACGGTTTGAATCGACCACTCGCTGATATATATCAGAGGAAGTTGGGAGTTTGTTTTTTTACGCAGTGCACCGAAAGAGGAAAAAAATCACCAACCGAAGACAAGGCATTCGGTGCCCAGGATTTATCGATGCAAGAAGTTTACAGACACTCGTTCCTTATCTTTCATTAGGACAATGCAACTTGTGACGGTGTACAGATTTTACATGAATGGATCCAGGAACATAAAGACCGGTGTATTTTCTGCAGAGTCTCCACCTCATAACTTCCAACAATGGTCTTACTGTCCTGTAATAGTCTTAGCGTTCTTTTGAAATTATAGCCTTCAATAGAGCCCCTGAACATTTAACATCGTCCTAAAGTTCATAGCAGACACCAGGTGGCGGTGCTATCTACATCGAGAATCACCGTGTTCATTCTGCAGAATCCCCACCTTGTAACTTGCTGCAGTTAAAGGATCTGCTTTTAACTTCCTAACACCATAGATCATGTAAAACTGTTTTACATGTTCATGGAAGATCAGATGGCCATGATGTTTTGGCTCATTATATATATATATATATATATATATATATATATATATATATATATATATATTTGTGTGTGTGTGTGTGTGTGTGTGTGTATGCATATATACATGCGTATGTGTGTTGATATATTTGTGTGACTTTGAGCGCGCGCGTATTTGCGCATGTGTGATATTCATTCTCTTTATAAGTAAAAAAAGCTATTTTGTAAATGAAAGCAAGTCTGCTTGGGAAATTTATCACCCAATGAGAGAAGCCAAGCGAATCTGCTTCACTTCATCGAGAAAATTCAATCAAAAGTTTTAAATTAAAATTTTGGAAATTCTTTGCACAGGGGAGGGATATCTGTCTATCTCCGTTGGTCCATATCTATCTATCTATCTATCGAGAGATATCTTAATAAAGCATATATATATATATATATATATATATATATATATATATATATATATGAAGAACTCCAACTAAGTCGACACTAATATAGCTACAAAACTTAAACCAAAACTGAAATGATAATAACATAAGTTTTTTTAAAATTGAAACAGAAAGAAAAACTAAGGCAATACTAATGTATCTTCATAAGAAATAAAATAAGTACAAAATCATACTAAATATCAGCATAACAGAAAATCTTAAACTTCATTGTCGTTCAGACAAGCAAATGACCCATGCAACCAAATCTACGACTCACTACAGTACATTCTTTTATTAAATACTTCGTCCCATAAGCCTCGTTCTCATGATACTCTGTTTTTTTTATACATGAATACTACATGAATACACCCAGCATACGAAATACGAAATCCCTCGTCATAAACCTGAAGCCATTTTCATTTTGGGTAAGAAGAAACTTTTCAAGCCCACCTAAATTCAAGGAGAGGTACGTCTGTCCACATGATGAGACGTGATAGCATTGAAATACTGATTTGAGAACTTTACCCAAGTTTTTTTGTTTTTTGATAAAAACATATATACATTCACTGTTTAAAGTTATAACACTTCGAAGACTATGTATATATACGTGTGTGTGTATCGGTGTGTAATACCTGTCAAGAGCTTATATATATATATATATATATATATATATATATATATATATATATATATATATATATATATGCTTATGTTTTATTTATATAGATTAGTTACTTGGTTTGTATCTACAAAATATGGTCCATCCGTCTGTCACGCTTCGTAGATAATATTTTTGTCAAGAGAGATAACAAGCGAATACTTCAGGAGAGTTGTACCTCTTATTTATTTGCAAATACGTAAAAAGATCTGGGTTCATTCTGGTAATTCCAGTCATGTCTGATTCCAGTAACTTTCTTGTCCTAAGGGCTTTTTTAAAAAAAATTTATGCCCCAAACCCGAGGAATGTGTAGACATCATAATAAGAAATATTGTTTACAAAGAAATCCATGATTGATATGCATGTAAGTAAATAACATTATACATACGTATTGATAAAGACGATGAGCATAAGAAATGAGTCGTTGGGTTAGGGATGATCTCTTCTTAAATTAACCTTT
This sequence comes from Thysanoteuthis rhombus, assembly GCA_963457665.1. Lineage (NCBI taxonomy): Eukaryota > Metazoa > Mollusca > Cephalopoda > Oegopsida > Thysanoteuthidae > Thysanoteuthis > Thysanoteuthis major. The sequence continues at coordinate 12,915,527 of OY735202.1, read as the reverse complement.
AAACGTTATGTATCAGTTTTTGCGACTTTTCACCTCGTATTATATAAGTTGTACATTTGGTAACCGTCGGCTAATTGATGGGTCATAGACTAGCAATAATTCTAGTAATAACATTGAAACGGAATCCCATATCATAGGAGAAGCGGAACCTCTCATGATAGGAGAGAGAGAGGACCCCTCCCCCATTATAGGAAACAGGGAATCCTCCTGGAGAAACGGAAACCCTCATGATAAGTGAAATAGAATTCCCTTGGAGAAACGGAATCCCCAAAGAGAAATGGTATCCCTCATCATCGGAGAAAGGAGATCCCCCATAAGGGGAGGAAGGGGATCCTTCGTGAGAAACGAAATCCCTCATTATAGATAAAAGGACTCCCTTATGATAGCAGCCCAGAACAAATGAATCGAGACAGACTATCTCAATCTTGGCCTTGACATGGTTTGTCTTGATTTAGGACCCCCCCCCCAGTAAAATCCTGAAAAAAACAGTAAGTTCAACCGCTGTTGAAAAGGGAATTAGTATGTAAACCGTATAATCAGTGAATGTCCAAGAAAGAGATAAAAAAATGGCACCTCAGAGTAGTAACATTCATACACTGGAAATCGTGAAAACGACTAGGATTCAGCCATGTAAACAAATGATATCAGCTCAAACTAGAGACTGTCCTCGAAAATAGAAGTCATAAAGTACCCTGGGGTTTTGAAATCCAGGCCGACCATCTTATCCGAGCAAGAAGACTGAATCAGGTATACATGAATAAGGAAAAAAGGCACAACAAGATGATGGACGAGGCTGTTACAGCGGTTGATATAAAGGCAAGTGAGAAATTGGAAAAGTACCAGGACTTGCCCGGAGCTGCAAGTGGTGAAGAATGTGATGGTTATGATAGTGTCTATTGAACAGGGGTGGCCAAACTTGCTTAATATGCAAGTTAAATTGGACAAACTTCAGATGGTTGAGAGCCTTTACATGTTTTTATTGCTACAAGCACATTTTGTTACGACAAATTTCTATAAATATTAATACATACACGTACGCTATATTATTTATTCATGTATTTAGTTTTTCTATCAGTTGATTTGTATTAGTAACAGTAATAGTACATACAAATATATAAATATACCAAATGGTTTCTTGATTGGCGATTGTTTTAGCAATAATAAATCCTGTATTTGAATATGATTTTGTGAAATATTTTTTGTAACCATGAACATTAAACTTAATTTTTGATACGGTGGGATTGCAGTTCGATTCCCTTTGATAATCATAATTTTTTTCAAAGTTTACAATTTCATATCAATTGTGATGAGAGATGTCGAAGAGCCGCATAGAGTTACAGTTCGGCAATCCCTGCTATAATAATAAATGTGCTTGGAACAGTGCCAGAAACACTAGAATCAAAATAAAATGAGTTGGATATTTGTGGAAATGTTTGTCTGTGTATTTGTCTCCTTATATAAATGCTTCTTTGATTCTCGGAAAAAAAGGCATTTAAAGAAAAAAACGAATACTTTTTCTGGGTCCTATTATAAAATATTCTAGTGCAGTTCCTTAGACATTCCTAAAGAGCAACCGTTTTCTGTTGGTTAATTGTCTTTTCAGCTCCTAAGACAACGCCCCTATTCTCCGAACCTGTGAGCGATATTCCAATTACTTATCTTTCCCCTGGTTACCCGCGTGATAAAATTTCTTATCTTTTTCGTACGGCCAGGAGAGGTGCTTATTCACTTTTAAGTCAGGGCTTCTCAAGATTTCATCATTTACGACCCCTTTTGATGAGACAATCATTTTCACGAGCCCCTACTCATCGCTATGAATGCAACAGTTTGGAGCATGAAATAATCTTTAGTCGTTATCTAACAGTAACTAAAGATAGATACAATTAAAGACAAGGAAGTTTGCAACGCGTAATAATTAGGAATGTGCAGATATCTTCTGTTACGCCAAGGGTCGCACTAAAATAAAATTTCATTCACGTAACTGACGTATCAAAAATGTTCTAATGATACGATAAAAATGCTGAATTTTAACGAAATGAAAATAATGAATTTAAGGAATGATATAAAAATAAAAAAGTAGTAAGAACAAAAAAAAAACTTAAAAAGTCGTTCGTGGTAAACACGACGCTATTCTCCAAGCTTGCTGCAATGCAAATCTGACCGTTTATAAAATGAAAACTGTTTCGATATATTTCATATATGCCTTCATATAAACAAGTCTGTAACAGGTTTCATTGTGTTTATTACGGGAGAAAAACGTAACAATATGGAAATTTATTTACAATGCAATAGTGAATAGCATGGACCTGTTTTAGAATAAGCATCAGAATGAATATATTTCTGTATGGAAATGAAAAAAATGTTTTTATGTAATTATTCTTTAAAAAGATTTCCAAATATTTGTACAACCTCCAAATAATCCTTACACGATCCCCGGGGGCTTTCTGACCCCTACTTTGAGAAGCCCTGTTATTAGTCACGCAGGGGAATTTCAAATCGTTTGTATTACTCGCGTCATTGATTTGCTGAGTGGCAGTACAAAATAGCCGCTGGTTTTAGGAAAAAACCGTCTTGTGCAGTAGAAAGTGACTAGGCAAAGGGGGAATTAACTCACTCTTACAACATCGTTTTTTTCGCTGGTCTTCACCGAAAGCTGAAGTCCATAACTTTAGTCTACGGAAGCTCAGAAAAAGGAAAACAGTTTTGCATTTTCTCTTTCTCATAGAAAGGGTAGGAGATTTCAGACCGTGGACAAGATTAAGGAGAACATGACGAAGCAACTAATGTCGACCCCCCCCCCAAAGTGGAAACGTCTTTGAGATAAGTGCATGAGGTCCAAAGGGGAGTACTTTGAAGGGACTGAGCCGTCATGACCTTTTCCCCTTAAATGAATGGATCCTCTCCATTAATACCTCATATATAAGTACAGTGGGTTGCGCTTGATGGGTCCAACGGTTATTAGGGCCTCGCACAATAGAACCTATTTTGTAGGAACCGATTCAAACGTACGTAATGATTGCTAATTTTTTCTCGTTTATTCAAGCCAATGCACTGTTCATTTAGACCAAACAACGGTGGTACCGAAATAACATTTCTGAAATAAAATCTGATAGAATTACTAAAAACATTTTTCCAGTTCTCAACAATCGAATATTTTTAGTTCGTGACTCAAAATTTCAAAAGGAAGAAAAAGTAGAAAAAGGAAAGGATTTGATTCTTATGGTGGTTTTTATACGAAAATGAAAATGAAATGGTGTTTTGTGCATAAAGAAATAGGTTGTACGGTTATTGGGTCCAGAATTGCAGTCCTATCAATATATATATATATATATATATATATATATATATATATATATATATATATATATATATATATATATATATAAAGATTTACGTGAGAAAACAACCGACTTATGTTCCATGGTTTATTCATTTATCGAAGATGGTGGATTATTTCTAGTTTAATTTTTTTTCATTTTCTAAATGTCTATTTGTTTTTTTTATCAAATCTTCAGGAAAAAGCTAAAAATAACCCATCACTCTTGATAAATTGATGAAACACATGTTGGGTGTTTCTCTCCCCAATCTCAAGTAAATATTGCTACATATTATAAAATAATGCACTGAGCACTTTTAATTCAATGAAAATAATTACTACTTTTTTAAAATCAAAATCATTTTAAAATAAAGTAGTGATATATATATATATATATATATATATATATATATATATATATATATATATATATATATATATATATATATATATATATATATATATATATATATATATATATAACTCCCTTTGGAATAGTACAAGGCAATTTTCTGGGGAGGGCCTTTCTTTGTTTTTATTAGGGCTCGAACACTGGCTACTGGCACCATTAGGAGATAACTATTGGAATTAGGCCTAATTTATGTCTATGCGTGTGTGCTGTGCTTTTAGATATTGCAACTTATGCATATTTAAGAATGCCAAAATAAATCATCACCCCGATCGAAATTTTAATTTCCAACCTTGCTTCTATGCTTCGAATATTTTAGCGTAAAGAAGAAAAAGAACTTTTAAAATTATCCAATTTAGTTTGTTCAAAGAGCAGAATAAACGAAGCTCTTTTCTTTGCCATGCCGTCATTTTTATTTGGTACCTGGTGAGGCGTGTCCACACTGGGGCGCCTGAACGACTGCAGATATCAACAAGTCAAAAGTTCATGAAAGAAAATACTGTATAGACGTTATGGAAATTAAAACTAAACAGGCGAGGTCTGGCCATAAATACGACACAGTCCAGGAATTCCTTTTTTGTTTGTTTGAAAGAGAAAGAACTCCAATAAGAAGGATGAAGATCAAAATTATAATTATAGAGTCTATTGTAACAATGGGCAAATTTATTAAAATAATTCAAAAGACAATAACGAAAAATAGCAAGTGATTTTTTCCATAGAAATAAAAAGACATAAAGGAAAAAAAAGAGACGAAAGAGGAGCAAAACGAAGAGGAAATCAAGACAACAGTATTTGTAATATTTGCAAGAATACTGAAGAGAAAGATTATGGGGGATCATGGCCCTTAACCGTTTTCTTTCTTTCGTCGCTTTCAGCCATTTTTGTTCCTCTATGACCCTCAAGAAATATCATGTACAACAAATATGTTGAGGACATCGACACAACGTGGTCGAAATCGGAGACACAGAGCTAAAGAAAGTAGACCACTTCATCAACCGAAGACAAATCTCCATGAAATCCTCAAAAGATGAAATATCAAGCGAAGAATCATACTTGGTCGGCAAGCTTTCGGTTGAGCCAGCTCAAGCCTCAAGAACGAGAAAATCCCCTTAGTCTTCAAAGGAATGGTATACAACCAATGCATCCTCGCGATAGTCATCAATGGAGCCGAAACATGGAACCTACCCCCCCCATGACCTTTCTACTGAGAACCATTAGAAAACCAACATGGCAACGGGCTGTTAATATTGCAAGAATGTCAGACTCATAATGTAGATCCCCAGAGAATGCATGCGAAACGGTGGCCGACAGGATGCATGATGGTGTGACAAACTAGACAGATTCAGGAAATATTTGCTCTGCGATGCCCACGATAGGGAGGATCTATGTCTAAATTTCCAATGACGGATGCTGAAAGGCTGCTGTTTCTGCGAATGAAGATGATTGAAAACAAGTCAGAATTATAGAAAAAAAGTAGGCACCGACTAAGGGACCAATTTATCTTAAAATCACATTGTAAATTGAACTAAACTGAGAATAGCTATTTGGGAGGTTCAAACGAGAACCGTTTTTTTCTAGAGATAAAGAGTGAATGCTTAGATTTTCAGCACTATAGCTCCATTGGTGCAGCCTGTACGTGTAATAAATGAATACATAGCCATCCAGCCAACCAGCGAGACCAACTTGAAAACTGAAGAAACTCATGTTGACTCTCTTGTTGATAGAATCGGTGACATTTTCTAATACAAGGAATAATTTCAATTTTCAAACAAATATATTCCTGTCCCTGAATAAGGGGCCGTTTGTATGTATGAATGTATGTGTTTCACCGAATCGCCAAAATTGCCTATTCCATGAAATAGGGGTCAATATTGTCTAATTCGTGAAATAGGCAAACTTTCTGCCTAAATCACGACCAATTATTTTTACTAATGGTTTGTTTCAGTGATAACTACATCAACGTCTGTTAATTATTACTCAGTAATTTCGCTTTGTATGTTTAAAGAATTAACAGGTTTACTTTTTAATTTACATTTTTGAATTTTGAGTTGAAAAATGACAAACAGCCTTTTGAGTACTCATTCGATAGTTTGAGGAATTCATTAATTAACAATACTTTCATACAAAATTAAATTATTTTCAGTTTATTTTAATTCAAATACTTATGTACTTGAGGAAGTATATAGGCATGTATAGATATGTGAGTGTGTGGCGTGTGTCTCCGAATCTTCCCAAGGCAGAGCTGATAGCTTTTTGCAGAAATCAATTTACCGTTTTTATTCCCGAATTCCATCGGCTCTAAGCCTCCGGTTCTTGCCCTACATCGATATACCCCCCCTTTTTTTTTCAAGATCTTAATTCGTTGCCTTTTTGCTCTTTTATTTCCTCTCTTTTTTTTTTCTTGTCTTATTTTCTTTCTTCCTAATATTTTTCCTTCTTTTTCTGTAGCGATTTCTTTCTACGTTCGTTTTTTTTATTGGTTCTTTACGTCAATCTTAATTCCTTGGTTTCTTCATTTGTTCCTTCATTACATTTTTATTTCTTTTTTTTCCTTCCTTCCTTCCTTCCTCTCTTTCTTTCTTTCTTGACTCATTGTATCTATCAATTTATTCTTGCCAATCCTTAATCAATTTAACCTTTGGTTCACCCCTTCCCACGAGGAATTCTAAATTTTCAACCTGTTTTTTTTTTAATTTTCTGTTTCCATTCTCTTTTTAATTATTAGAGAACATCCCTGTTTCACGCCACAGTTTCTTGTTCCGTTCCTTGTACTTCGTCATTTCTTCTTCTTCTTCTTCTTCTTCTTCTTCTTCTTCTTCTTCTTCTTCTTCCAGTTTCATTCCTGTGAAACTTTATACTTCACTTTTCTCGGCCTTTCTTTTCTTTTTCTTTTTTCTGATAATCTGTTTATTTCTTTTGTAATAATTCGTTTGTCCTCTTCTCCTTGTTTTCCTTCTTTCACAATTTCTGTTTGCTTATGCTTTCTCCCTTCTCATTCTTTTCATTTTCCTTCAACTCAATCTTCTTCTTCTTCTTTTTCTTCTTCTTTTCGTTTCTCATTCTAATTTGTTCTATTTGTCTCCCCTTCCTTTTTTTTTCACCTTCTTTACTCATGTTTACTTCTTGTGTTCCCTAATCTCATTCCCTTTCTTCTTCTCCACACAATTATTCCTTTTCCTTCCTCTCTCCTCCTTTTTTCTACTCCTTTATTTCTCTTCTTCTTCTTGAGTTATATTCTCTTCTCTCCCTTTTCTCATCCATTCTATGATCTCCTTCTCTTTGCTCTTCTTTAACTGGTTATCTTTCTTACCATCGACGTCCTTCTTCTTATTTTTCATCTTCTTCTTCTTCTTCTTCTTCCCAACACACTTTTCAATTTTCTGCCCACCCCTTGTCATCCTAATTCTGTTTTTCTTTATTTTTTCTTGTATTTCTTTTTTACTTACATGAATGCAATACCTTTTTTACCCCGAAACTTTACATCCTTCTCTCAAAATACCTTGCCCTATTTCTCTGAATTCATTTCACCTTCCTTGCTTTCCTCTCCACCACCACCATCACCACCACATCATAATAGAAGCCGTCAACCACTACTGTCAACATAAATTTCTTCAGTTTTCAGGTGTTACTAGCTGGCTATGTATGTATCACGCGTACAATCCGCACCGATGGAGCTAGAAGGCTTATAATTTGATCATTTACTCCTTATTTCTTGAAAAATGTACTATTTTTTGTGATATCTTTAGTTCTTCGAAGGGAGTTCAATTTGCAATGTAAGTTTATGCTTGATTAGTCACTTAGTTTGTTTCCGATAGCACTCAGGAGTGTTTCTGAAACTTCAGACTTTTCCAGGAATATCTGAGCTACAAAAGGCAAGATGAATAATTTATTCATTGATCACCCCTTTCCTCCGATCTTTTTATTGATCACCCCTTTCACGGTATGCTACCTGAATACATTAGTCTGATGACCATCTCTATTGAGTGACTAACCAGACCTATTATTATTATTATTATTATTATTATTATTATTATTATTATTATTTCTTGCCTTTACCTTTTCTGTTTTTTCCATCTTCTATCACGAAATATTTCTTCTGTGGAATCTACAGCCGCTGCCGATACACAAATCGGATTGTTTGCGCAAGAAACGTGATTTCAGGATCTGCGCTGGACGGAAGTAGTTTTCCCGGCGCACTCCATGACTCTACACAGCACTTGGTGACCTGACCCGATCGTATATTTTCCCATAATTCCATTGAATCATACCTTCTGTCGAATAGATAAAGAGAATGGGAGAAGAACTGGAGAAAGGGAAATAAATAGAGAAAATAGAAAAACAATGGAAAGAGAATAATTATAAAAAAAAGAAAGAAAAATGAATAATCCTATTCAGAGATAGCTTCAAGAACATACACACACACACACACACAAATATATATATATATATATATATATATATATATATATATATGTGTGTGTGTGTGTGTGTATATATATATCAGTGCATGTGCGTGCGTATGTTAGATTTCAACTTTGATGCATATATCAAGAGATACAATCGCAATCATGAATGTGCATAAACGCAATGCAACATATGTATATGTATTAAATATATATATATATATATATATATATATATATATATATATATATATATATATGTGTGTATAGTTATATCATATGTTAGTTCAGTGCAAAAATAATTGCAGTTTTTCGCTATCAACTCTAAAGCAGTATATATTAGCTTACAATAAAAGTTGATCATTAAAATAAGTGCTATTGGAATCAACACAGTTTTGCTGACTAAGAACAAATCCATTTATTCGGGAAGCACGAAAATATTGGGTTCTGAAACCAACTAATCCTTCGGCAGCGTTTTATCCTGATGGTTGGTCTTTGAAGACGTTCCCTCGCAGGATGTGATCGAAATGCTTTGAAAAGTGGTAGTTGGTCGGAAAGAGGTCTGGTGAGTAAGCTGGATTTGGTGAAATTCCGTAACCTAAATCGTAAAATTCCGTAGGGTAATTCGTGAGACATGTGGTCGGGTGTTGTCATGGAGAAGGATAGGTCTCTTTCGATTGACAAATTTTGGACGGAAACGTTGGAGTTCTTGGTGCATTCTGTTGATTTCCTGGCAATACTTCTTTGCTGTGACGGTTTCGCCAGGATTCTAGAATTTTTAGTTGATGATCCCACTTGCTGACCACCAAACAGCAACCATAATCTTGTTTTGATGCGGACGTGTTTCATTGCTTCATGTCTGTCCAGCCAATGAGCGGAATCCATAAAATAGAATCCATTTTTCATCACGTGCCACAATGTGATCCAGAAACGGATCATTTTTGTTGCATAAAAAAGAAATAGCATAGAGCAGACTTCGTAACGGTGAATTGTTTTGATTTCGGTTCAGCTCACGCGGCTTTAAAATGGTATATTCCAAGAACATAGCTTATATCAAAATAAGCATCAAATTTTGAAATAACAAAAACTACAATATATATATATATATATATATATATATATATATATGCGCAGAGAAGATAATAGTCAGATGTATACGGCTATGTATCAACTTGAAGAAAGATTAAAAAACACAGATGTTTGTATCCGACATATCAAAAGAACCTCAAAATCTTAATCCCTTGTCTCTCGAACCAATCAGATTCGGAAAAATACAGTCTTGTTTTGATCATTCAATGTTTACGTAATCATATACGTATCTCTTGGTCTTACCTTTTCTACATCTATCCGTCTACTGAACTGCTGTAGCCACCAAATATGGTGAATGGTTATATTCCTTTTTACATGTAAGTATGTTGGTGTGTTCGAACACCTCTGGCAATACCGTTTTGTCGTAAACTGGCATCAGTGCTCCATTAGACACTAAAACCACGGAAACCTTTATCTTTTTTTTTACCTTTATGGACTTTATTTTGACGGGTTTAATAACATTATCTAGATTCTCCAGAATCTAGATGTATTTTTCTGTATTCTAGATGTTTGCCAGTGGGAAATCCCAATGATGTCAGAAAGAGGACTGGCTCTTTTTTTTCATGAATTAAAATTTTGATGCTATGGTCATTCCATTATTAACTTTGACGGCGGATCTATCTATCTATCTATCTATCTATCTATCTATCTATCTATCTATATTAAGAACCGCCAAACAATATTGTCACCAAAACTGTCAATATGGCTTTATTCAGGTTTTGATTAGTTTAGTTGGATGGCTGTATGGTGTTTTAGATCACACCTGTGGAGCCAAAAGGCTGTAATTCAAAACATCTACGCATTATGTCTACAAATGACGTTTTCTTTCAAGATACCTCATCCCCCAGTCGGTTTATAGGGGTACAATGTACAATGTAAGTATATCCAAAATTGTTCCCCAATTTTGTTTCCGGTACCGCTCACGTTTGTTTTTTGATGTTTCATGTTGCAAGAATATCAGCCAATCATCACGACTCTCAACATCAATCCCTAGAGATCATATGCGAAATTGTATACAGCAAACGAAAACAAGATGGTGTGACGACCTAGACAACTTCAGTACATATTGACTATGCGATGCCCACGATCGAGAAGTCTGACGAATCTCCGGAAAGGTCTATGTCAAACGACAGAGCAATAAAAGGCTACTGCTGCTGCAGATGATCTGATCACACAAAAGTAGCAAATAATTTCTGGATACCTGTATGTATATATCCAATGATGAAAGAACGATTCTCGTTTTGATTCAATGAATACTTCGAGAAGTCTTTTGAAATCTTCTACTTGTTTGGACCATTGACCAGACAACTGGTGCTGAACTTGATGAAGCAGAATAAGAGATAGTCCAAGAGTGACAGGTATAGAGAATACGCTGTATTTTGGAGAACTTCTGGCTCAATCAAAGCAGTGTGGTCCCGATCGCTTTTTTGGGCTTTTAGTTCAAGATCAATTTGTACTGTCTGTTCTCCCCATGGGTATTATCGTATTTTAATCGTTTTCTCCATGAAGCTTGATTTAATTTGAACATTTTTCTCAACTGCCAAAAAAACCCCCCAAAGGTTGTTATGGATTTTATGTATTGCGTCATTAAAAACCACAGGGTAGCATAGAATTCCCATTTTCCATTTTAATTTTTATCATTTTTAAAATTTTTCCTTCCGTTAATCATCTTATATCCCTTCATATGTGTGCCATTTTTAACATCGAGCAAGCGAAGATGTGAAACTTTGGGATTTTCAGACAGGACCGTGCATTCCATACATTTTGTCAAGTACAATCATGACAACGCTCAAAATAGGAAAACAGGAAGTTAATGCTATGTTCCATCGACGTATGAAAAACAGATAGCCAATATTGATCTCGAACTAAAGGCGCCGAAAGGTGCACCCCGATTTGGGCTCACTGCTCCGATACTTTGAAGCATAAGCGTTTAGGGACTCTTTAGTTAAGAAAACCAAAGAGCTTGATTTGTTTTAAAATTTACGCAGTTTTACCCGAATTACATTGGTTTTCCTGAGATTTTACTCAGTTTTGTCTGATAGGGGCTTGGGGGACTTGCCCCCTCGCTCCCACTGGCTCATACGTCTATGGCACCGAACAACCCATACCAGCTCCATGACTCTCATTCTGCCTCACATTGTCAATTTCGTTGTGGCAATCTTCAAAGTAGAGACCACCCGCTTGCCTTGAAAATCAGTATTTGATATCATGGTTCTTTCCTCAGGCTTGAACAACTGGTGCCAGTTGGATAAGATGATGATACTTACCGGAATAAAAGGATTACAATGCATATAACTAAAGGTCCATAAAACTCCTTAAAGCATTCTTTTGAAATGAGGTTACAAAACATTTTTTATCGTTTTTACGTTTCTTTTATCCCCAAAAGGCCAGCCTGGTTAATAATGTCAATTCGTCACGATTAAACAAAAAGAATGTCGTCCACAGTCAGGCAAAAAACCCTCAATTGCCAATAATAATGATTTAAACGACTAAGTAATACGGATGAGTTGGTCTCAAGGGTTTGAATTATAACAGGTGTGGTCTACCCTTAGCGGCAGGTGTCAGAAGTGAAAACATACAGATTAAGCGCAAAGACTTCTTGCATAAATACTTGCGTATAAATATATACATATATACATACGAGGACATGGCACAAATATATGAACATACATCTATACATAAGAAGAGCAAGATAAAACAAGTCGAAAGAAATCGTACATATCATCATTCTAAGGGCACTTACATACATGCATACATCCATGAAGAGAACTTGGATATATATATATATATATATATATATATATATATATATATATATATATATATATATATATATATATATATGAAGAGTACATGATATAGAAGAATTCGAAGAAATCGTTCCTGATACCTTGCTATGGGTGCTTACATACATACATACATACATACATACATACATATACACATGGGGAGAACATGATATACATATATGTAGTTTCATGTATACGTGAAGAAAACATGATTTTAAACAAGTCGGAAAAAGCATACACAATACCATCCTAAAGCCATTTACATACATGTATATAAAACATACATGTACACATAAGGAGAATATAATCTGTATTTACGTACCTACATATATACATAACGAGAACATGATACAAAACAAGTCGAAAAAAATCGAATACAATACCTTCCCAAGGGCACTAAACACGAATGTGAAATAAAGGATACTACCGTAGCGCCACCTGGGTCAAATAATGACGCATTAATTTGATCGTATTACAAGCTTGGCTCGAGGTCACACATTAAGTTTCTAATATAACTCCAGGTAATAAAACGAATAGCGTGTAAAAGTGACAAGAAAAGTTATCATGGCCCAAGCAGCGGGAGACCAGGACTCTATAACGGCTGGAGACCACACCTGTCGACGAGACTAAGAATGTAATGCGAAAAGAGAGCTGGTAATCTATCAGTCTGTCTGTCTGTCTATCCAATACATATCAAAAAGTTCATCTTAACATCCTTATACAGTTTCAAAATTTACAGAATTTGAATGAAACATCAAATAGAAATATTGAAACAAGATTGGTCATTGAAAAGTTGTGGCTTTTATCAAATGTATTGATCACGTATCTCGTGAAATACTAAAGATAGAAGGATGCGGTTCTTACTATTCGATACGACGTGTTCTGAAGATTTATTCATATTTCGAAAATCTAAACGTTTCTCGAAGTAGTTTCCGAACTATAGGGAAGTTTTTGAAGCAAGTAATATTTGTTTCTCTTTGCTTCACGGGTGTAAAAATCGGTAGCAAGACATATCAAACAACAAAGTTATTTTACAGAAAGGATTATCTCACTTTTATTACAATGCATAAATGTATTCCAATTTTCTGGATATGTTTTCACAGCATTCATTGCGTAAGGTTGCCAGATTGGGCTAGAAGTAGCAGTATGGGGAACTTTTGAAAAATGTTGGCTATTTTTTTTTCAATCATTAAAATCATTTTTTGTCTTTATTTTACCTTGATAATTTATAAGAGTTAATACAAAAAAAAAAAAATGTAATGGGTAACTCCTTAATTCCGTATTTTGAACACAAATAACCAAGAATCTTTTTCTCAAATCCAAGGGGAGTAAACACCATACTGCTTTTTTTTTACGCGCCATTTTAAATGAAACTGATATAAAAAAAGCATTTTCTTACAGCAATTAGTAATCATGACTCAATGATTGCTAAGCGACACTTTTACCAACTCACAAATCCTATATATCTACGAATTTATTCGTTATACGCGAAAGTTGCAGTCATCATACCCAGTTGAAATGGAAGGAGTGGAGTGTGACCTTGCAATAACCAGACTCATCTCATTACATTTATATGGTAGTTGTTAAATCTTGAAAATGCCTATCTTTGAATCAAAAAGAAATTAATCGAGATATTCTTAATGATCCTTCAAAGGCAACTATAGCTCCATTTTATGCAAATGGAAAACCCTAAATCTAAACTACACCCGAAAAAACAAGATCTAGCTTTTAATAGTGAATATTTTAAGGTTATTTACGTCAAGTAATCGAGGCATAGAATGAAATAAGGTAATTTCCTATTTTATGTGCATAAAAAATCCTTTCACTTTCAGGTGCATTCGATTCGTTAATCTTCTGAACCACCCCAGAAGTTTTTAGTCTTGAGAAAGAATAAGTTAATTTTTAACGAAAGCTTTTCTATTTACAGTGTAAATACTATAAAGCTAAACTGGGTACTTAATTCCTGCCATTTTTACGCAACTGCAGACGGGACTTGTGACTTACATTGCCCCATGTAAAAAATGACGAAAGCTGCATGATATTAAAAAATGAAAAGAAAAAAGAGAATTCATACAAAATGAAATCGTATCAAAGGGAAGATAACTCATATAAGCAGTCTTTTTATCTGAACTTTCGTAACAATAGTGAAAATTAAGACCCCAGCATTATTGTAGTTATATGGTTCTGAAGGAGAATCATACAGTCACCTTGAGTGACGCTATCCTAACTCTAACTATCCTAATGTTTCCATCTATCCCAGTGTGTTCAAATCTATCAGGTTATTTATCTCAGTCTGTTCACATCTATCTATCTATCGATCTATCTATCACAATTGTACTCAGAGAAGTTTGATGTTTTTGGTTACATATGAGACTGTCCCAAAAGTATTCAGTCATTTTGAATACCAAGTTGCGCAGCTTCGATGTTACTTGGTGACCAATCAAAGGGGACCTGACTGCACATGCATGAACTGTTTGTACCTTGTGGAGATGGCTCAGTCAGCAGTGAGATCATTGAATGAGCTTGTGTACTGTGTGAGCGTCGCATTCACAATCACCGAGCCAAGCCATTCTTCGCGTCTCGTGCAGGGACTTTTGGCAAAACATCGCAACATCCAGTTTTGTCAGCCAAATTCCTATCGTTCAGATTTGATTCACTACTACTTCTGGCTTCATCAAAAGGGGTTTCAGACCGTGGACAAGATTTGGCAAAACTCAACAGGGCAGTAGATGGCGATCCTGAAAGAGGTATCTGTTTTGGAAAGTTGAAGGGACGCTGGGATAGGTACCTGTGCTCCATTTCTCTAGGTAGTCTATTTTTTTTTCGTTGTTATTAAATGGCTGGATACTTTCTTAATAGACCTTGTGTCTTACGTCCAATCTCTTCCACCTCTGAAGCTAATGTAATAAAACAGCCAGTCTGTCATTTCTCATATCATCATGATTTAATTGACATTTAATCTTTCTTTAGCGTCTTTATCTAGTCATTTACGTATAAAGAGGATCTGCGCGAAAATTAATTACCTCCATTTGCAGGACTCTTGACGTTGAATAAATCTTCATAGTCTCATTCGCAAAATACGTTCTTAGATACAACTTACCGAAGGTGGTCCCGATTAGTCGTCACGCAGTTAGGCGATCTATGGCAGTAGAAAAATAATTGATGAATTTACGTTTGTTTTTCTTTCACTAATTCTCTTATTTATACAACATTTTTAACAGTTTCACACTTACACCCGTACCATGATGTCAGCAGGATTCTAATCGGGATCACTCTCGTTAAGTTGTACCCATTTTTATAGTTCTAAAATCTATCTGAGACCAAAGGCCTAATTACATTCATAAAATAATTAATCGTATTTTCTATTTCAGTTCCGTTAAGCAATTCTAAGAATTCCAATTACGACTGCCAAATTTGTAGCGAAAGTTATCCGATATTTTAGAAAAGAAAGTCACATTTTATGTCACAAATGTTTAGGTAAACTATCTATGCTATTAATACGCTTGTCTATATCTCTGCACTTTACGTTGTGATTGGTCAATTTATCAAAAACTGACCAATTACGAGAGAGGAATTTGGAACCCAATTAGAATGAAGCAGACGACAGCGGTGTTGGTTTCTTTGTCATGTTACAGAATTTCAAGTTTGTAATAATCCAGGTTAAGATTCGGTTCAGCAAACCAAAGTGTTTTTTTTTAATGAAAATACAATACTTGTTTTCTAGTGTGAATGAAATAATTACAAATATTACTTATTGTATCAAAAATATCATTGTATTTCTATAAATTGTATTGATTGAAATATTACTTATTTCGTAACTCTGAAAAAATTTTGAAATGTTACTTATTCAATTCAAGATATCATTTGAGGATGCATTTGGGCAAATATCCTTATCCTTATTGTTTGGATCATAGTGATTTTTGACCTGTGGTCTCTCCGATCTTCTTTAGATATCTGTATTATCTGTTGATCTCTAACATTTTTTTGTATTTGAAATCGGCCATCACACATGTTTGCAATATTATCTTGATTTTTTCTTCATTTGATGGAGAATATCAATCATTATCAATTTTTGGCTATTGCCTTACTGCTGACTGAATATCAGATCTAACCATACAAATTTACGCTCTATTTTGCCCTCGATCACTCATCACCATATTTGTTTTGTTGACAAATTTTCGTCAAATTAGAAATAATCAAGATAATATTACTAATTATAATACCTCAAGTGTACGCAAAAACAATGACAAATATGATGCTAGGCGATCGAGTGAAAATGGAGGGTGATTTTAAATGGTTTGATTAGGTCTTCTACCAGCTATAAAAACTCTTGTTCCTCAATACACTGCGAAGCTGGTACGGATAACGAGGTTACTCCAGGCAGAGGGAGTATGAGTTCGAGTCTCAACGTCAGCTTATATTTTATTTCCGATTTGCGCAACTTAGCAATAAAAAAAAAATGGAAGAAATATTAAATGATCGACCGTTGTCAGAAGTGACCCGAAAGCCCCTTTTTTTCAGATTGCTATGCTTTCGGAGAGGGGTTGGGGCGACTCCTATTCCCGATTTGACAAACACTTACTCCCAATCCTATGCAGAGTCTTTTTTAAGTCTTTGGTACGACTCAGCTTACAGTACCTGGTATTCTCAGACGATCACCCATCTACTCAGCTTAACTTCGGTGATCTGACTAGAATCAGGTGTCCAATGCGATTTGACCGTAAATACAGGTTTGTCAAAACTTGATAATATTAACTAATGTTTAAAAAATTCAATTGTCTAAGAGACATATGCTTATCAAATAAGGAAGTAAAATTAAAATTGAAAATTATACGACAGAACCTGACGAATGATGAATTTCCGTGATGCAAACAACAAAAGTCAAGATACTTGTTCGAAATATTTACATTCTGGAGAGTCCGGATATTATTAATAAACCAATCAGAACATGGGCCTCAAAAGATCCAAAAAAGTTTTTTTGCCAACGATCCACAAATGAGATGTTTTGCAGACCTTTAGTGGAGTACTGATGTCAAATTCCAAGTCGATAGACAAAACAGTATAGGCAGGACCACTGGAACACACAAAGACACGCACATATGAAAAGGAATTGAACCTTTGACGGCGACGTTTTTTTAAATTCTTCTTGAATGCTTCTTACAATTCATTCCCTCAAAAAACAAAAAAACAAAACAAAACATAAACCTTACATTTTTATAGCTATGAAATACATAACTATACATATATATATATATATATATATATATATATATATATATATATATATATATATATATATATATATATATATATATATATATATATATATGCGGAATCTTTTAATTACATTTGAACAATAGATATTCAAACTGAAAATATTATCCAAAAGATCATGGACAGTTAAACAGGGATGTAGAGAATTTTGGCACATCTATCTCTATCGAACAATCATCACGTACTCCTCCTTCGCACACACCAGCACACACACACACACACACACACTCTCATACATACACACATTTCTAAGTAATATTCTGCGTTGGAACAAACACACATTTATCCATTTACACGATGTAAGGTTGCTCGATTTGCTGAGTAATATCGTTGTCGAAAATGTCTTTGTAATCAATATATATATATATATATATATATATATATATATATATATATATATATATATATATATATATATATGAAAGGCCCAAATAACTGTTTTCACTCCAAAATCTAATCTTGTAGGGCTTTGCATCACAAGTGGCTGTTTGGCTCAATGGTAAGAGCAACGCTATGTTGAAGCGGAAACCCCATTGATCGCAGGTTCGATATATATATATATATATATATATATATATATATATCAAAGCGTCCCTAGTCTGGTATGTAGTTGTTGGTTTTTTGATCTGAACCTTTCACGTAAAATATTTAATCTATGTGATTATAATTCACCATTGAACCAAGTGCATTTGAGGTCATGTTGAAAAACAAACATTTGCTGTGTAAAGTATATGCTTTTTTCTTCATTAAGCTACAGACTTATTGATGTAACTACATATGTAAGGTGTTCAAAAGAATCTCGTGAGAAACTGACGGAAAACATATGGAAATAGAATTCGGTAGAAAAGATGAATAGATGGCGTGGTTTAGTCACTCTAAAAAAACTGTTATGCGACCAATATATTTTGGCAGCATTCTATGTTGGAGGTGATCAACTGAAAATAGGACAAAAAGGGCGATCAATGAATAAGTAGCATGTCTTGCCTTTTGCTGGGTGGTGATCACAAAAATCTCCGAATCAAGCACGATCGCTACGAGACACAAACTCAGAGACCAATTCAGCATAAATTTACATTACACGGAGAACCCCTCCCCAAAAACCTATAGGGGATGAATGGAAAAATTATTTTTGTTTTCTAGGCATAATGAAGGTAAATGTTTGAATTTCCAGCCTTCTAGCTCCATCGATGCAGCCTTTACACATGATACTTACATAGCCAGCCAGCCAGAGCAAGTTAAAAACTGAAGAAACATTTGTTGACAGTCATGGCGACAGTTGTGGTTGACGGTTTCAAATAAATAAGGGTGGGAACATGGGGATCAGGGTGCATTTGTTAATTCACTTAATGAACGTTTTCCCTTCATACTCTCATCCAGTGACTGTGAGTTGAATCGAAGAGAGACGTACGTATTCTGAAAAAAAAACACATGCATGCATTTATGAGAGAGAGAGAGAGAGAGAGAGAGAGAGAGAGAGAGAGAGAGAGAGAGAGAGAGAGAGAGAGAGGGGGGCAGAGACGGACAAACATACAGACAGACGGACAGAAACAACAACCCCCTTCTGCATACAAACATATAGAGAAAAAAACGAAAGAGCACGAGTGTCATACACATACTCACACAAATATGTACCTTCTATTTATAAAAACACACACTCACACACACGTACACAGACGCACGTGCACAGAGAGAGAGAGAGAGAGAGAAAGAGAGAGAGAGAGACAGACAGACAGACAGACACACACACACACACAGAAACAACAACCCCCTTCCACATGCAAGCATATAGTAAAAAAACGGAACAGTACAAGTGTCATAAACACACTCACACAAATATATACTTTCTATTCATAAAAACACACTCACATACATATGTACACAGACACGCATGCACAAGAGAGAGAGAGAGAGAAAGAGAGCGAGAGAGTGAGACACACACACACACACATACACACTCAGAGAAACAACAACCTCCCACCATTACGCACACAAACGCATATAGTAACGAATCGAAACAATACAAGTTTCATTGCACATGTCAAGCTCAAGTTTCAAATCAAATTTAATTTGAACTGACTTTCTGTTTAATGTCCAGTAACGTAATCTCAATTTCTCTGCGAGTCAAATCCAATTAGAAAAAGGAAGAATTCTCGCAAATTAGGACTATCTATTACAATCTCCATCGCCGAGCGACTTTCAGCTGACACAAAAAACAAGGCCGTTCACTTTCCAGTAATTGTTCATTCGTTTCACTGCGTTTATTTGATTTTATTTGACTGAAGAGTTCCTTCACCTCAGCTCTAATTATTGCTGTGTTTGAAGAAGGTTTTTCAAAAGTGTTGAGAGATGTTGATGATATCCGTATGACACCTGCGGCTTCGCTGCTTCCAGAGACGATTAGAGAGAATATCAACTGGTGTTGTGGTTAATTCGGAATACTGGCTTGGTTGACGTACACACAAAATGCAAACATTTTGAACAGATATATTCCGCAAGACGCTCACTAAACGCCTTCGAATTAATGATTAGTTTTCATAAAGTTGTTACGGATGAAATGACGTTTTTTTTAAGTGGAAGATTCTCTAATGTAACAGCGTTTTTTTTCGAAGATTCAATGTGAAAAAAAAAATGATATAATATTTTTCTGACCTAACAACTGCTTCCACTCAAAATTAAACATTCCGTCCCTAGGCTTTTTATTGCGAGAACATACTTAGCTTCACGAAACCCCATCACCCACGACACTAACAAGAAGATCGCAGGGTACAAGAGTCGAAACGTTGAGTACAGAAGATGAAGCGATATGTGAACAACACGCCAAAAATACTTATACATACTGATAATCCCTTATCTAGAAAGATTCAGGCAGGGATTAAAAGACGTATCCGTACCTTGAATAGATGAATCAACGCAGCCCGTGTATGTACCATTATCTAAAACAAATACCTGGAACTATCTAAAAGATCGATCTTTTATCTTAAAGTATCCATGAATAAAACTGAATTAAAAAAAATCTAGAATTATCAAAAAAGTACCAGCACAAGATTTGGGCATCGTTGGTCCAAAATGACCAAAGAACTCTTTTACCCCCCCCCCTCCCGCCTCCAAGAAAACAAAAAGTTTCCAAAAGATGCCCAGCAGTTTACTCAGGCAAACTTTAAGGGTTATGGTCCTCAATATGTGACCAAGAGCGCCCGGGCCATAGACACCCAAAAGAGCGCACGCACACCAACTAACAAAGAGAGAAGAATCAGCTGCCAGCTTGACCAGTTGGTCGGGCAATCCTTATTTTTAGGCTACGATTATTCGATATAATCCGTTATCATTGGAGGTTCTTGAACCATTGACAGCGATCTTGTCTAACCGAAAAATAAGACTAATTTCCAAGTGCAATTTCTAATTAAAAGGTCAAAATTCAAAAAAATGGGCCCAACATGAACCAAATGAAATGCTAAATGACAATGCCGCATTCCACACTGGTGTTCAAGTCATGCAGCACCTCCCACATTCACCAAATATTTTCCCGCATATTTCTACAAGCATTTTGGACTTAATATCTGTAATAAAAGATTCAATTATAGGGAAGCTTTAGGGAATTCGCGCTTTTATTGGATTATTACCACAACACACAGTCCACTTGAAAATCACCAGTTCATTGTAACTCTTGAGTTATTGATATAGTCCTGTATGAGTGAAACGAAAAAAATCAAAAAATCATTTGTATCAGCAAAACTACCGATGTACTCATTTCACTCTCATATTGCCTGACTACCCATTATCCATACCAATGATTATATATATATATATATATATATATATATATATATATATATATATACATACATATATATATATATTTATATATATATATATATATATATATATATATATATATATATATATGTATGTGTGTGTGTGTCTGTGTCTGTGTGTGTGTTTGTGTGTTCACAGAGATTTCAAGTTTAATGACTGCGACTGGAAATTATATTTACACATATTTACATATGCCGTATCCACGATATCGAGCGCTTTTCATTCATAGATAATTCACTTTATGAAATAATATCAATACATATATATATATGTATATATATATATATATATATATATATATATATATATATGTATATATATATATATATATATATATATATATATATATATATATATATATATATATCACATTCGTACCGCTGTTGAGATTAGCCAAACATTTGGATCGCTGCTCGTATATATGCATATGAGAGTTAAGCACCGAGAGAGAAAGTAATAGAACGAATTAAATTCATATTACTTTGATATGTGCTCTCAAGAACATAGACAAGGGCACGCACACACACACTTATATAAAATATGTATATCGGTAAGTATTTAACGGCCACCAAGTAGTAACGTAATAACGTTATAAAAATAGCAGAAAATCTATGTCTTATGTTTTAATATTTTAATTCCATTGGATGATGTTTTGTAGGACACATATTGGATCCATCTGCCCATTATATATATATATATATATATATATATATATATATATATATATATATATATATATATATAGAGAGAGAGAGAGAGAGAGAGAGAGAGAGACTTGTATTTATATGTATAAATACACATAATATATATATACATCTATATATATGTATATATAATATAACATATATGTATGTATATAAACATGTATATACGAACACACACAATGAACTGAAATTTTGCTGACACTAAACCACTTAAGTGTCATGTTTTTCTCAAGTGCACTGGTGAATGCCACCTATTAAGTGGTCTTTTCCAACTGGTTGGCACAAGAAGTTGGTATTTATAAGTATCTTACGTTGAGGTGTCAAAAGTTATTGATATTTCGTAAGCTTAGCTTAGTACAAGGTCAAATAGGGGGTAGTGAAGGGTAGAAGTAATGTGCTGCGTCAGTCTTTAAAATGGAGGAAGTCTGTCTTGAAAATCAGTATTGATGATCTTTCCTTTCACCTCAGCTCTAATACCGGTAATATATATATATATATATATATATATATATATATATATATATATATATATATATATATATATATATATATGCAATTATAACTATGTTACGTCAATGTCTCCGGAGTTATTGATATTTCGTAAGCTTAGTCTAATTTTGAATCGAAGGAAATAGAGGGTAGAAGCAGTGTACTGTGTAAGTCTTCTAAGTGTGTAAGGCTGGTGTGCCATAAAATCAGCATTCATAATTACGGCTTTTATTTGACCTCTGACATTAATCTTTAACATCAATGATACATACGCACTCATCAAACCCCAAACGCAGGAGCCGAGCGGACCACCGTTATTGAAACGAATGTGTTGAAGTTTCCAGTCCAACTAGATGCAAAAGCATTTCCCGACACATCCACCCTTTTGAAATAATCTTATGCAAAGGCCAAAGTAACTTATTTTGCTGGTTGGTTTCTACCACGCTAGAGCAAGCAGAAAGAGAGGAAGCGGGTAAAGCAAAGATGTGTTCGTGTGCGTTCGTATCCTAGAGCAAGCTGCTATAAGTGATTTTGTTAGAGTCTTCATCACTACTACTACTGTTGCTGTTGCTGATGCCTTCGTAGTTGGACAGAAAACAAACGTAAGCATCTCAGGTTTTTCAGGAATAAAACCGATATTTTCTCATATTAAAGAAGAGATTCATTTTTTCCCTAATCACTATTGTTTTATTGTTTCAAAATTATTTTAAAAAAAAACGGAAAATATGAAATGTTGAAGAAAATCGTCAGAAAAGAATTCGTTCTTGGCATTTTTTTTGTTTGCAATGAATACATTTATACTAAAATACTAGCTTGTTCAGAAAATAATGACCGATTCTAAATACCATTTTTTGGTCGTGCCCAATTATATCATTATAGTATAGAGTACTAAATTTGCTCTTTTCACTAATATACACCGTTTATTTTCACAGTTATATCGGTAGGTAGTGTAGACTCTTTAATCCGGAGACAAAAAAAGAAGAATTGTGTATAATCCTCTTGCACAATCGTAAAATTAATAACGATTCGTCTCAAACAGCTTCCCATATTAACATCGCATGGCGTGAAAGAACTACCCCCGATCCTACAGTGCTGCGTAGGTTTCAAAAGTTTCGTCGTTAAGATTTGTGTCTCGAAGATCAAGAGGGCAGAGAACGTCCTTCTGCAATTTGTATTGAACAACAGAGAATGTTGGTCGAATAAAATCCACGCCAAACTGGCCACAGAAATGTCACAGATACTGGGTGTTAGCATTAGGATAATATCGGACTATTTAAGGCAAATTGGTCAAGTGAAAAAGCTAGATTAGTGGATTCCACTGGAAATCAATGAAAACCATCAACAACAAAAAGTAAATAATCCTTTATACGGATACAATACTTGTTATGCATATAATCGATTCTGTCATTGAACGGTTGCCTTACTTTCTGATCACTGACAACTCCATTCCTCTTGATTTTCGAAGCATTTATATAGTAGCATAGTGATGTTTGCATTAATTCCTGACCAATGACAATCCCCCTTTTCTTAGTTTTCAATGAATTTTTATTGTAAAATCATTTATCACACATTTCATATAATGAAAAATATCTAAAATGCATTTCTATACTAAAATCAACCGCAATGCATTCATACTGTAAATATAATTGTCCCCTTCTCTTGCTGATTCATCATCACAATCTTTTCCTTAGTGATTTTCCGAGCATTTCTAGAATAAAATTATTAAAATTCACCTCTAAAACAAAATATTTAGCAATTCGATTTCTAATTTCAGACATTCCTTTTCTTCCTGATTTTCAATACGTTACATACAGATTGAGTCAAACATTGTAACAAAGAATAAAGGAATAGACTATATGGCAGAAGTGATGGAGTAGCAGTGCAGTCAGTGGGCACCGATAAGAAATGCAGAAAACTTGTCTATGCATACCAGATTCGAATGCAGTCGGCGTCGAAATATAACCGTGTTTCATGTTTCAAACCCTACCACCAGAAAATGGTAGCTTTATGTTACACCGTATCGATGAGATTGCTTAATATGTGAGATGTTTCACTTGTTTCACGAAGTAGATAAATACGTAGTTTTGTTTTTGATCAAGGGTTCATTTAATAAAAACGAGGAAATAAGACACTATTTTTTTTAACAATCCAAAGTTTGAGAAATCAAGACTTTTTCCAAAAATAAATATGTTGTTTTAATTTGATCAAACGTTTATTCAATTAAAACAAAAATATAAAACAAACAACTTTTCACAACCAAAAGTTTATTCAATCAAATTGGAATCAAGCATAAAAAAGATACCGTTAATTCCGCCAATTAAAATTATTATATTGAAATTATATATCTATAAAATTATTAAAATTAAACAATCTCAGCAATCCAACTTAACAAATATACGCAATCATTGGTGAGAATGTATGCTTTGCAGTATTTGTTTGATGATTCCAAGCAGTGATATCACGGCTTATATCAACAGATAATCAGTTATATTGATTTATTTTTCACTTAAATAACCAGTTTACGAAGCATACATCCCTATCGTAGTTGTAAGCATCTCCGACAAGGAGATGGTTTTCTTTTTAAGTGCTAAGTTAGTGAGACTAATTTCCCGAAACGTTGAAAGCGAGAACTGAAACTTGAACCAAGACAAACTTTCTCTCCCTTATAAGGTTCAGTGTATGTACTTGAGAAATTTCTTGACAACCAGACTTACGTATTTTTGTTTATCGTTCAAAAACGTTGGAACGCAAGAATTTACATCCAACGTCTTATTTTTCCACCTAAAAAAAGTTTTGGGGCGTAAATTCTTGGCATGATACCCATACACTAGGGAAAAATTCCGACGAGAACAATCGGTATAATCCAAGGATTCTCAACGAGAGGGAAATACCCACTGGGGGGTATTTTGGGGGTGAACGCAGATTGGCAGATTCTGAATGCTTGAATATTTATGTTTCTATGATCTGTAATATAAGAATGCAACTTTTGAGTCAGATAATCTTGAGAATGGGGAATGACATTTTGAAATATGGTGGAAAGGGTGCCAGGACAAGTAAAGATTGAGAACCTTTGGCACAATCCGTTGTGCGGTTTATGCTTATTAGAATGAAGATGGCAGTCTGCATCTTGCATTTTGGTACCACAAAACTGAATATAATTCCAATGAAGAAATATGACCATATTGTTCAAGTATGTCTTTTAAGTGTGACTTAAAACCCTGAAAAAAGTTGCACAATTGAAGAAATAAAACAAAAATCAAGGATAGGTTTTTGTGTTTACCAGGAAAAGCTTCTACATTACCAGCATTAAGTAGATTTTTTCCCCTGTATTTTCATATTTTACCCTATATATATTTTTATATACACATGTATATATATTTGGGTGTATCAAAAGTATTTCCGTTTTTAACCACTTGAAAACTCCCGTACGCTTTTTTTAAAACTTACGCAATGCGCTACGGATTGTATTTTTCGATGATCCTTGCTGTTCTGATAATTTTTGAGTGATATATATATATATATATATATATATATATATATATATATATATATATATATATATATATATATATATATATATATATATATATATATATAAATATATATATAGTACATATATATATAGTATATATATATATATATATATATATATATGTATATATAATACACACATATATATTTATGTGGAGCAACCCAACCTATGCCTATTGTCTGGCAGTCGTTTTTGCCGTTCAGATTATCTGTCACATAAGACTCTCAAGTTTTACAAATTTACTGCAGACGTTTTTTCACAGCTGCCTCCTTGTTGATTTTCAATTCGTCTCTTTTTCACCCCTGCAGTTTTTGAATGCTTACAAAGATAAGCTAAATGCAATGCATAGAGGGGGGAAGTAGAATGGAAGGGAGGTGAGATCTTGTGGCGCCATTTTCCAATTGAGAAGTATTTCCCTATCCTGAAGATCTGCATTCAAGACTTCGGCTTTTACCTGGAATCGAACGTCTACCAGTGACACTTGGATAGATTAATGTATTCAAATAATTTCAATGTAAGTATGTGTATAAATAGTCTAGAATGCTTCCCAGCTTTAAAAACTAGACACATAAAAAAAAAAATTCAATTTATCTAGGGTCACTTCAGTCACTTATTTTCAAAAATCTGTAATCTATGAATTTTTTTTCAGTGTTTTTTTTCCTAATGCTTACATATACTTTGATATTATAGTGGTATGTGTAATTTTTTTTTCTTGTTGGGATCATCAGTTTTTTAAAATACATATATTGAACACTCTGTTATATGGGGAATTGTACGTAAATAGATACATCACTTAATTCGGTTCTGCTGATATATATATATATGTTTTGATACAACCAAGAAAATGATAAAATAAAGCTATACATCAAAATCATAGTTGAAGCTGAGGTGGTGCTTGATCAACACTGCCAGGGAGTCATGTTAATGTAACTGTTTTGTTTTTAAATCCCCCAAACAGGTACATGATAAACAATCGATATATATATATATATATATATATATATATATATATATATATATATATATATATATATATATATATGAGGGTGAGACCGGTGCTAAATTGGTACATTCTTCACTTGGACGTCTGTGAAATTAAGTCATTAAATCGAAAATATCATCAAAAGTTACCATGGGAAAGAGACTTCTTTTGGATGAGTCATATGAGTCTGAAACATTAGCTTAGTTTATTATATTAGCATTTAATCATTCGGAAAAAAGTGTACCAACCTACTCCAACCGTGGGGATAGCTACAACCTGATGGGGCAAGTTAGTTATCCTGCTCGTACGTACAGTTGTAAAGAATATATTGTTATAATTGAGAAAAACAAATATTTAAACCAAACGAATGATAGAAACTGCATTTGAGCAAAAAGTTGGATTTTCAGAATATGATGAACGCCTGAAAGGGCAAGTGGACCTTAATGATGCATTATAATAACGTGAAAGATTGAAAAGAGAAAATTAAGAAAAGAATGACCACGCAAGTGACTTGTTTGAAGATTGTTTGTGATCAATATATTGTTATGATTGAGAAACAAAAAAATTTAAACCAAACAGAAGAACGTATTTGAGCAAAAAGTAAGGTTTTAAGAATATGATAACCATCTGATAGATCAAGTGGAATTATATGTGAGGGGACCCCAATGATACATTGTAATAACTTTTTTTTTCTCTGAACACTTTTTACCTGTCTGAAGTTTATTTTGTTATTTTGCTTGCGTTTCATTTTCCCCAGCTTCAACTGCATACAATTACAGCGTACTAAGAATCCCCACTTACAATGATTCAACCAGCCCCAAACATGTTTTTGTTATTTTGCAGGCTCTTTATTTTTTCTCAGCTTCAACTACATAAAATCACAGTGTACCAGGTATCCCCACTTAAAATGAATCAACAAGCCCTAGACATATGTTCCTGTTATTTTTCAGGCTTTTCATTTTCTCTCAGCTTCCATTGCATACAATTACGGCGAATAAATTATCCCCACTTATAATGAATCAACAAGCCCCCCCCATATATTTTTGTATATATTCTATTCCAAGGAAAAGTTCTGACGAAAGCTGCCTGAAATATAGTACATATATACACTGTTTATTACCACCTCTCGTGAACATAGACTGCTCTATCACACACACTCATGTATGTCATAGACTGCACTGTCATGAAAGTCAATGCCAAGTAGAAATGAAGGTGTTGAATGCTGATTTTCGAGGCATACTTTCTTGTTTCCCTCCCCTGATTGGCCTTGTGCCGTGCTAAGCTATGTTTAATAAATGCTAAAGACTATTGTTTTGTGGAGAGTGGAATTTGTATTTTGCATAAAAATGTCGTTAACACAGATGGAAAATGAAAGAAATAAAAACGCAAGACAATGCTGCTCCACCCTCTTTCCCCAAACTATGAAATTATGAATTGGAATAATCACAACTATTTTGAAACGAACTTTTTCTTTCATAAAAAAGTCGTAATTCTTTTATTTGAGACCTTTTGTTGAACTTCGCCGAATCAGAATTCAAATATTCAGTTTGGTTTTATTTCGCCTCAAGCAATCAACAAGTTGGTTGTGATGTGTGTGTATGTGTATGTGTGTGTGTGTGTGTATGTGTGTGTATGTGTACGCGTACGTGTGCGTGTGTGTGTGTGTGTGCAAGTGACAAAGAGAGAGAAAGGAGAGAGAATGAGAGAACGAGAAAGAAAATGTGAGAAAGGAAAAAGAGAGGAAGTGAGCGGACAGAGAGAGAAAAAAAGCAAAAATGTGAAGGGAGATAGAAAGGAAGATAGAGCACATATAGAAAGGTAAAGAAAAGATAAGAAGAAAAAGAAGATGGAGAGAACAGAAAAAGGAAGGGGGAATAAAAAGAGAAGATAGAAAGGTAGAGAGGAAGGAAAAGGAGAGAGAGAGAGAGAGAGAGAGAGAGAATAGATGAAGTAGGTGAAACAGAAAGAGAGGAAAAGTGAGATACGTACAGAGAAAAGGGTAGAATGAGGGAGGAGAAAGAAAAGGGGGAAAAGGGAGAAAGAGAGAGTGAGAAAGAAAGGATGAGGGAACAGAGGAAAGAGAGAAAGAGAATGAAAGAGAAGGATAGAGGGGGAAAGAGGGAAAGAGGAAGAGATAGAGCAAATATGAAGAGAGATGGAACGAGAAAAAGAAAAGAGAGAGAAGAAACTGGACAGAAATTGGGAGAAAAAGAAAGAATGAGAGAATAGATATAAAGAGATAGCAAAAGAAAGAAAATGAGAGAGAAAAGACAAAAAGGTGAGGAGATAGGGGAGACAGACAGAGAGAGAGAGAGAGAGAGAGAGAGAGAGAGAGGAAGAGGGAATAATGAATAATGTTTCAGAATTCTTGAAATAAAGGACTTGAAATTTATCGAAAGTTTTTAAACACGTATTGTTTTCGTTCAGAATAGAATTCATGAACATAAAATAAACAAAATGATTTAGAAATGGATTTTACTCCATTTTCGGTCAAACGCCCCCAGGAATAAATTTAAATGAAATACAAAACCCTGTTTGTGTCTACATCCATAAATTAAGTTTGAACAGATCAAAACTTTTTGAATGGTACAGCAAGAGGTCTGTTTCATTTGTTCTTCTCCTGATACTGTTTTCTTGAAAAAAAAATATAAGAGCCTACTCCATCGAAAACTTCTTGATTGTTGGCCGGAGAAATTACTTCAAATATATTTGGAAAGAAATTGGTTCACATATATCCAAATTGATGAAAATGATTTATCCAAGCTAAAAAGGAGATGAGACCCGTTTTTCATCCATATCTGGACATTATGTCGATGCAATATCGGACTTTTATTTGAAACACATACCAGAGATATTTTTATTGACTCTCGTTTAACTTTTGTTAATTGTTTATTTTGAAATCATTTGTATTGAACATTTTTTCCTTTCTTCATGAAAACTTTCAAAGATATAAATTCAGCAGAGACAGCCAATAATTCATATATAGAAAATTTAGACGACAATGTTGTTGAACAGTTTTAGCTACAATTACTGAATTCAGCATTCATTTTTCTTTTATGAATATTTAATTCTGCAAATCGGTAGAAATAGTTCGAATTTGTCTGTTTGTTTGTATATACTACGGCTACAGTTTTTGATTATCATTCATTCTTTCTGATGTTTCCTTATACCTATAAAACGTGTTTATCTACTTGTTTTAACATGTTCTTGGATTTCATCCTGCAACAGCAGGCCAAGACCCCGGCTAGTGTACCCTTAATGGCCTTCAGGAGGGACACGGTCGTTACTAAGTTACTGTTTGCCAAGACTCCAGCTCATGTTACCCTATTGACAACCAGGAGAGACACAATCATCACAGAGTCGTAGTTAGCCAAAATAAGAAGAAAAAATGGGCAAAAGAGAAGAACAAATTAGAAATGTATAGCTTCTTCAAAAGCGAGCCATTTTTTTTAGCTGTAGAGAACGGATGCTCAAAATATGGAGGAAGAAATCCACCATCAAGTCAGTGTCAGGCTGATCAAGTGAAACAAACCCTGAAAAATGAATCGCTCTTGGAGATAGAAAAAGAAGAAATCTGCAATAGAATAGAAAAAGAAGGATGCTGTTTTCTCGAAGAGGATCCTTTCAATGCGACCAATATGATATAACAACGAAATGGAAATAAATTCAAGGAAAAAGAAGATTCCTGGCCAAAGGCATACACCAGAAAGAAAGGCTGACACCCCAGCGGAAGGAGAAAAGGCCTAGATACACACCCTAAAAGGAATTATGCAAGAAGAGAAGACGACACTGCCACCTCTCTGGGGGCAAGGACAGGAAAAAAAACTTAAAGAGTCAACTGAACATGTCAATTACCTCCCACAGCATATTGAAACGAACAACGTAACGGTGCTCAACAAACTGATCTGTGTTGGCGCGAAAATAGTAACAGACCCCTTCACAACACATGGGGTAATCTCAAATATCAGGAACAAAAAGCCCACCTGGGAGATGAGATTAGAAAAAAAAGATCTCCCAACTGAAGAGAGGTGAAAGACTTCTGAAAAATGCACTATACGTGAACGGACCACGTGCAAGACTATGGGACTAATACAAGATGAAACGAAAAGATGTGCCCACGGCAGGGAGAAGAGATACACCAAAGAGAACTAGTCAAAGAAGCAAGACTAAAGAGGTGTGGAAAAAGGACTGTCCAATAAACACAGAACCTCACGTTCCAGAACAACGAAAGAAATTCTTGCCAGGACCTGAACTGAGAAAGAAAACAGAACATAAAGCCAGATGCAATAGAGGGAAAAAAAACTTGGGAACGGCATATGGGGACACCAAAAAAGACACAAAGAAGTCCTGGAATGGTTCGATAACATAAAAAGAAAACTCAAAAACATAGTCGACTTTGAAACCACATTGAAACACACTCACGAAAAAAGCCAACTAAGCACTAAGACCTGATGAGATCCACATATATTAGTTCAAGAAATTCACCACATTACATGACAGGCTCATCCGCCAACTCCAGTTTCCTAAATGGAGGCGAAGTCCCAGAATGGATGAACAGAGGCAGAACGACCCTCATCTAAAAGGACACTGAGGATGGGAACCAGGCAAGCAATTACAGACGAATCACGCGCCTACCGGTGATGTAAAAAATCATGAACGGACAGATAGCAGAGAGAATTTATAACTCCATGAAAAGAACAGGACTATTACCAGAAGAACAGATAGGTTGTAGGAAAGGAAGCAAAGATGCGCATGACTTGCTCTATATCGACAAGATAATTCTAAAAGAAGTGAGGAAAGGGAAGACGAATGTTACAATGGGATAAATAAACTATTAGAAAAAGCATACGACAAGATCTTACACAGCTGGATACTCGAATGTTTCAGGGTATTAAAGATCAGCAAACTTGCGGTGGGATTCATACAATTAAAAACTGGAAAGTACACTTTCCAGCTATAGGAAAAAAACTTGCTGTGGTAAATATAGATGGGGAATCTTCCAGGGAGACTCTCTGTCCCCCCTACAACTTGTTCTAAACATGATACTCCCCAACAGAATCTTGCAATACAGCAAAGGATACCGAGTCTCCAAAACAAAGGGAAAAATCAACCACCTCATGTGCGTGGATGACATAAATCTATTTGCAAAGAGCAGGGGAGAGCTAGAAACGTTGTCCAGCAAAGTGAAGGAATACAATGATGACATTGGGATGGAGTTTGGAATTGGAAAAGGTACACTAATGGTAATGCACAAAAGAAAGCTTGCAGAAGCGGATGAAATCGAATTTCAGGACAACAAAAAGATCAGAGCATTGATTACATGGGACATAAACAAATACCTGGGAGTCCTCGTATGTGTAACAATAAAATGGGAGGAAATGAAGGAGAAAATAACATGAAAATGCCTTAGGAGAACAAGGAAAAATATTAGAGACTAAACTAAATAACAGGAATCTGATGAAAGGAATGAACACATAGATTGTATCGGTAGTAAGATACACAGGACTATTCTTTGGATGGACCGGTTGACAAGGCTTTAGAGGGCTCATCAGCTTAGAAGGCTGTCCCAAAGCCTAATACAAGATGAGAAAAGTACGTACATGCAAATACTGAATACATTATAAAGAGTACCTAAAGCAGCGCAACAAACAATAAAAAAGTAGCTTACCAAGGAACAGCACAACAAACAAAGAAAAAAAATGAGAACTGAAAAAACTATACGGAGAATTCAAAATACAGATACAGCATGTCGCAGACGAAAGATCATGAACAAGGCCGTGCAAAGGAAATCTGAAGACAGAAACAGGATCGTTTATCAACCCAAAACAAAGGCATCAGGACAAATTATATCAAGGCAAAAATCAACAGAACCTGAACAAGTAGCATATGCCGCCTATGTGAAAAAAGAGATGAAACCACAAACCACATAACCAGTGAATGTAGTCAACGAGCCCAGAAGGTGTAAAAAAAACAGACACGATAGCTTGGAACAGTGATACATTGAGAATAGAGAAAACGAATGAGATTCAACCATGCAGAAAAGTGGTATTAACAAAAACCGCAGGCAGCCCAGGAAAATGGAAGCCATGAATCACTATTCACTAGGACTTCAACAACTGACTATCCTATCCAAGCAGGAAGACTGGGCCAAGTTATTGTGGACAAAGAGAGGAAGACCTGTTAAATTTTTGAAGTGGACGTGCTTGCAGATCACTGAGTGAATAGGAAAGATAAAAAAAAAAAAGGAAAATACCAGGACCTGGTAAGAGAACTGAAAAATGTGTGGAGCATGAAAGTCAGGGTGGTACCAGTAATAGTGGGCACACTCAGAACCGCACAAAAGACAATGATAACAAGATTGGGGGAACTGGGGATAAAAGGAATGATTAAGACTATATAGATCACAGCATTACTGATGACTACACGAATACTGAGGAGAGTTTGGGAAAATATGAAATCTATGACCCCCAGCTGGTAGCAATGGCCTAACTGCCAAGAAAAAGGCATGGTGAAGGCGGCAGAAATCACAGCACTGACGAGGAAGATATGAGTGAAAGGCTGGAAGATATATACTGTCACTCAGCTTACACCGATAACCACCTGGCAACTGGTGTGAAACTGTAATCCAAATCATTGCTGTGGACTGTGAAAGTGTAGAAATGAGGGCTTGAGACTTGAGGAAACTTGCTGTCACTCAGTTCTCAGCGGTGACCACCAGGCAACTGGTGTGAAAATGCAAATAATATCAGTAGATATATTATGTAGCTAGATTTGCCATTTCATGTCGTCATATTTGATATAGATACATTCTACAGGTGATAAATTACTTTAGTGAAATTATATACTCTAATGGCAGAAATAGATATACGAGAGTAATGATTGCTTAGTTGTCAATACCCATGGAATTTCTGCAGGTTCAGCTGGTTACATCATGAATACTCTGCATCAAGCATTACTTCTCGGTGTGTTCATAGCTACAAGGTCTGCTCGGAGAGTATCCAGTAATTTTGAATAGGTCGAGAACCGGTTGCGCTACTTAAATGTAATTTGGCAACAAATCAGAGAGGACCTTACTGCGCATGGGTGGAGAGAGACTCTCCCGTGGGTTTACTCAGTCAGCAATGAGACACCATTGCGCGAGCTTGTATACTGTGTGACCGTTGCATTCACAATGACCGAGGTAATCCATTCTTCACATCTCAAGTAAGATCTTTGGCGAAACATCGCATCAACCAGGTCTGTAAGAGCTCCCCCCTCTACATTCCAGATTTGGCTTATGCGAATCGTGGATTTTCCTAAATAGACCCAAGACCGTGGACAAGAACGTGACAAGGTGCCTATTGGTTATCCCGAAAGAGGACTTTACAGACTCTTTTGTAAGAAAAAAGTACGGGTGCTTGGTTGTTTGAGGTCCCAATGGGTACGCTTTGGAGGAACTAAGGCGCCATTGATACTAAGGCTATTTTTTGTAAATATCAAATGATTCGGTATTTTCTTGACGGATATCGCCTGTCCGTTTCTAAGCGTATTTCCATCCATTGCAAGTAATAAATTACTTAACGAAATTATATACTCTAATTGCAGAAATAGATAAGCGGAAGTAATGATGATATATCTTACTTGTTAATACCCATGGAATGTCCCTTGACATCCTATAATATTTAGCTTTATTTTCCTCACATACATCCCTTCTCCTTGTGGAATGTAAGAGGTTTTATGGCCCATAGACTTCTGTATTGTGATATACCGACAGACATCAAATGCATATAGGCATACATAAATCATGTCTTATTGCTAAAACCTCCTTAATTGATATCATTAACCTTTATATAGAGATCGTTTGTGGTTGGAAAATTTGAAATAGAAGCTTGTCCTTTCCATCATATCAAATATCGGATTGGGAAAGGTATACGGATCCACTCGTATTGTCCGTCTGTCTGTGCACACAACATCTCAATGAAATCTCAATGAATTTCAATGGAGTTCTGTTGAAGGGTGGTCAGTAGGTTGAGGGAAAAATGATTATAAATTGGGGCGGATCAAGGAATGTTATTCCGATTGATATTCATAGATTCACTCATGTTAGTCTATACAATATCTCCAAAAGTTCACAATTAATTCAAATGACGTAATGTCGAAAGGTAGGCCATGTCCACAGGAAGAACTGATTACCTTCTGGTTGGATCCATGAAATTCTTACATTTACCTCCCCTGAATTGAAAATATTAGGGAATTTACTTTCTGTCAGTTTTTTTTATGACGATGGAATTGGCAGAGGTATGAGCTCTCTGAGTGCTTTCCAGTTATTCCTGAAGATTTTTCAAGTACAGCACTTGAAAAAACCCAAAACAAAACAAAAAAAATTCTTTGTGAATCAAAAATCGGTTAGGGTTAAACTGTTCAAATTATGGACCTCCCAGGAGTATTTAAAATCTTTGCATACGTGAACAACATTTTACATGAATATGCAGACGACAAGTTGGTATTGCAATCTGAGCCATATATTTGCGGTTAGAAGAAATATGGCTTTGATTTACCGTAGTCATAATAATTGCACAGAACTTATGGCTTACATTTCTTCTCATA
Organism: Thysanoteuthis rhombus; assembly: GCA_963457665.1. Taxonomy (NCBI): domain Eukaryota; kingdom Metazoa; phylum Mollusca; class Cephalopoda; order Oegopsida; family Thysanoteuthidae; genus Thysanoteuthis; species Thysanoteuthis major. The sequence goes on along the minus strand of OY735202.1, from coordinate 12,880,141 downwards.
GATATATGTACACACGCGTTTTTTTAAAGTTCTTTAAGAATTGGAAGCATCCTTCTATCATGATACAGAATGGAACGACATTCAAATGACCTCTTCAGGGTACGGGCCTGGACAAAGCGTATGGAGTTCCTGAGATATCAAATCGACACAATCGCTTTCTTAGCCTCGTTGTTTTAGTCCTAAGGGAGGCAGAGTTTGATACATTTTGCAAGAGCTTGTCCAAAGGAGCTACCAGAAGGACGTCAAACTTCACATGCTACCACCTTAAAGGAATTTTCACCCTAGTTTGGAATCAGGATTGCCCTTCTCCTAGACTGGTTGACTTGTGAAGGGTATAAAGCCCAGCTTTTCCAGCTATTTCACCCACAGATGGAAGGGATGATAGTTTGATTCATGTCTTTTGCGAGGGCATTTGTGTGAAATGAACATGAACAGCTTCGAACAGAGCTCGACCTTGGCTGACTGTTAACTGCTCCACGGTTAGTAAAATAGGTATAGGAGTGTTTTTTGCCTTATAGCTCATCCTTTTTCTCTGTCAACAATTTTTGTCTCGTTGCTGGTATATCACGTCCTTAGACAGAGTAGAGGAATGAAGATTCACACCTGTTCATCAGTAATTGAATATAGTCAGCTTCAGCAAGGATTTGAACTTGGTTAGTCGATTCCGTTTCTCGTGCCAAAGATGGGAATATAGCAGTATGGCCAGGCTAAAGTTTGAATTTCTCTTTATAAAATCAACTAGCATATACCCAGGGAAAAAATGGGGTTATCTATCTGAGGAGACTTGCTGTCAGTCAACCTCCAGCGGTAAACACCTGGCAACTGTTGTGAAATTGCAAATAATGACTTGACAGCCACAGGAGACAACCTAGCAGAGGTAGGGATAAAAAGGGGAATCTTCCAAGGAGACTCGTTGTCCCCACTATTATTTGTTCCAACAATGATACCACTCAACAGAATCCTGAAGAACAGCAAAGGATACCATTTTTCCAAAACAAAAGGAAAAGTCAACCACCTGATGTACATGGATGATATAAATTGTTTGCAAAAAACAGGGGAGAGCTTGAGACTCTGTTCAACGAAGTAAAAGAATACAGTGAAGACATCGGAATGGAATTTGGAATAGAAAAATGCACAATCATGGTAATGCACAAAGGAAGGCTTACAATGACTGAAGGAATCGAACTCCCGGACAACAGCAAGATTAGAGCATTGACCGCACAAAACCGATACAAATACTTAGGCGTCCTTGAATGTGACACAATAAAACGGAAAGAGATGAAGGAGAAAATAAAGAGAGAATACCTTACGAGGATAAGAAAAATATTAGAGACCAAATTAAACAGCAGAAATCTAATAAAAGGAATGAAAATCTGGGCAGTGTCAGTAGTTAGATACACAGGACTATTCCTAAGATGGACAAAGGAAGAACTCCAAGCAATGGATAGGTGAACAAGGAAACTTATGACAATGCATAAAGCATTACACCCTAGAGATGATACAGACAGACTACACGTTAAGAGAAAAGAAGGTGGCAGGGGGCTCAACAGCATAGAAGACTGTGTCCAGAGAGCTAAAGCAGTCCTAGAAAGGTATGTGCAAACGAATAGCGAAGAAATCATAAAGAGTGCGAGAGATAGCACAACAAACAATAAAGTAGAAAACAATGGAACAGCACAGCAAACAAGAAAAGAAAGATGGGAAGAGAAAAAACTGTATGGCGAGTTTAAAAGGCAGATACAAAATGAGGCAGACGAGAAATCATGGACGTGATTACAAAAAGGGAACCTTAAGAGAGAAACGGAATCGCTCATCATGGCAACCCAAAACAAAAGCATAAGGACAAACTACATAAAAACAAAAATCGACAGAACACAGACAAACTGCAAATGCCGCATGTGCGGTGAAAGAGATGAGACAGTAAACCACATAACTAGTGAATGTAGTCAACTCGCCCAGAAGGAGTATAAGCATAGACACGATAGAGTAGCAACGATGATACATTTGGAACTAAGCAAACAAATGGGATTCAACCATGTGGAAAAGTGGTATCAGCACAAACCAGAGTCAGTTTTGGAGAATGACAACCACAAACTAGTCTGGGACTTTGATATCCAAACTGACCACCTCATCCGGGCAAGAAAACGGGAAAAATACCAGGACTTAGCATGAGAGGCGAAGAAGATATGGAACATGAAAGCTAGGGTAGTACCGGTCACAGTTGGTGCACTAGGAACTGTCCCCAAAACGCTGAAGGTGAGACTGGAGGAGATTGGGATTGGGGGAAGGATTGAGACTGTACAGACCACAGTACTACTGGGAACTGCACGGATACTGAGGAAAGTGCTAGAAATATAAGGACTGCAACGAATCGTACCTCTGACATGATAGGTGATAGAGAGAGGATACGTTAGCTGAAGACCTGAGGAGACCTATTGTCACTCAGCTTTCAGCGATAACCACTGGGCAACCGGTGTGAAACTGTAAATCGCAGTATTACTGCGACCTATGAGTACTAGGAGAGAAGGGCTGGAGACTTGAGGAGACTTGCTGTCACTCAAACTCCAGCGGTTACCACCAGGCAACTGGTGTGAGATTGCAAATTGGGAATTGAGTAAAAGAATGGGATTCAACCACGAAGAAAAGTGGTATAAGCACGAACCGGAGGCAGCCCTGGAGAATGGCAACCACAAATTACTCTGGGACTTTGACATCCAAACTGACCACCTCATCCAGGCAAGAAGACTGGACTTGGTGATCGTAGACAAGAAGAGGAAGACCTGCCAAATAGTAGACGTAGCTGTACCTGCAGACCAGTAAAGGAGTAAAGAGGAAGGAGAATGAAAAACAGGAAAATGCCAGGATCTAGTGAGAGAATTGAAAAAGATGTGGAACATGAAAGCCAGGGTAGTGCCAATCATAGTTGGCGCACTAGGAACTGTCCCAAAGACACTGAGGGCGAAACTGTAGGAGATCGGGATAGAGGGAAGGATTGAGACTGTACAGACCACAGCACTGCTAGGATCTGCGTGGATACTCAGGAAAGTGCTTGAAATATAAAGACTGTAACACTAATTGTTAACAGTGACCTAACAAAGGAAGGGAAATCAAATCGGGAATGTGAACCACAGCACTGGCATGATAGGCGAAGGAGAGAAGAGATGTTGGCTGAAGACATGAGGAGACATTTTCACTCAGCCTTCAGCAATGACCACTAGGCAACCTGTGTGAAACTGTTTACTGCAGTATTACTGTGGCTCATGAGAACTAGGAGAGAAGGGCAGGAGACTTGAGGAGACTTGCTGTCACTCAAACTCCAGCGGTTACCACCAGGCAACTGGTGTGAGATTGCAAATAATAATAATAATAATAATAATAATAATAGGAGTGGAGAGAGGGGTATCGGTTCCTTCGCTTTTAACATAAATGAGGGGAGGAAACCCAAGAAGAAAATGATTAATAAAAAACACACAGAAAGCAGAAAAAAAATCTACGAGAAGCGAAGAAATAGTTTCATGAGATTGAAGCGAGGGACTCGGAATGTGCATCAAGTAATTTCAACGTGAAAGATGAGAAAACAAACTATGCGCACTGAATAACCTTACGCGCTGGGTGATCGAACAATTTTTATCGGCATTTTGATTACAGCGCGCTGTTGTCGATTGACAGATCGGCCTGTAGATAAAAAGACTTGATTGACAAAGGGAAAGATCAGGAACGACAAGAAGATCGATATGGGAGGGACAGAAGAGACAGAGTTATGTTGAGTGGATATCGTATTAGCGTGTATAAACTAGAATATATACATTAACACATCATCATCATCATCATCATCATCAGTCTCTTAGCATCCATCGTTGGACATAGACTTTCTCCAAGATTCGCCAGTTCTCTCTATCATAAGCATTGCAGAGTCAATACTCTCTGAATTTATCAAGCTCGTCTCACCATTTTACTTTCTGTCGGCCATATTTTTGCGTATGATCTCTGGAGATCCATCTTGAGAATCGTAATGTCCAAGAGTTGCCTGACATTTTTGTAACATGTCCAGCTTATTGCCTTTTGGGTTTTACTAATGATTCTTATGATATTTTGGACTCCTGTTTTCACCTGATATACTGTGCTGTCTTACGATATCTCCATGTGAAGTTGAGCATGATTCTCTCATGTCCGCATTGCATGGATCAGTTTAAGGGTCTGTCTCTTGGTAAGGGTCCTTGTTTTAGCTCCATAGGTGACTATCGGGAGGATGCATTGGTTGTATACTCTTTTTTTCCCTATTATATTCAGCGGTGGTTTAAGATTAATGTCCAGACGAGGAAAATATAGCTAAAGGTTTCTAAACCTGAGCAATATCGCCCACCCATGGGCGGTTTCTACGCTAAGTTGGGCGACTCCATCCCCAATTCTATTATAGTCAGCGGAGATCAAAAGTGATGTCCATTCAAGGAAAATTGATGCTATAGCAAAGGGTTTCTAAATCTGAGTGATATCGCCCACGGGTGGACAGTTTCAAATCAATGGTGGGCGGTGATTGAGTGTGCAGAAAAGGGTTGGTGTTATGGAAATTTTTGTCGGTAATATAGGGTTTTGAGTATTACAATTGGCAATACAAAATGAATCAAAAGCACCATTTTCTATTGTTAATTCACCAAGCCAAAATGAGATATGGCACATTATGTAGGTTCGTAGTGAAATGTGTAAATATTTGGTATTCTTTTGAAATCTTATTATACAGATGAGTGGCAGAAAATTTTTGATGTCAAAGTGGACGGTGACGCGTCAAAAAGGTTGAGAACACCAGCAGCTTTTTATTCGGACTTATGATTAAAGATTCTGTACGTATGTTTTGCGATTGTACGTGAAGTGTAGTCAGTTGTGTTATGACGTGATGAAACACGCCAAGTTTCGCAGACATCGTTTTTGAATAAGATGTCATACGTAACATTCTCTCATGTTTCCGAGCCTATAATTGCTACGAATGAATAAATCACTGTTTGGCAGTGGCTACCTATACCGATGGACGGCATTCTGTAGGTTTGGATGAAAATGCACATGACTAATGAGATATTTATTGCAACAAATGGCGACGAGATTTGAACTTGCATCCCTTTCCTCGCAGGTACAAGACAAAAGCTATTTCTTAACTTCCAATTTTGCCCTGGTTACTCGTTGGCTGAGAAGTGCGTCAACCGAGAATACTGCAATGAAACGTAACGATCAGATGGAGAAAAGGCGGGACTGAAACTATAGAAATAATAATTCATGCACTTCATCTGAAAGTGGTTAAAAGATGATCGATTGATGCTCCCGGGACAGTAGGAAAAGACCAAATACAAGATTGGGGAATGAGATAAGAATATTTGCTGGTAAGACGTGGTGAAGATTAGCGCAACCGACGTTATCATGAGGTAGATGGGGAAGGCCTCTGTCAAGCTGTCGACTTACAACAGCTACTGCTGCTGGTGATATATATATATATATATATATATATATATATATATATATATATATATATGTGTGTGTGTTATTGAGAAATTGATGTATGATCCGACTGAATGATTATGATTTGCGTTATATGATATTGGAACTATGTTTGAAGTGATCCTCCGTTATTACATGGTGAATGTATCATTTGGCCAAGGCAACGTAAATAGAATAAACAATTAAACAAAAATGGGCTGCTGTATGGATCAAACCTGTGATTTAAATGGGGATGAGAGTGTCCTGGTGATGTGGAATATCTATATCTATATCTATCTATCTATATATATATATATATACAAAACCGAAAACCGTTACCGGCACCTATTTCTATACACACACATCTCTCTCTCTCTCTCTCTCTCTCTTTCTCTCTCTCTCTCTCTCTCTCTCTATATATATATATATATATATATATATATATATATATATATATATATATATATATATATATAGCACTGGCTAGCATGCATCTTGAGAACTTGTGTCACATGTTCTCAAGTAGGCACCCATACGCACCGATACAACCACTCAGAAGTATGTGTACCCTATCCTTTATAAATTTCATCAGTATAAAAGCATTAGTAAACATGAATAAAAAAGATTTCTTGCTTGGGGGAATGCATTAAAATTTCTCGCTTATGACAACCCCAAAAGATTAATCTTCCTGAAACGCAAAATTAAACAGGAGCAACTTGTTAAATTCATAAAATTCTTCAAATTCCTTTGTCGAATCGATGAAGCTAATCGACATAAAACATTACAGATAAGAGAAGAGTAAATTATATATCAATAATAAAGAGAGAACAATGAACATAGAAAAGGCGAAGTAGTCAACTTGTTGATAAAAAAAAAGATATTTTTGAGAGGAAAAAAGCATGTGAAAAAGAGACCTGGTAATAACTGTCAACAATTATGAGTATTAATAACAACAGCAATGCTCATTTACTTCTATTACTAAAAATAATCTGTCAATATATTGAACCGTGTGACGTTTTCTATAAGTTTCTTTCGTACCAATCAACTCTCACACTTATAGGTAACAATTTTGCTGATATGAATATCTTCTGCCAGCAATTATAGACAATGCACTTTCACAAGAACGAATTCAGGCTCTTTCTAATGAAATTCAGGTGAAATTGATAAAACGTAAGCATTTATTTACACGATCAACAGCTTTGAAATCGTGAATTTTTCGGTATTGAGGTATGTAAGAGGATATGAAGAAATCGTTCGAACTCCGAAAAAATGAAATGAAGAAACACGGATACATATTCTTACCAAAAGCGTTAAAGCCTCCCGTATATATATATACATATATATATATATATATATATATATATATATGTGTGTGTGTGTGTGTGTGTGTGTGTGCGTGCGTGCGTGTGCGTGCGTGTGCGTGTGTGTGTGTATATGTGCGTGTGTATGTGTGCGTGTGTGTGTTTATATATATTTGTTTTCTTAAAAAATCTCATAGAAATTCAAATATATCCGCGAAATCGTTTTCATGTGTCCAACAACGACTACTACTGCTACAACCACTAATAATAATAATAATAATAATAATAATAATAAGTCAATCACCAGAAATCATTCAAGGAAAGAAATGTACCTCTTTGCCGAAAGATTAATATGCTGCTTCTACCCTCTGTCTCGCAATCTGTGTTCTTCCCCCACGGTGGATTTCCCCCTGCTAGCTTATATCTACTGAGGGGTCCTAACGGTCAGTGGTGGACAGACTCCATTCATTCATACTCGGGGGAGGGGTAGCTAGGCATTACTTTCCCATAAGACACCTCTTATCTCGGTGGGGGGGTGGAGAGTTATTAATTTTAAATTATAAATTATAAATTTAATTCCACTTACCCACGTGCAGCTCCAAGAAACAACAGACCACTCTCTCAACTTTTTTTTTTTTTTTGTCTTTTTCATTAGGCAGAATCTGGCAGTGGGCAATTCATCCAGGTGAAAACTTATCGGAATCGCAAGGAAAACCATCTCAGAAGTAGAAATATCAATATGTCAAGAATAATCATTCTTAAAGCCTAAAGTAAAATATCTTTTGAACCTTCAAAAATCATCAAAATATCAAGAATAGTCACTTAAAGCCTAAAGTAAAATATCTTTTGAACCTTCGAAAATCATCAAAATATCAAGAATAGTCACTTAAAGCCTAAAGTAAAATATCTTTTGAACCTTCGAAAATCATCAAAATATCAAGAATAGTCACTTAAAGCCTAAAGTAAAATATCTTTTGAACCTTCGAAAATCATCACAGGGCTCATTCAGGGTAGGGGCCTGCGGTCCAAATGTTACAACTACCACTTATAATTATAATTAAAATTATTAAAATTATTGTTATTATTATTATTATTATTATTGAGACAATATACATATAAGAGTTTAGTCTGAGTTAGTTTTGAAAACTAACTCAGACTAAACTCTTATATGTATATTGTCTCAATAATAATGATAATAATAATAACAATAATTTTAATAATTTTAATTATAATTATAAGTGGTAGTTGTAACATTTGGACCGCAGGCCCCTACCCTGAATGAGCCCTGTGATGATTTTCGAAGGTTCAAAAGATATTTTACTTTAGGCTTTAAGTGACTATTCTTGATATTTTGATGATTTTTGAAGGTTCAAAAGATATGTTACTTTAGGCTTTAAGAATGATTATTCTTGACATATTGATATTTCTACTTCTGAGATGGTTTTCCTTGCGATTCCGATAAGTTTTCACCTGGATGAATTGCCCACTGCCAGATTCTGCCTAATGAAAAAGACAAAAAAAAAAAAAAGTTGAGAGAGTGGTCTGTTGTTTCTTGGAGCTGCACGTGGGTAAGTGGAATTAAATTTATAATTTATAATTTAAAATTAATAACTCTCCACCCCCCCCCACCGAGATAAGAGGTGTCTTATGGGAAAGTAATGCCTAGCTACCCCTCCCCCGAGTATGAATGAATGGAGTCTGTCCACCACTGACCGTTAGGACCCCTCAGTAGATATAAGCTAGCAGGGGGAAATCCACCGTGGGGGAAGAACACAGATTGCGAGACTTATACTAAGTCAAGACTTAGAAGATTTAAGGGAGACGTATGATCCCCAAGGTTGTTAATTTCACGCAGACGAAGCTTAGTGCTAATTTTTAGGCCTGAATTTAGGAGGGGATGGTCATACCACCAAATAGATATATCTGTGCAGCAGAATGGCCTATCCACGTAAGGTCGTACCATGGGTTGTAAGAACTGGTGGAACTCTGAGAATGCCACTGAACTCATTGCCCTCAACGAACCCACCAAGGTCTGGTGCTACCTTAAAAGAACCAAAAAGAGCTGGTGGGGCTCTTCGGTTATTTCTGAACCACATCGGTCTTAACCAACCCACCAAGGTCTGGCGCTACCTCAAAGAACCAAAAAACCCCTATCATGACAGTACAACCAAACCATTTTACCGCAAAAAACGGGGCACAAATTCAAGATTTGTGTGTCGTAACCGGCAGGTGTTCCCTTGTTAGCCACCAGGAGGGACCCGGTCGTCATCCTGTGACTGCTGGCCAAAACTCCGGCTCGTGTACCCTTAATGGCCTTCAGGAGGGACACAGTCGTCACATAGCTACTGTTGGCCAAGACTCATATACCTCTAACGACACCCAGGGAAGGCGCGGTCCTCTCGGAGTGACTGCTATAAAAAACAAGAGAAAGAGATGGACAAGGGAGGAGAATAGGCTAGTTATGTATTGTTACTTTAAAAGCAAGCCTTCAGTGCGATCTTATAGGGAGCGTATGCTCCAAATATGGAGGGAAAAATCTGATGTGGAAGTATCGAACCAACGCCTTGCTGACCAAGTAAAGCAAATTCAAAAGAAGAAATGGCTGTCTGAGACTGAACTACTAGAGATTCGCATTAATGTAGAGAGAGGTTCAGGTGACACATCTGAAGAATGCCCCCCCAGCACAATTAGTACCAATAACAAAACTAGAATAACTCCCCATGAGACCCCCACAGTAAGCTATGTATCAGAGGGTGACGACGAGGCACCAACGGAAGAAGAGAACACCAAAATACAAGCTTTGAAAGAGATCATGCGAGGAGAGAAAACAACACTCCCCTCCCTAAGAGACAAAGACAGAAAGAAAGTCGGAGAAGTGACCGAGCAGGTCAACTGCCTCTTACAGCACATAGAAACAAACACCCTCCTAGAACTTAACAACCTAATTTACGCAGGGGCGAAAATGGTAGCACAAAGCTTTACAACACAAGATAGGAGCCCGAGCAATAATAGGGAAGGGAAACCCAACTGGGAGAGAAGGTTACAAAGGCAGATCTCCCAACTACAGAGAGATGAAGTACTGCTTAGAAATACACCACACACAGACAGACCACGAGTAAGACTTTATAACAAATACAAGGTAACGCAAAAAGGCATCGCCACTGTAGTCGAAGAGTTACACCAGAAAAGACTAGCCAAAGAGGCAAGACTAAAAAGATACAGACTAAGAACGGCCCAATACACACAAAACCGCACATTCCAAAACAATGAGAAAAAGTTTTATCGAGATTTAAATGGGGAAAGAAGGCAGGACATGAAACCAGATGCCACAGAGGCCAAGAACTATTGGGAAAGCATATGGGGGCACCCAAAAAGACATAACGTAACACCGCAATGGTTAGGAAACATGAGAAAAGAACTAGGAGATATAGACAAGGGAGAACCAATAGTACTGAATGAAACCACATTGAAACATACTCTTAGGAAAGTAGCCAACTGGAAAGCACCGGGTCCCGACGGGATCCATGGGTATTGGTTCAAAAAATTTACCACGTTACACGGCAGACTCACTCACCTACTCCAAAATTGTCTGAATGAAGGCAAAGCACCAGAATGGATGACTAAAGGCAGAACCACCCTCATCCAAAAAGACCCGGGAAAGGGGAACATAGCAAGCAACTATAGACCAATCACTTGCCTACCACTTATGTGGAAAATCCTGACCGGGCAAATAGCAGAGAGAATATACATGTCAATGGATAGAAGGGGGCTACTACCAGAAGAACAGAAAGGATGTAGGATAGGAACCAAAGGGGCAAACGATTTACTCTACATAGACCAGATGATCTTAAAAGAAGTAAGGAAAAGGAGAAAGAATATCGCAATGGGATGGATAGATTACAGAAAGGCATACGATATGATCCCACATAGCTGGATACTCGAATGCCTTAGAATGTTCAAAATTAGCGAACCGGTGGTTAAATTCATTGGTAATTCAATGGAAGACTGGAAAGTAGATTTGACAGCTGCAGGGGACAAACTAGCCGAGGTAGGGATAAAAAGGGGGATCTTCCAAGGGGACTCGTTGTCCCCACTGTTATTTGTTCTAACAATGATACCGCTTAACAGAATCCTGAAAAACAGCAAAGGATACCACTTCTCTAAAACAAAAGGAAAGGTCAACCACTTAATGTACATGGACGATATTAAATTGTTCGCGAAAAACAGGGGAGAGCTTGAGACTCTGTTCAACGAAGTAAGGGAATATAGTGAGGACATAGGAATGGAGTTTGGGATAGAAAAATGCGCAATAATGGTGATGCATAAAGGAAGGCTTTCAATGACTGAGGGAATTGAACTTCCGGACAACAACAAGATTAGGGCATTGACTGCACAAGACCGATACAAGTACCTAGGTGTCCTTGAATGTGACACGATAAAACGGGAAGAGATGAAGGAGAAAATTAAGAGGGAATACCTTAGAAGGATAAGGAAAATATTAGAAACCAAATTAAATAGCAGAAATCTAATAAAAGGAATGAACACCTGGGCTGTGTCAGTAGTTAGGTATACAGGACCATTCTTAGGATGGACAAAGGAAGAGCTCCAATCAATGGATAGGCGAACAAGGAAACTTATGACGATGCATAAAGCATTACACCCTAGGGATGATACAGATAGACTATACGTTAAGAGAAAAGAAGGTGGTAGGGGGCTCATCAGCATAGAAGATTGTGTCCAGAGAGCTAGAGTAGTCCTAGATAAATATGTGCAAACAAATAGTGAAGAAATCATAAAGAGCGCGAGGGATAGTGCAACAAACAAAGTAGAAAGCAATGGAACGGTACAGCAAACTAGAAAAGAAAAGTGGGAAGGGAAAAAATTGTACGGCGAGTTTAAAAGACAGATAAAAGATATAGCAGACGAGAAATCATGGACGTGGTTACGAAAGGGAAACCTTAAGAGAGAAACAGAATCGCTCATCATGGCAGCCCAAAACAAAAGCATAAGGACAAACTACATAAAAGCTAAAATCGACAGAACACAGGCAAACAGCAAATGCCGCATGTGCAGTGAAAGAGATGAGACAGTAAACCACATAACTAGTGAATGTAGTCAACTCGCCCAGAAGGAGTATAAGCATAGACACGATAGAGTAGCAACGATGATACACTGGGAACTAAGTAAACAAATGGGATTCAACCATGGGGAAAAGTGGTATCAGCACAAGCCAGAGGCAGTTTTGGAGAATGACAACCACAAACTACTGTGGGATTTTGACATCCAAACTGACCACCTCATCCAGGCAAGAAGGCCGGACTTAGTAATAGTAGACAAAAAAAAGAAGGCCTGCCAAATAGTAGACGTGGCTGTGCCAGCAGACCATAGAGTAAAAAAGAAGGAGGGTGAAAAAAGGGAAAAATACCAGGACCTAGCAAGGGAGTTAAAGAAAATGTGGAACATGAAAACTAGGGTAGTACCAGTCATAGTGGGAGCACTAGGAACTGTCCCCAGAACGCTGAGGGAGAGACTGGAGGAGATCGGGATTAGGGGGAGGATAGAGACCGTACAGACTACAGCACTACTGGGAACTGCACGGGTACTGAGGAAGGTGCTAGAGATATAAGTACTGCAACGAATTGTAACTCTGTCATGATATGCGAAAGAGGGAGGAGACGGTAGCTGAAGACCTGAGGAGACTTATTGTCACTCAGCCTTCAGCGATAACCACTGGGCAACCGGTGTGAAACTGTAAATCGTAGAATTACTGCGACCTATGAGTACTAGGAGAGGAGGGCTGGAGACTTGAGGAGACTTGCTGTCACTCAAACTCCAGCAGTTACCACCAGGCAACTGGTGTGAGATTCCTAATAATAATAATAATAATAATAATAAGAAGAAGAAGAAGAAGAAGAAGAAGAAATTAAAAATATTTTAAAGTCCAAATCCCCCTCATCCCTGAGTATCGTTGACAGGAAATCGTTTGCGAAGGAATTCTTGAGACAAAATTTGAGTTTACAAATAGGAAACAAATAGAATTTGCATGTTCTCTTCTTTGCAAATGAAAACTGAGGAAATGAACATCTCACCATTTTCTACCGTGATCCTTTGCGGCATTACTTGAGACGCCAGACATCTGAAGGCGGGAAAATAGTATTACTTTCCCCTGAACTATTAACATGGCTTCCATTACCGTCATTATTAACGTTTCGCAGCGTTTTGCTGAATCATCAGTTTTTCCGATTAGAGGTGACGGTTGCAAGGGTTCTGCACCATTAAAGTATTGCAGAATAGGGAAAAACAAGTTTGTAAGAAATGAAAATTGAAGACAGATAGAGTAAAGAAAAAGAAATACAAAGAAGAAAGAAAGATAAGAAGGATTGATATAATGAAGACGTTATAAAAATCAAACGAGAAGGTCAGATAGATACATAAATAGATAGATAGATAGATGGATAGATAGATGGATAGATTGATGGATAGATAAGTAGATAGAAAGATTGATGGATAGATAAATAGGTGTGAAGAGACTGAAAATTTATAAAGATCAATTGATTGATAGATGTGAAGATACTGAGCTTTTAACCGACTAACAGAGGTTGATGTGAAAAAATCAAGCTTTCGACAGATACCCTGGAGACATAAACATGCCATATATATATATATATATATATATATATATATATATATATATATATGTATGCATGTATATATATATATATATATATATATATATATATATATATATACATATATATATATGTGTGTGTGTGTGTGTGTGTGTATGTGTGTGTGTGTGTGCGTGTATGAGCGTGTTTGTGTCTAAATACAAACTGAGATAAGTATGAACAAACTCTGACAGATCAAGGGACAAATAGAAGCCAGTATAAAATCATTAAATCAAAATGGAAAACGATCTGGCGAAAACAAACCGAATGAGAGAAAGACGGATGAAGACAAAAACTATTATTTTTCACTGGAAAAAATGCAAACCAACGAAAAAATAATGAGGCGGGAGAGAAGGGGGAGAAATGAAAATGAGCGAATGAAAAAGATGGAATGAAATGGTTAAAACATATTGGGGAGAAAAAGAACGAGAAAAAATAAATAAAGAGGAATGCGTAAAGAAAACCATTGATAAATTGAAAATAAAGACAAAACAAATAGATACATGAATAACTGAAAGGGAACTTAAAAAATCAAGTAAATAAATTACGACTGAAAAACTTGCATGAAAATCAACAAACGATACGACAGTGTCAATTTAAAACCAGTTGCAAGGTCAACGGAAAGAAGGGGAGATAATCGAATTACAAGAACTTGAAACACGCGAAATGTCTCCCGACCAAGGTTATTTGCAATTTTCGACTGTAATAACGACAAAGAAAATAACTCTGCTTAAAAAACCGAGAGAAATAAACAGGAGATACGTCAGTTAACGACATAGCCAGTAGCCTGGTCGTTTAAATTTCGATGTTGAAATTCCGGAAATAAAAGAATCAACAACGTAGCTGTTTATTAGGTGGAAAGCTAGCTTTGGTTTTTTGAAAAACAAAAAACAAAACAAACACAAACAAACAAACAAACGAACTTTGATTCTTTGTAAGAAATATTTTTTTAGATTTGTTAGGAAAGTTATTTTTTAACGGTTGTTAACTTTATTGAGCAACATAGGCAAAACTCGTAATAAAGGTACTATTTGTGAATAAATGGAGGTAATGTTTCTAAAAAAAATGAGCATTTGCTTGTACATTATTCTGCTGTCTTCATTGAAGCGAGACAAAAAAACAGAATAAATAAAGAAACACGAACAATATATATATATATATATATATATATATATATATATATATATATATATATATATATATATCCCATTGTGTATCCTTGCTCATATATAAGGAGTGAGGCATTTGTGCTTAATATTTATCAATGGGAGCCAATATACAAAGGTTTGGGCAATTTAAACAGCAGACATTAACTGAATGTAATACGTAATTTTCCCGTAATCTTTTGTGAGCAGTGCCAATAATTCATGTATTCTGATTATAATTTTTTTTTAATAAGTCCTTACTCATTTCGAACTCTTTTAATGTGTTATGATCAGACATGAAGTCTTGAGAATTTCTATTGCGTAGTTTCTTTTGTTATGTTATAATAGGAAAGTAAATCAACGAATGAGATCATCCTATTTGAGCGCAAACAAACAAACGAATAGATATATGCGTATAAGCTCATTAACGTAGATAAGTTACCTAATGAAATAGCTTAGGTTCCTTTGTGTCGATTCATACAAAAATAACCCTGTAATTTCTGAATTTCTTGAAGGATATATTCCAGTATATATATATATAAAACGAATGTTCACCTAAAAACAACTATAATCATATAAAAAGCTCTTCTTAGCGTCCCATTTTCCCAACAATGTATAAACTTAATGAACATTCTTGCATCAGCAATGACTGAGCATTAGCTTGCTTTCCTAACGGTTATTCCATTACACTTTTGGTTATGTAAATTGTCTCTATTTAAGTTAAATACAAAGTTGATGGCGACTATCTTTATAGCCATGATATCTACTACAGACGTCTGATTTTTGTCATGCGTCTTTAAGGGCATTCCGCTTAGAAATTAAGCTATTCAAGATGTGTATTCAATCTTCGAAGTCCTAGACATGAAACAATGATCAAACTGTTCACTACGTTTATTTTTAATGCTGTAATTTCTATGCTGTTTTTTCCTCGGAATATATTGAATGAAAATAGAAAGTCTCCATTCTCTAGTAATCATACCACGGAAGTAAATATACCAGTTTCCTTTGTTTGCACAAAGAAATACTGCCATCTTTCAAATAAATAACACACTATCATAAGGTGGGTTATCTAGTCCGTGTCTGGATTGGATGTCTCACCGCTGCAAGACGAGTTATCTTGGCGGTGTCAGCAGACGGGCGACTTGCTAAGACGAGACATCTCATCTGGGGTAGTGAACAGATTAACAAGGTGATGTTACTTTTGTAGTTAGTTTGATACTCACTGTGGACTCAATAGCATTGTGCCGTATAAATGTAAGCTTATTGAATATAAACACATTGGTCTTGATCAAATGGATGCCTCACCATAGGCCAAAGGTTAGCAAGCTCTTTATTCAAAAAAATGTCTTCTGTAGTGAGTTCGATCCTTCCCGAATGCTCCACATTAGAGGCCTTGTACAGTACCAAGCTATTTAGAGTGGATATAGATAATAGGGCAAAATCGAATTGGATACCCTGCCGTAGAGCAATGGTTTGCAAGATTTGATCGTTTGTAGGTACACCCATCTTGTAGCCTTATGTCGGACCAAGTTAAGCCTAGTAATAACTACAGCAGAGATTATTCAGAAGCACTTACTGTGTAAAAGGTTGTATCTTGTGAGTGAAAATGTGTATATTCATCGATATGTCTCGGTATGTTTTAATGCTGCAATGTGTGCGTATGTATGTGTGCATATGTGTGTGTGTGTGTGTGTGTGTGTGTGTGTGTGCCAGCATGCAAACTAGTCGTAGATAAATAAAAATTGACTTATGGCTTGTTTTTCATCTGATGTCCGTTATGTATCTTACGTATTAGGCAGAAAAATTATTTGCAGAATGACGTAAAAACACTTGTACAGCCCGAAATCGTAATCTTTAAACAAGAAGACAAGTATATGCACATGTTCAGATGAGATGCAAGGCTGGGGGGTGGGTAGAGAAGAGGGAAGGACGGGAGAAGGACTAAAGGAGAGAAGGGGAAGGTTAGAGAGAGGGAGAGGGGGATGGGAAGGGAGGAGAGAGGAAGGAAGCAAGGACGGAAGGAAAGGGGAAAGAAGGAGAAGGAGAAAAGGGGAAGGATGAAAGGAAGGAAGAAAAAAGAGGAATGGGGGTACAAGGGAGGAAAAGAAGAAAGGGGGAAGGAAGAAAGTAAAGGGAAACGGGGAGTTAGAAGACGTGAAGAGAAGGACGAAGAGAAAAAAGGGAGGGAAGGAGGGAGAAAGACAGAAGGGAAGAATGGGGAAGGGAAAGTGAGAAAAAAAAAAGAAAGACGTAATGGAGAGGGGAAAGGGAGATTAAGAAAGGAAGGAGAGAATTGCGGTGAGGGAGAGGAAATATAGAATGAGGGAAGTGTAAGACGAACTTGAAGAAAAAAAAACATTGATTTAGAATAGAAAGCAGCATTTCTTTTAACTGCTCCAAGGGAAAAAATGCATTCGTATACGTATATAAAAAAACGAAGGAAAAAAGTCCAAAACCAACAAAATTGCAAGAAGAAAGAAAAAGAGTAATGCAATAACAAAAAAAATCCAAATCAACAAAAACGCAGCAAGAAAAAGTCAAAACAAATGCAATAAGAAAATGAAAAATAAGGAAAAGCTCTTGAACCATTGAGAACACGGTAATTCAGCGTCTACTTCATCATCATCATCATCATCATCATCATCATCATCATCATTCTTTTAAGCTCCATCGTTGGGCATGGACCTTCTCAAAGATTTGCCAAGCCTCTCTATCATAGGCGTCGAGGAGCTCAATATTTTCTGAACTTGTCTAGTTCGTCACACCTTCTCATCTTTTGCCGGCCGCTGTTTCGCATATGATCTCTAGGGATCTTCATTGAGAGTCATGATGTCCATCGGTTGTCTGACGTTCTTGTCATGTGACCAGCCCGTTGCCATTTGAGCCTTTTAATGGTTTCCATGATATCTCTGACTCCTGTTTTTTCCTTTCTGATATACTGTGCTGTCTTGTGATCTATCCATGATTCTCTCATGTGCACGTTGCATGGTTCTCAGCTCGAGGGTCGATCTTTTGGTCAGGTTCCATGTTGCAGCTCAATAGGTGACTTACAGGAGGATGCATTGGTCGCATGCCCTTCTTTCTAAGACTAATGCTCTACTGAAGACTTGCCAGCCTAGATTGGTTGTTGATTTCTCTTTCTTTTAACGATTTCCTGGATATTAGCCCAGTTAGATGTAATGGACCATTTCTTTCCCTCCGGTATTTTCAATTTTGGTCGTTGTGTCACTGTTCCCATCATCTTGGAGGCAAGATGCATAGTAAATAACAGCCTTGTTGAATTCTCAAAGAATACCGAAGATGGTGCTTGTAAGTTCAATCTTTAATGACGAATCACAGATACCCCTGGCATAAAGACTGATTACCGACAACGGCATTAATGAATCCGGCAAGAACACCGAGGAGAGGGCAGATTTGATGGGACTTGCTGTCACTTGATTACTAGTGATGATCATCTTGAAAAGTCGGTGGGGATATGCAAATGATCAGGATAAGTTAGACTCAAACAGAACACTGTACCAGGCTGACCAGACTGATTTATTTTAAACAGAATGAACAGGCCTGGTTAGTCACTCAACAGAAATTGTCATGTGACTAATGTCTCTCGGCAGCATGCCGATTTTGGGTGATCAATTAAAAATTGGAAAAGGGTGGTTATGAATGAATGAGTTACTTTTCATCCTTTTGTTGGCTACTAAAAAGTCTGAAGTTTCCACCTAAAAACGAGGATGGACGCAGCAGGACACAAATTAGGGACCAATTTAGCATAAAAACACTTAGTAAATTGAACCCTCAACTGAAAACCCCATGGAGAGGGGTTTAAAAAGCAGCTTTGGAATTTCTAACCCCGAAATTTCTAGCTCCATCACTGCGTTCTGCATGAGTGATACATTCATACATAGCCAGCCAGTCCTGTTTAAAAACTGAAGAAACCTATGTTTTGGTAACAGTATTAGCTGGCTGTTTCTAATAGTTATGTCGTTTACAGACAATAGCTGTTCTAAGGAAACACAGGTTGGCTCCAATGGAAGCTGCTTGCTTGAGATCTAAACAATGGAATACAGATGTGTGGGTCATATGCAACATCCTCAATGTTAGAAGTTAAAGTGTATGGAGTGGTACAGGACACTGGGTGTAGAAAACAGATGAAGAGGGTGTGCGCTGCCTCTATAACGATTTTTTGCGAAACAAAAACTGAAAACTCTTTTTGCTTACCGTTTTCTTTCGTAAAAACGAAAGTGCAGCGTGAAGCAAACGTCAAAAACTGTGTGATATTTGGATTTGTGTATGTGCGTGTGTATACGTGTGTGTGATTATTTGGGGTGTAATGTCACATTTTGGAAACAGGATAGATATTGTTCAAGTGTTGCAAAAAGTTACATTCATTTTTCGAGACTACAATCATCATTTTTAGCTAAAAAAAGCCCATAGGGAACTAATTCTACTGTTTCCTGTTGAAAGAGCCTTCCTAACTTGAAGCCATTGTCGACATTTAAGCAAAAAGGACACTATCGTAATGCCTTGCTGAGCAGATGCTAGAATATGGTAAGTTTCGTTATAACGATCTTTATCGACTATCGAACGAAATTGTTGTGGGTGGATGCCTAGGCCAAACGTATGGGGATCCTGAGATTCAGAGTCGCCAAAATCCCCATTCTAAGCCTTGCTGATGCAGTCCAGAAGTAAGTAGAGAGCGATACGACTGAAAAGACATCAAATTGCCCCCAGAGAGCTCAAATCCCTGGTTTAGTATTAAAGTTGTTCTTTTCCTAGACTGGTTGCCTTTCCAAGGCAAAATATTTCAATCTGCTCCGCTAATTTATCCTTTACTGAAGGGGAAGTCTATCCTGTGGGTTTTTCACACTTACATCGAACCTGTGACATTCTGTGTGTGAGGTAGACGCACTAATCATTACACTATCTGAGCAGAAAAAGAAAAAAAGAGATCCTAGTTTGAACAATTGATGGAGAAACTTTACGCTAAAAGTTTTCTACTTTTTTCCTTTTAACAAAACGTGTCAATATTCAGAAAAGCAACGCAAACTCTCACTCGGTTAAATAAACTCGATGGCGGTAAAATTGTTAGCTTAGGGGATTTTACAGTGTTCTTCAAACCGGCTCAGCACCTGAAGATTTCCACTTAATCGGATTACTAGAACACTTTCTTAGGTAAAAAAAAACGTCTACAAGTAGAGAGGATATCAATTCAGCATTATCAGAATTAGTTCCGTCCAGAACCTTGAATTCTTTGAACAAAGTCTGTCAAGTCATTCACTAGGAACAATCACGTGATCAGCATCTTTCAGCCGCATGCCCTGTTGGGGCTGAACATATGAAAAATTGGAGAAAGTGGCGATCCACTGATAAATTATTCCTCTCACCTTTTATTGGTCAGTGATCACTAAAAACAAATTTTCAAAAAGCAAGCATGAATGCTGCTATGCACAAACTAAAAAAAAACAATTTAACATAAATTTACATTGTAAGTTATACCATAAAAACTTTTTGGAGGATCTTGAAAAATATCTTCTTAATAAGGAGTAAATGTTTAAATTTTCAGCCATCTAGCTTCATTGGTTCGACCTGTACGCACGAAACAAGCATGAATGTTGACATAAACAGACTAAAAGACCGATTTAACATACATTTACATTGTAAGTTGGACCATAAGAACTATTTGGAGAATCTATAAACACACCTTTTTAATAAGGAGTAAATATTTAAATTTTCGGCCATCTAGCTTCATCAGTTCGACCGATACGCATGAAACATACACATATGGATAGATGTCAAGCCAGCAAGTCAGACTGACCTGACAACTTAAGGAACCTATGCTGACAGTTTTGGTTGATGGTTTCTAATTAGAATCACAATGGGCATTTCTTATTGCTAAGATTGATATCTTTTAACACAAAAATGCCATTTGTTTACATTTGAAAGAGTTTTGATCTTGTCTGTAACCTCAAGCCATCGGCAACAACAAGAAAGAGAATTGAAGAGACCGAACCGAACAAAACAATCAAAAAGAAATGAAGAAAAGACAAAAGAAGATACACGACAGCAATCATCGAAACAATTCCTAGAAAAGGTCGGAGCTTTAAAGCTATTAACCGAAATTGTAAAACAGGACAGAAACATAACTAGCATACTTGAGGAAAATGAAGACCTAACAACAGACAAAGATTGGATTGTCGAATGCGCTCAAAGATTCTGCCAAAAAGTCTACTCCTCCAAACAAGGATTACAAAACAAAGAACAGGATACACAAGCCATGAGCAATAAGATCAAGGATTTTCGAGAAGTTACACCATGGGGAGGGTTGAAATGATCCATCAAACAAAGAAAAAAAGGAAAATCCCCTTGACCAGATAACTTCATCATCGATCGGCTCAAAAAAGCTGGTTAGATCATCACTAAATAATTAGCTATTCTATTTGACATGCCTAAAACAAAGTAAAGACACGGAATATTGGAACACGGCAATCATAATGCAATTATATAAAAAAAGGAAATCCGAAAGACCTCAACAACTACAGACCTATAAACCTACTCAACTGGATCTACAAGCTTCCCACAAAAATCATCACCAACCGAATCACAAAAGCGCCAAGTGAAAACCAACCATAGGAGCTAAACTGGCTTTAGAAAAAGCTATTCGACCATGGAACATCTCCATTCGATAAATCAGCGGAGAGAAAAAGTAGTTGAATACGAAATGTCACTCGCTATAGCATTTATAGACTTCAAGAAGACCTTCGAATCTGTGGAATTTCCATGAAAGTTATGAAAGCTATCACTCAACAAGGTGTAGACCCTGTATACGTCAGAGTACTGCAATATTTATATACCGTTACAACAGTTCCTTCATCAGGTTGCATAAAGATTTGGAGCCCTTTAAGTTCCAAGAAGAGGTAAGACAAGGTAATACCAGCTCATCCAAACTCTTCACAGCCTTTTTTGAGATGATCTTCAGAAAACTACTCTGGGAAAATAAAGAAATCAAAATAAACGGGGAATATCTGAGCAGCCCCAGATTTGCAGACGAATGAACTAAATGAATAAAGCAAGAAAGTCGGCCGACACATGAACTTCAGCAAGACACAGATCATGTGCAACAACCACGTCAGAAATTAGAACGCAACGATCAAAATATAAAGAGAGTAGACCACTACATCTACCTAGGACAACAGATATCCATGAAATCCTCAAAAGAAGAAATTAAGCGAATCAAGCATCTCATCCTTCTAAAACCAGAAGAGTCCTAAAAAGAAGGGTATACAACCAATATATCCTCCTGATAGTCACTTATGGAGCTGAAACATGGGACTTAACCAAGAGACTGACCCGAAAACTGATAACCATGCAACCTGCACATAAAAGAATCATACTCAACACATGGAGAAACCATAAGAAAGCACAACCAAGAGACTAACCCGCAGACTGAGAAACATGCAACGTGGGCATAAGAGAATCGTGCTCAACCTCACATGGAGATACCACTAGACGATATATCAGGGGAAAAACAGAAATATACTAATCAGGAGTCCAAGACATTCTAAAAACCATTTGGGAACTCAAATGGCAATGGGCTGGACATGTTGCAAGAATGGCAGACAACCAATTGACATCATAACCCACAACATGGATCCCCAGAGATCACATTCACAACTGAGGCTGAAATAACACAGTATGGAGAGACGAACTTGGCTAATTCAGAAAGTATTGGCTCTGTCACGCCAACGATAGAGATGTGTGGCAAATCTTGGGGAAGGTCCATGTCCAACGACAAACGATAAAAGACTGATGCTGAAGATGATGATGAAGATGTAGTGTTTATAAGTATCTAAATAAGACAGACATTTTGCTTTTATGGCTTCATTGTAGTTAGAAACAGGAAATTTACACATGAGGAACAACCTTTTATTGCAATCAGTACAACAAGGCATGCATTTTGGCATGTTTTGTGGTTTTAAATGCTGAATTATCTAACGGAAGGAAATTGTTAAGTGAACCAAAGCAAGTATTTTTCTATTAAGATATTGTTCAGAATCGATCAAGGAGATTGAAAAAGCTAAATAAAATTGCTATTAGAAACAGTGACTAGTAAGTTAGACAGCCTTGAAAAAAACCATTACACGTTTAGGGAAGGAAGCAAGAAACGCGTCTGTGTATAATGATTCGATTCATGCCTTTCCCTTGGGCATTAGTGCTAAATTAACACAGACAGTTTCAGACATAAGTCTGACAGTCTTTCCGATTCGGTTTTCCATACTGATAACTATTACGCTTCTCCCTTCTAGTTTCTCTACACACTCTATCTTCTATATATTTTCAAGGCTCACATACCCCCCCTTTAAGAAGACTGATAAAACACCATCTTCCTACTCAGCATTCGGTATATTCGGTTATTTACATAATCTATCTATCCATTAAAGTAGATTGGATAGTTAATGTCCGATAGAATGTGATGATAATGAATACATCTGGAGAAGAACCATGTTTGGTTCGGTCCCGTAGACCGTATAAGTAAATAAAGAAATGAGCGTCGCACTAGACTTGTATCTGCGTCCAAAAGAAGTGTGTTTTCTCGGAGAGTCGTTTACTCTGAAGTAAGAGCAAGGCTGTATCAGTGCTACTGTCTAATTTCTTCATTCATTTATGTGGTCGCGGGTTAGGGCAATATGCTACTCGGTTAAGACCGGTGATGGACGATATACAGTTCGTCTCCAAATGTCTTTATACTTATCACTATCTATCTATCTAGTTCAGTCTGTTTCTCATATATTTTAGTATATATTTGTTTATATCCACATTTCCCTCAGACTCAATCTCACTTTCTTTTGTTCTTCCCTTCTTTTTATTTATCTATAGAAATACCTTCTTTATACACGAGCACAAGATTTCATACTTTCTCAACGATCACTGCTCAACAGAAGACGAGTGAAGTAACTTATTCATTAGTAACCACTTTTCCCAATTTTTTGATTGATCATCTCCAATACCCTATGCCGCCAATAGATATGGGTCATGTGACGGTTTTTGTTGATGGACCAGCAAGACATCAATTTACCAACTAGGTTCATATCAATCTATCTTTCTATTTTTATTTCTATCTATCTATCTAGTTCAGTTTGTCTCTAATCTGTTTTTTTTTTCATATCGCATTTCCCCAAACTCATTCCTTTCTTCCTCACTTTCATCTTTTATTTATTTATCTTTCTTTCTTTCTTTTTTTCTTTCTTTCTTTCTCGCTTTTTCTCTTCCGTTCTTATTGTCTTCGTTAATTTTTCCTTCTCTTTCTTTCTTTTTCTTTCTTCCTTCCTCTCTTGATATATATGTGTACACACATACATAAATGCATATATATATATATATATATATATATATATATATATATATATATATATATATATATATATTCATCCCAGCTACACATTGATATCAATGTATGCGCGTGTGTGTGTGTGTTGTGTGTATGTTTATGTGTATGTCTGTGTACTCAGAAGATAAACACTTTAAATCCTTTACTAACCCGGAAGTTTTTTCCCTCTTTTGTTCAAACTCTTCTCATTTTTTGTCTCTTTAATATTTTCCACTTTTTCCTTTCTTTCTTTTTTTTTTGCCTTTTTGTCAGTTGATCTGGGGTCATTAGGTGCGTAATGATATTCCAGATCAGTTCAAGGTTGAATCAAGGCGGGAAAAAACCTGATCCTCCTTAAGGTTATAAAATCTCTGTTGCTTCATGAAAGAGTAACTGGAAGGAAGGAATCAGTTTTGTTTTGTTGAGATCAAATTTTGTTTTGATTTCACTCGAATCGGGGAAAAAAAGAAGTCTTTTTAGTTTTAAATCGTGAAGGAGAACGACAGGGAAGAATAAACGGAAAGGTAAAGGAAAGAATTATGAGGAAAAGAAGAAGATGAATGAAAAGAGGAAAAAGAAAGAAAGAGCGTAATAAATGCTTTGGCGGAAAAAATAGAGAGACAAAACATAGTGAAAGGAGGATAGAAAAAGAAAAACACGTGAAAATATGAAGAAGGAGACAGAAGAAAGAGGGAAGTGGAAAGAGGGGATGAAGAAGAGATAGAGCAATGAATGAGAGGAAAGGAGTAATGAAAGGGTAGAGAGAGAGAGAGAGAGAGAGAGAGAGAGAGAGAGAGAGAGAGAGAGAGAGAGAGATAGAGGGGGGATATAAGGAAACAAACAATCCCAGGGAAAAGAGATGAATAAAGAGAGAGTGAGGTGGAAAAGGATTATCTAGTCAATTTTTGCCTTAATGAAACATATATATATATATATATATATATATATATATATATATATATACCCGTCCAAAATGACCGGGTATATATGTACAGATTGGCGCTAAAGAGCCTAAAGCTACTTCATTAGGTAATAAGTATCCTAATCTTAAGTTTCAAAAAGTCTCAAATCATCTCGAGGTGTTTTTAATGGTGACGATCAGACATGAAGTCTAATCAATAAGTCTAATAGTCTAATAAAATCAACCAAGGAGATTATATATATATATATATATATATATATATATATATATATATATATATATATATATATATATATATATATATATATATATATATATATATACATATATATATATATATATATATACATATATATACATATATATATATATATATATATATATATATACATATATATATATATATGTATATATATATATATATATATATATATATATATATATATATATATATATATATATTCAGTAGCGTGATCAGTCACAAGGTAGCCATTCAAATGACTAATTTCAAAGTAGATGATGGTCACTTCCAGCCTTCTGCATGACTAAGCTAAGCTTAGCAAATACCAGTGGTCTACCATGTTTGATAGTTTAGCAAGCTCGTCCTGGAGGACGGTTTTCTAGTGTTATGAGTTCAACTACTGGTCCTTCTGTCGTATTAAATAAAGCTCAGCAAATCTGATAGGTTTTAAAACCCGTCCCTCTCACTTATTGTATCAGTTGCAGCCATCAGCCGTTTTCCTTCACACTCTCATATCAAATTACCTAACTTTCATTCTTCTCCTCTCTTTTCCTATTTGATTTTAAAAATTTTATTTAACTGCTTAATTTATTTTTCCCTCTCTCTTCCAACCCTCTTATCAAACTACCTAACGTTCTTTTCTCTCCTCCCTTTTCCTAGGTTAAACGACTGCACTTTCTTTACTTTCTTTTGCCTTCCTACTGCATCCTTTATAGTGATAGCATCAGTAGCAGCCATCAGGTGAGCCTGTCGTTGGAGCGAAGTGACGGGTCATGAACTTGTATTTATAACGTGTACGAAGCACTGTACGAAATTCCAGGGAACACTGAGGAGCAAAATGCACCCCCCAAACGATTGGCTCTTTATTTCCTTGCGACGGGGTTTGGAGAGATGCAAGAAATATCCGGAAAGACACGGGAAACGCAGTGTAAGTTGATCAATCTGTTCAAATTCTCAAAATTTTTGAGCAGCGCTTCGTATACATTTATTCAATGTTTTCAAGCTAGCTGAATGTGAGACGAGCTCCAGGGTATATGGTATATGAGTTCAAATCTCATGCACAGAGAAGAAACCATATTTTCTCGTGCAAGGAAGAGAAACCGTTTATAAATTGGTGGGAAAACTAGGAAGGAGAAAAAAAGATATAGAAAAGAAATTCTCGAGAAAAATCCCCAGTGAAATCATTTTCTCCATAGTCTCAAAACCTCTCCCTCAAGACAACCAGGTGACAATAACACGTTTTAACTCACCAGTCCAACTCTAAAGAATCTGACAAAGAAAGATATGGAATCAGTAAACAAATTTATACAGAAATAAATAGAAAACATAAGAATCTCACTCTGAAAATAACGGGAGAAACAAGCTCGCAAATAAATATTGCCATAAACAAATAAAGGAAGGAACAAGGAAACAAATAAGAAAGTTCTTCAAAGGAAGAGCCAGGCTAAGCATCAAGAATGAATGAACAAAAGTCAAGCTTAGAGCAAAGAGAAAGAAATCTTGATAAAACAATACAATCCTTGTGTGTTATTTCCAAATTAGACGTTATTGTTTTCTGCCTCAAACGGACAAAGCGCGAACATATCTTGATATTTATTCTTGATTTTCGTAAGAAAAAGAAACTTCTTTTAATATATTAATAACTTTATTTTCTTCAGTGATATCATTATTATTGTTGCTGTTGTTGTTGCGTTGATAGTCGTTATTGCATCCCTCATTGTTTTCTTGTTGTTCTCTGATTTAGCGTCATTTCTATTGTTTACTTTTCCATCTCACTTTATCGAAAAACCATTGTAAATGGTTCTAGCCTTTTTAAAGATTTTATTTGTGCGTGGGTTTGTTTGTTTATGAGTCTATTTTTGTGCTCCAGTACCCCTGACCATACTGTTTTGTCTATAAACTTGAAAATTGGTATCAGTACTGCACTAAAACCCTTTCTAAAATGTGTTTTTTGAGAATTTGGTCAGAACAGCCTTTTTTTAAAATCATTTTTTATTCTTTTTTGATGGGTTTATTGATAACATCTAGATTCCCCAGAGTCTGATCTTCTGTTTATTTATGTTATATTATTTATTCAATACCCTCCAACGATTAAAGCAGCATGAGGTCAAAATAGAGCAAAAGTTTCTAACGGGATTTGAACTCACATAATATATCGCGGGATATCGTCAAGTGTCGTCCAAAGCAGGTTCTTTTCATGGTCGGGTGATATTCGGATGAAAAGTCACGTTAACATTCTAGAGACTCTTGGGACATATATATCCCGTATTTTCTTTGACCAATTGGATATCATCATCAACCTTCTAGTGTTTGCCGTTGGACAGACCTTCCACAAAAACCGCAAGATCTCTCTATCATGACCGTCGTGGAGCCGATAATTTCCAAACTTATCCAGTCCATCACTGAGGATCCACATTTTGAGCCATGATATCCAGTGATTGTCTGAGATTCTGGCAACATGACCAATCCATTGCCATTTGAGATATTCTTGGATTTTCCAGCCTTGGGCAAGAGTATAAAACCCCTGCAGAAATTGAATCACATAATGTGAATGAACAGGAATGACGGAGCGAACTGCTATATCTGTAATTTTCATCTGTCCCGGAATGAATGTTTTATGAGACAAATGTATCCTATAATGATGTTGGTTATTCAAATATTAAAAATTATTGATTTGATGAAAGAATCATCGTCATAATCATCTGTCTTTTATCGCCCGTCGTTGGAAATAGACCTTCTCCAGGATCCGCCACACCTCTCTATCTTAATAGAAAAATACCTACTTTGATTCACTTGACACTCCCATTCTATTAAATAATTTAGCATTCAAAAACACAAAACATGCTACAATGCATGCCTTATTGTACTGATTGCAATAAGATTTTGTTTCTCCTGTGTAAAATTCCTGTCTCTAAGTCTCAAACCAGCCATAAAAAGCAAAAATTCGCGGAGCCAATACTTTCTGAATTCGCCAAGTTCGTCTCTCCATACTGTGTTCTCTCAGCCTCAGTTGTGAATGTAATCTATGGGGAACAATGTTGTGGGTCATGATGTCAATTGGTTGTCTGCCATTCTTGCAACATGTCCAGTCCATTGCCATTTGAGTTCCCAAATGGTTTCTATGATGTCTTGGACTCCTGATTAGCATATTTTCTCCCTGATATACCGTCTACATGATGATGATCACCAGTCTTTTATCATCTGTCGTTGGACATAGACCTTCCTTTTTTTCGCCACACCTATCTATCATGGGTGCCAAGGGGCCAATATTTTCTGAACTTGTCAAGTTCGTCAAGCCATCTCATGTTCTACCTACCTCGGTTGTGCATGTAATCTCTGGGGATGCATTTTGTGAGTCGTGATGTTCATCAGTTGTCTACCATTCTTGCAATATGACCAGCCCATTGCCATTTGAGTCACCTAATGATTTCTATGATGTCTTGCACTGCTGTCTTTATATATATATACATATATTTTTGTTTTTCCCTGATATACTGTGCTTTCTTATGGCTTCTCCGTGTGAGGTTGAGCATGATTCTCTCATGTACTGGTTGCGTAGTTATCAGTTTTCGGGCAGTCTCTTGCTTATGTCCCATGTTTCAGCCCTATAAGTGATAATCAAGAGGATGCGTTGGTCGTATACTGTTCTTCTTTTGGCTAATGGGATCTTGTTTTTGAAGTTTGAGCTTGTCCTGCCGACGGCTTGCCAACGTAGAATAATTCTTTACCTCATTTCTTCTTCTTTAAAGAATTCCATGGAGATTTGTTCGCCAAGGTAGATGTAGTGGTCTATTTTGTCTAGCTTTGTGTTTTCTATTTTGATCGTTGTATGTTCATTTCCCTCATGCTTGTTGTACATGACTTGTTTCGTTGAAGTTCGTATGAAGGCCAATTTTCTTGCTTTCTTTGTTTGAAGTCCTGGAGGTTCACTTCAAAAAAGAAGAATGTAGTCTGCAAATCTGAGGTATTTGCCGTCTCTTATGATTTCTTTGTTTTCTCAGTCTTGGTTTCTGGAGATCATTTCGAGGCAGGCTGTAAACAGTTTGGGTGAGCTGTTATCACCTTGTCGTAACCCTTTTCGAACTGAAAGGGCTCCGAATCATTATGTAGCCTGATGAAGGAGCTGCTGAGACGGTTTATATATCGCAATCCACTGACACTTACAGGGTGAAAATTTTGTAGATGCTTTCGAGTAGACTAACTGTGGTTGTTCAGGTCACGGTTTCCTTTTTTATGTAACAGCATTATGATTGCAGTCTTCCAACATTCTTCAACTTCACTTTGTTGAATGAAATGACTAGTTTCGTAATGATGAACTTACTAGCTTTTTTAGTAGGTCGATGGTGATTTCACCGGATCCCAGGGAACTCTTTTTTTGTTGTTTTATGGCTTGTTTCACTTTCCATTGCGCTACTTCTTAACAGTCCTTGAATTGATTGCTTGCGTCTTGTACATCTTGTTCGTTGTTTTGTGTTCTGTCTTTTTTCTTTTTATACCCTTTTAAGAATCCAGCCAGTAAGATGCTTGATGGGATAGTCTTGAAACGGTGAAGATGAAGAGGACTAAAAAAAAAAAGTTGATATTGAAAATATTCAAATCTAGACTTTAAAAACGAAGTAAGACTCGCCATCGCAATTGAAAAGCTGTTGCATCAAATTTGAAGTCGTTTACAAAAATTCCACCGAAGAACAAATATGGTCAGAATAAATTGTACTTATGACATCCCAGGCGTTTCCACTGAAAACATCTAAAAAGAGGAAAAAAAACTTCCAAGGGCTAAAAAGGGTTAAAAAAAAGAAGAAGAAATCAAATAATCAATGAATCAATAAACATTTTTATATATCAATTTTCACAACTGCCGACTAAACGGTATGGCCAGGAGCGTAGGAATACACAAAGACATTAGCAAACATAAACAAACACAAACGCTTGCAAAAGGTGATGGAACCCTTTAACATCCATGTTGGTTACGGTTGTTCAACCACGGTTCCTTTCCGTGTTTATTCTCATCTAAATATTCATTGAGTGATTCAGTATTGAAATATCAAAATATATCCTAAATTCAAGAAAAATAATTTGTAATTCTTCCATTTTACTAATAATGTTTGGGATGTGTGAGTGGTATAACGGAACAAAATCTGATCAAAGATGTTTACGTTCACTCCGTACAAATGCCCTTTGGGACGACATTAATCCATTTCCCATTCAGCTATGGGTAAAATTGCGGGAAAGACTTGGCTCTCCAGCCTTTGAAGGTTACCAGTCTGGGAAAATGACAAATCTGAATCGCAAACTAACCCAACAGAAAATAGTGGCAACGGGTTGGTCAAAATAGTTGCTACCTTTCCCAAAAACTAACATAACCATACAAGCGCCATTAGATGAGTTTGGAAAGGCCTTTGTCCTGTAGGGGCCTTGGAATTTCTAATGATCTTGATATTGTTGAGATTTACTATTCTGTATCATTTTCCTCAACTTCCCGTTTAATATTGCCTTTATTTGCGATTCTTTCAAGCGGATTACATTACTGCAAAATGATAACGACTTCTTGTTTTGAAGATCAAATGATTTTCTCAGTATTATATTCCGCTTCTCTACTTTATTCGTTCAAGTCCCTCTTTAGGGAAACTTGAGACGCTGCTAAGAGCCTCAACATTTTTTTTTGGAGGTGTGGTGAGGTAAGCAATTCATCCGTTGGTATACAGTTTCGTCAGTTTTTGATTTTGTTCTTGTGCTTTTTGGACATTAGAAACTGTCAACCAAGACTGTCACCAAAACTAGGTTCCCTCTGTTTCAAAGTTATTCTGACCAGCTGTCTGTCAGTCTGTCTGACTGGTCAAGTATGTATGTATATAAGATGTGTAGTATGTAGCAGGGTGTGTAAGACGAGCCCTGGACTGAACTGACACATGAAAGTGCACGACAGGCATTTCACAGACTGATTCAATCAATCCTGTGAGCCGCTTGATTTTTTTCTTTTACGTGAGGTCTGGACTTTGAAGGTCAGCAGTGGACCTTATGAGCCACCTTGGAGCACACGGGCGTAGTGGAATGAAACACAGTGACCAGATAAAGTGATGGGACGGCTATCATCGGACAAGGTGAGGCAATAATCAAGTACATGAATGTATCACGTGCGCTAAGCGAATCAATGGAGCTAGAGGGCTGAAAATTTCAACATTTACTTGATTATTTGATTATGCAATGGTATAAGCACTAAACAGAAGCTGTCCCAGAAGATACACTTTAAAGCATATCTGCTTGACCATTATGAACTAATAACGAAAATTGAAGGATATTTTAACGGGTGTATGAAAATAGAATACATGAATAATCTGAATTAAAATAATTAATTGAGTATTAATGTTCGGTGAATTAGGTAACCAAGAGAGATGGATTCAGTTTTTGTCAGTGTGAAAGATTATTGACTAGAACCAGGGAAAGGGAAAACATTTGGCTTTGGTTCATTTGTCTGACTAACAGGTAAGTAGGCAGGCTGAGGGATCAAACATGGAATGCTCTGTAACAAACTATTCAAGTACATTAATAGAATCGCCCATTGAGGTGTTACTACTTGCTAGAAAGTGGTTTGGTCTCGTTTCAACCATGTACATGAAGATATATTATTTGATAATTTTAACGGAACATTAAGTTGATGGACGTTAGATGGTATACGACATGGAAAAATCAACTTTGATGGAAAAATTGCAGACCGTCCAATCCAGGCAAGAAGACCAGATGCTGTTTTTGTGAACAAGTAAGATAGTTGTGTTATTGCCTTTTCGGTTTTAACTGAGTTGAATTGAAGAAAAAGAATGTAAAGCTGAAGAAATATCTTGATCTTCCGAGAGAAATGTAAAATATCGTGGAGTATGATGGTGTCATTATCATCATCACAATTGGAATGGTCACAAAGAGCTTCGCAATAAGATGAGAAAAAAAAGTCCATGCTTCCACTCTGATAAGCCAAGTCTCATTATTTAATAACCACAATTATGAAAAGGGAAAGTGGAAGTATTTGAAGCTAAGATTTTTTATGACAAAAGACGGCGTAAAATAGTATATTCTATAAGTACATTAATGTCTCAGAATAAAAATTGGAAATTCTATTAAGTCGAGCCTGAATTAAAGTTATTCATCTTCAAGTTTGATAAGTTCTTATTCAGGAATGAAATAGATTTCACCCTAGAGTTTTTGTCATTAAATTCAATTCTCCAGCAACTGAAGTCCCTTTTGTCATTTCTGTCCAAGTCGATGGCAGGAGCTGATTTTGTTTTCCCTCCATAACAACAAGAACAATCCTCATATAATTTAGGGTGAGACAACTCTTCGCTGATTGCATTTCCAATATCAAAATATTAGAAATACAATCAATTTAGAGATTCCTCCCCCCTTTTCCCCGATGATGGTTACTGCAATTTTTGTATTGTCTATATTCTAAATATTATGTGTTCATAAACTACCATGAAAGGAAGATAGAAGTAGGAGTGAAGTTTGACCCTGCAACAGCCAGGCTAATGGCTTGGAAAAAATCATTTCTGGCTCATTCTTCCTTGCATGTAATTTTATCATTTTGTTTAAATAGCGCGCCTGGTCGCCCCTAATAGATCATATTACAGTAAATTTAAGCAAATATCCCGCATCTTTGAAATTAGAAAAACCATAGGCGGAGAGAAAAAAAAGCATATGAAATTTAAGGCTCCACTGCCCATAAAAAGCAATCATAGCTTAGTTACCGTTTTAAATGGCAAAGTGTTCGTTTGTTATAGAAATGATATGTAAATATTTGGGTAAATTAAGTCATTCATACTCCAAGTTCTATCCATCCTCCGTTCACTTCTCTTGTTTCATTCACCCCAAAATAATTTCATTCACCCTTGGATAAATCACTCACCAGTCTAAGAAGTGCTGGCATAGGACACCAGTGAACCCTGATTCTCAGGGAGTATCTTTAAGCATTTGCATCAGCTAGAACAAAACCGCAAGAGTCTCTAAAACCTGATTCCTTCTTGCCCTAAACTTCCCAAAGAAAATAAAAACGCAAATTATTGTTGAGACCACCGCGAGTGAAGGTGTCAGCTGTCTACTTACACGCTATATTATCAGTAATTTTTTGTGCTTAAAAAAGAGCTTCGAACAGCTGCATTATCAGTAGGGAAGCGTTCCGCATATCTATAGACATATACATACAAAAATGTACATAGAGATACTGAAAGATACATCTATCTGTCTATCTATCTCAGCCAATTCATTACCTATGTAGCGAGTTAGTGTGCTAGCTAGCTGACTGATGTGTTCTTTTGTATTATGGTGGCAAAGTCTACACCCGCATGGGTGTAGATATAGACGGTCACATAGTCGACTGGAGATTTCATTCTATCTATCTATCTATCTATTTATCTATCTCTCCATCTATCTATCTGGAGCTCCGCCATTTCAAGGTTTATGGGGTAAATAATAAGCTTTATGACAGATATTTGATATTCAATTTAATTCAAAATTTATATTCACGTCCACCAAATGTCACATACATACATACATACATATATATATCTTCCAACTTAGGAATAGAGCACTCTGGTGGATGGGGAATTTAACCATGAGTAAATATATCGCTTGAATTCAACCGTACTGACCGTCCAGTTCTGCGAAGGGCCAGTGTCTGGGTCTGAAGCAAAGGTTTCGATCCTACTTCATGGTACTGGATGGGATAATGGATTGTCTACAGCCACACTGAAGAGTTGTAATACAACGCAAAATCTGTCTGTAGATGACACAATTATCTGATTATCATATATATATATATATATATATATATATATATATATATATATCACCGTTTGATCATCTTCAATCATTAAAAAATTCATGGCATCATTATTCGGTCACCAAAGTATTTTAATGACTCTCTATGAACTCATGTCACCTTTGAATTGATTTATGAATTCCATCATAAAATGACGATCCCAGTTTCGATTTGAAAGATTCGTTCAGCATTTGCTAACCAGGAACTCTAAATACACATGGAGAGTAAACAAGCAGTACTCCGTCTCATGTATTTTACAGAACTATATTATCAGAATATTTGAGAATAGCTAGAGCTACTCTTAGATTTCTTGTTTTATAATGAAAAAAAAATGTTTCTTTTGTTGTAAGGATGGTTAATCAAGGCAGTGAAATTAATAAGATTTTAGACAATTCAATTAAGTCCCGACTAAACATTCTGATCACTTTAAAACATATCTGCTCATCCATTATGAACTAGTAACGGAAATTAAAGAATATTGTAACGAGTGTATGAAAATAGAATGAATGAATAATGTGAATTAAAATAATTAATTGAGTATTAATGTTCGGTGAATTAAGTAACCAAGAGAGATGGATTCAGTCCTTTTCAGTGTGGAAGATCATTGACGAGAACCAGGGAGAGAGAAAACATTTGGCTCTGGTTCATTTGTCTAACTGATAGGTATTTGGGCGGGCTGAGGGATCAAATATGGAATGCTATGTAAGAAATTATCCAAGTACATTAATAGAATTGCACGTTGGGGTGTTACTAACCGCTTGGAAGAGGTTTGGTCTCGTTTCAACCATGTACATGAAAATATGTTATTTGATAATTTAAAGGGATAATCTATTTGATGGACGTAAGATGGGGTACAACGAGGAAAAATCAACTTTAGGGTTAAAGGAAAAATTGACGAATTTTTAGTTGAATATAATTGGAAGAGAATCAACTCAAACAAGTTTTTCTATGTAATTAATGTTATTCAAGATGATATTTGTTGGTTTCCTTGCAGTATGAGTTATTAACCGACAACCGATTAATATCGTCATGAGTAAGCATTCAATAGAAATGACGTGAACAGCGAGTCATGACTGTTAACGATTAAAATTGAAAATGCAGAACTCGAGAAAGTAGACCAATACATCTACCTATGAAAACAAATCACCATGAAATCCTCAGAAAAAGAGGAAATCGGGCAAAGAATCACTCTAAGATGACAAGCCTCCGCCAAAATAAGCTCGACCTTCAAGAACAAGAGAATCCCATAACTCCTGAAAAGAAGAGTATACCACCAATAGTCACCTATGGAGCTGAAACATGGAACCTAACCAAGAGACTGGTCGGCAGACTGTGAAGCGTACAGCGTGCACATTAGAGAATCATGTTCAAACTCACATGGAGAGATTGCAAAACAGGATAATATATCAGGGGGAAACAGGGGTCTGAAATTCGGTATCCCTAGCAAACTCAAATGGCAATTGGCTGGACATGTTGCCAGAATGGCAGACATACGATGGTCATCAAAAGCCAAAATGTGGATCCCCAGAGATTAAATGCGTAACCGAGGACGGCAGAATACAGGATAGAGAGACGAACTAGACAAGTTCCGAAAGTATTGGCTCCTCGACGCCCATGATAGAGAGGTCTGATGAATCTTGGAGAAGATATACATCCAGAAACGGACGATGGAAGACTGATGATGATGAAGAAAGTTCATAATTGTGTGACACATAGCGTAAAACTGACAGCTATAAAAGACGGTTGTTTTATGGGTTTGGGGAACGCTGGAGAAAGTTTTCATCATAAAACTAACGGTAATTACTTCTTTGCTTTACGCCTTTTCTACTTACAAATAGTTTCGTATGTACTGTAGTACTGATACCTCCTCGACAATTGACAGAACGAGATAGATTGCCTGGAGACATAGAAAAAGGTTGTTTGTCGGGGGCAGGGGTCACAAAGATAAATTATGGTAATTGTTTCGAAGCCTTATGCCATTTCGATTCATATAAGAGACGTTCTACTTGTGATATCATGGTGGGTCTTCTGAATAATGAACCAACTGAGATCGTAATTACAAATCCTTAGTTTCACAATCAGTCTAGTGTTGGTTAACGAGCTAGTGGTGCTGAATAAACTAAACTAGATTTACTGAATATCAAGTCTCAAATTGAGAACCACAGAACGTGCAATGAGAGGATCATACTCATCCTCACATGGAGAGATCATTAGATAGCACAGTTTGTGAGGAAAAAAAGACAGAAGTCCGAGATATCATAGAAACCATTAAAAAACTCAAATGGTGATGGGCTGGTCATGTTGAAAGAAAATTCAGACAACTGTTGGACATCACGAATCACAACGTGGATCTACAGGGATCATAAGGATGATATTTTGCTTCAGTATTTACAGTTAGATAAAGCTTAGTTTGACACAAGGTCACGTTATTGGAGCACACAGTGAGGATCGAACCCACTACAGTAATAATGGTCAGTATCGCAAGCTTGTCAACCATTGAATGCACAGATTGTGGAACTAGTGATTTCATGAAATTACAGAAATATTCAGGGTTTTCACAAAATCCCTGGGTATTTAACGAAATCACCAATACAAACGTACTGTAACATGCCATAGCTTGAAGTGGTCTGTTCTCATGTATGTTTTTGGGTGTGCCCGACGGCAGTCTACTTGTCGCTTTTTTAATAAACTTGTTTGTGTTTAACTAATATTCATTTAATCTCGACCCTCACTAAGTGTCGTCCCAAATTTCCTTGCCTTTTCTTCAATAAAATTTTATTTCATTTTTACACCCACTTGTAATCCTCTGATCTCTGTCAGCCTCTTGACAGCATTTTTCTTTCCTTTCTCCAGCCCCAACCCAACCAGACCCCTAAACTGCCACTCCAAAGACTTAAGTCTTTTTATGGCTCTGGGCTCTCAGGAAAAAGAAATGGGATTTTTGAGATAGTCAAGAGCAAAATAGTGTTGCTTCTTTTAAGTTTTATGGCAGAAGCAAAGTGTCTGTGTGTGTTCCACAACGCATTTAAGTGTTTCTGAGGGTGACTTTCTCTTTCCATACTTTCTCCAAAGATCTACGTTGATAGTTTGGTCGTAACTGTTAGAGAGATTTTTTTCTAGCAGCACTTTACTTCCTCTACTTCTATGATGTAAGTATACGTAACTAAACTATATGATCCTGTTCCCCGTCTCATCGATGCCCCCGCCCCCAATGTGAAAAACAAGCAGCATTGAAAGTGTTAATATACTGCCAGAACCTGGATAAATCAGATAGTATAAAAGACTGGCTCTCGAACAATCATGCAACGTGCACGAAAAAAAGATCAAACTTAGCATCACATACGGAGACCAAAAGTCAACACTGTAGATAGGAGAGGAAAACAAAAACAAAGATATCATAGCAACCATCACAAAGTGCAAATGGCGATGGGCTGATTATTTTGCAAGACTGTCAGACCACCACGGGACATCTTGCCTTACAACGTGGATACTCAAAGATCATATTCGAAATTTTGTCCGGCAAAAACAAATGAATCACATAACGATTTGGACGAGTTCATGTGATACTGGCGCCGCGATGCCCACGATTGAAAGGTCAGGTGGATCTTAGAGAAGGTTTATGTCCAACGATAGACATTAAAAGAATGTTGCTGTTGCTGCTGCTGATCTCTAAACACAAGGACACCCTCTTTAAACATCTCATAGTTCTATTCTGAGAGTTACAAGAAAGGGGAGATGGAAATCCAATCGAAAATGGTGAAATGCATTCATTTTCTTCTCACAATGGAAGATTTGATAAGGAAGACCTTGTAAGATAAATATCTTCTTCTTCCTCCTCATCATCATCGTCAGCAGCTGTCGGACGTAGACCTTCCTAAGACTTACCGGACATCTCTATCGTGGGCGTTGCAGAGCCAGTGCATTCTGAATTTGTAAAGCTCGTCACGCCATCTTTCTTTCTGTTGGCCACAATTTCGCATATGATCTCTGCAGATTCATGTTGTGAGTCGCGATGTCCTGCAGTTGTCTGACATTTTTGCAATATGTGTAGCTCATTGCCATTTCAATTTTCTAATCGTTTCTTTGATATCTCAAACTCCTGTGTTTTCTATGATATATCGTGTTGTCTTATGATCTCTCCATGCGAGGTTGAGTATGCTTTTTTCATATGCATGTTGCCCAGTTCTCAGTTTGAGGGTCAAATGTTTGGTTACGTTTCATGTCTCTGCTCCATAGGTGACAATAAGTAGGATGCATTAGTTGTATTACCCTCTTTTTAGAACTAGTGACATCTTCTTGTTTTTAGAAGTCGAGCTTGTTTTACCGATTCTTTGCTTGAGTTCTCCTCCTTTTGGGGATTTCATGGAGACTTGCTGCCTTAAGTAGATGTAGTGGTCTACTTTCCTCAAGTATGAGTTTTTCGGTTCAGATTGTGTTTCTGTCCTCAACATGTTTGTTGTACATGACATTGGAGGTCAAATTTCTTACTTCCTTCATTTAGTTTGTTTAGCATTATTTGGAGATTGTGATGGTTCTTAGCTAAGACGACAATGTCGTCTGCAAATCCGAGGTTACTTGGGTATTTGCCGTCTATTCTGGTTCATTTCTGGTCCCAGTTTAGGTTTCAGAAGACCGTTCAAGGCAGGCTGTGAAGAGTTTGGGTGAGTTAGTATCACCTTGCCTCAATCCTTTTTCTCGTTGAAGAGGTTAGGAGTCTTTATGCTACTTGATGAAGGAAGCACTGTGTCGGAAGATATGTTGCAGTACGCTGACGTATATGGGGTCTATTCCTTGTATTATGAGCTAAACTGACGTTTTATGAATATTCCAAGATTCGTGTTAGAAGCACAAAAGGGCATATTTCCTTTTATATGTATACATCTATAAAATTAACATTAGTTTGAAGTCTCATTAGGGAAATGAATGGGTACGAGCCGATTCTCTTACCGACTGAACCAAACTGATAGATATGCAAAGGCTTATTTCATCCTAATAAATAAATAAATAAATAAATACTAAAAATAAATATTTATACTAAAACAAATAATACTTTTATCTATTACATATACAGTATAAAAGTTGTAGTAACCATTTTTAATCGGAATAGATGCCAAGCTTATTTTAAATTGAATTCTCACCAGAAAAAGGCATCCATATTTGTTAACTATAGAAAGCTTGCTGATATAATCCAAAGGGAAGCAAAGTGATAAGTTTGCATCAGATTGGCTGTAAGTGCTGCTGAAAGGAAGTCAAAGTTGGTACCCAGTTGCGTTTGGCGGGGCCTCTCTCTCTGATTTGGAATCAGAGTTATCCGTCCCCTACATTTGTTGCCAACCACGGAGGGCCAAGTCCACCATTCTATTTATGAGATGGGTTCATGCCTTTTCCGGGAACATAAGAGCAAAGTGACCGCAAATTGTCTCAGCTAGAGCTTGAATTAGGTCTGCCGATTCCTTTTTTGTGCTCCCAAACGTTTGGCTACTTCATCCCGATTTCCTTACTAGAAGCCTTCACGAAAGCCAACCTAGTTTTAAATGTGGTTTCTGAACATTTGTCGTTCGCTTTTCAATTCTTCAAAAGAGTTCGCCTGCCATCGCCATCAAATGCTGTTGAAAGAGCTACCGTTATCAGGGCAAGGCAGAAAACACCTATTCGACACACCCCTTCATGATAGATCTAAGATTCTCGGTCTGGATCGACATCAAGTGAATTTCCTGGCCACCTGCCGAATTCATTTTGAGGGGCAAAAATCAAGTCTTTCAAACCTGTGAGCAGTTGTGAATATGGCACACGCAAGCCACATCTTTGCCAGTAAGACAGCTGTTAAACTCCAGCAAGAGAAGAAAAAATGTATCTGCACAGTGTGTTCAACGCCTCGAAAACTTCCTCAACGATTGCCAAAAACGTTTTGGTCCATAGAGGGCTTTTGATCCACGATGTTTTTTTTCGCTTGACTTATGTGGAGGCCATATATCAAAGTGACAAACATAACCAAGTTGTTGCCAATTATTTTCAGTGCTTGATTTGAAAATTTTGAAATATATTGGCAATTCCTGTCTCGTATAACTTTGATTATTCTTAAATAATGTCTAGGTCTGATCGCTGTTAACCTGTTTTGATACATTCGATCATTCACGGTACTTTTTCCATAGTCTCCTCAAATCAAAATTGCGTTTGGGTTGCATTTTTACATTTAAATTGAAAACGTGCGATATGCTGGCTCATTAAAAAAAATCTTCAATGTTAGAATCGATAAATAAAGTTTATTAATTTCGACAATTGAAATATGATATGAGAGCTCTCAAAATA
This sequence comes from Thysanoteuthis rhombus, assembly GCA_963457665.1. Classification (NCBI taxonomy): domain Eukaryota; kingdom Metazoa; phylum Mollusca; class Cephalopoda; order Oegopsida; family Thysanoteuthidae; genus Thysanoteuthis; species Thysanoteuthis major. Next base: position 12,839,925 of record OY735202.1, on the reverse strand, counting down.
CAATCAAAAGCGATATTTTTAAAAGAAGTCAAATGAAACTAAAGGCTCCTAATCTAATCTACACAGCTAAAACGACATTTTTTTTACCGATGGAGAAGCTTTCTAAAACCTGAAGCACTGTTATACCTTTAAAAGTGCGAAATCCCCCGCAAAAGGAATATTACGCACACATCTAGACAGGCTCCTCCCATTAAGCACTAAGATAGAGTACAGCAGCGAATTCATAGACGAGACGGTGATGAGCTTTTTTTCCCACACCCTAAGCATGGTCTCATCGTTGTAATGTTGCAAGTTTGACACTCCCATGGAAGATGTTCATACGAACTACATTCCCTTGTCCCTCCTATCTTGGAATTTTCTGTTAAATCTCAGTCTGCAATTAAGGCACATCCATTCTTTCACTTATGTAATAGCTTCTTCTCAAGAACATCTGCTACGTGGAATTGACCCCCTGCTGAATGTTTCCCAACAGATACAATCTCGACATTTTTAAATCAAGAATGAACAAAAGCTTTACTTGATGTTTGTAATTCTATGGCATAAATATCTCCCTTTTATGACTAACTTCTTGATATGAAATGTGGCCGAAAGGTCTCGCTTGGGGTCGTTAAAAGTAAGAAACAAAACAAAAAACGGCAAAGCAAGAACAAACAATTAGGGTTACCGATTAGATAGAAAAGTCAATCAGTGACCAGTGTGAATCGTTATTGAACTACCATAGTCATCAAAGATTTCAAAGGGTTCTGTTAAATGGTTCTCTCAAAGGGTGCGTGTATTTGCTTGTGTTTTTTAGCAATCCTGGCCTTGCCGTTTTGTCAACAGACTCGAAAATTGGCATCATTACTCCAATAGACTTTTTCCTATTTTATTTTGATATTTGGAAAAAAAAAACTTCACCAATCTTTTGGGGGAGTCTATTTTGACGGGTTACAGGATAACATCTAGATTCTCCTGAATTTATAAGTCTTCTACATCTTTTGTTTTGTTCTACTTCAGATATTTTCCTTTGAAAAACACCAGTAATATCATTATTAGGATTTTCTAATCATATCGATTCTTCGGCTGATTTTTTTTTTTTTTTTTACATATTTTCAAATTTTGACTGCGTTGTTGAGTATTTTTTTATTTTAATTAAAAAAATTTCCATCATCATCATCATCATCATCATCATCATCATCATCATCATCATCATCATCATCATCATCATCATCATCATCATCGTTTCAAAATAATTCTTATAATTATTGTAAATATGATTTTTATTATATTTTTAATTTTTTCTCGTCATTATTATTATCATTTATTATTTGGAATCTCACACCAGTTGCCTGGTGGTAACCGCTGGAGTTTGAGTGACAGCAAGTCTCCTCAAGTCTCCAGCCCTCCTCTCCTAGTACTCGTAGGTCGCAGTAATTCTGCGATTTACAGTTTCACACCGGTTGCCCAGTGGTTATCGCTGAAGGCTGAGTGACAATAAGTCTCCTCAGGTCTTCAGCTAACGTCTCCTCTCTCTTTCACCTATCATGTCAGGGCTAAAATTCGTTGCAGTCCTTATATCTCTAGCACCTTCCTCAGTATCCGTGCAGTTCCCAGTAGTATTGTGGTCTGTACGGTCTCAATCCTTCCCCTAATCCCGATCTCCTCCAATCTCACCCACAGCGTTTCGGGGACTGTCCCTTGTGCGCCCACTATGACCGGTACTACCCTGGCTTTCATGTTCCACATCTTCCTTAACTCTCTTGCTAGGTCCTGGTATTTTTCCCGTTTTTCACTCTCCTTCTTTTTTACTCTATGGTCTGTAGGTACAGTAACGTTTACTATTTGGCAGGCCTTCCCTTTTTTGTCTACTATTACTAAGTCCGGTATTCTTGCCTGGATGAGGTGGTCAGTTTGGATGTCAAAGTCCCAGAGTAGTTTGTGGTTGTCATTCTCCAAAACTGCCTCTGGCTTGTGCTGATACCACTTTTCCACGGTTAAATCCCATTTGTTTGCTTAGTTCCCAGTGTATCATCGTTGGTACTCTATCGTGTCTATGCTTATACTCCTTCTGGGCGAGTTGACTACATTCACTAATTATGTGGTCCACTGTCTCATCTCTTTCACCGCATATGCAGCATTTTATTATTATTATTATTATTATTATTATTATTATTATTATTATCATTATCATTATCATTATTATTATTATTTGTGTTTGAATTAATATAGCCTTTAAATTTGTAGTCAACATCAATATCTTTTGGCTGTTTGCATTATAACTGTTTTAAGAATTATTATTCTAGAAATGAATGGTTCTTAAATCAATTCGAATTTTCGTTTATTTTCCTACAAATTGTATTATTTTCTTGTTTGTTGCTTTATATTTTTGTTCATCATCCAACGTCGCTTTTTTATCTTGGAAGAAACGTTCGTTAAAAAACGTTCAGCAATTTCAGCTATAAATTTCTGATTCAGATGATATAGGTCCGTTGTGGAAAACATTGTAGATAAAGGCACACACGCACACACACACACACACACACACACACACACACACACACACACACACACACACATATATATATATATATATATATATATATATATATATATATATATATACATATATATATATAAACTCTTATTTGAAATGATCTACCGTCATAACAAGGTTAATGTATCAGTTGGCCTAGACAACGGAAATAGAATAAGCATACACACACATACACACACAAACATATATTTATATATAAACATACCTGCATGCCCTCTCTCCCTTTCTCTCTCTCTCTATATATATGTATAAATATATGTACATGTGTACGTACATGTGTCACTCTGCGTGCCAGTGTATATGTGTTTGTGTGTGTTTGTGTGTATGTGTATATATATTACACAAAATTATTAATTTCCAGCATAATCTCCTTTTTGCCAATGTATTCAACCCAGCTTTTCTTAATTTATCAAATAGTGCAGCCATATACTATGGAAGGGTCAGCTAATAACAGCTACAATACCTTATGAATACATATTTTGAAACCGGTCAAGGCTTATTAAAATCACAATACCTGAAAAAGTTTAACTTTCCTTCTTTCTCAAATTTATTAAACCCTTATTTCGGAATTCATCCTTATACACACACACACACACACACACACATATATATATATATATATGTATATATATATATATATATATATATATATATATATATATATATATATATATATATATATAATTGAGATTTGTCTCTGTCTCTCAACGTGTATATATGTTTCTCTCTGTGATAATATAGATGCAGCTACTGATGCCATGGAAATATATTTTTCAATTCATATCTACGAAAAAATTTATGTTCTTATTTTTTACCAATCTGATACTCACGGGCCGTAATTCACTCTTGTTTCCAAAACTTTGAGATAAGCTTTCTCTAGGGAGGGGTAGGTCAAATTTCTTTCAAACTTGGAATAACTACAAGAGTACATTTATCACAGTTTCGACTTTTAAGAATTCAGGGACCAAGACGATACCAAGCGTTTTTCTAAGTCATTGTGGATTGACTTATTTAGGTATACAGAACAAAATATTCTTGGCTCGTAAGCAGAGACTAATTCGTCGTTTTTTGAACGAAATTCAATCATTCCATAAAATATTTGAAATATGTGTACGATCAAACCATTTAGAATATTATGAGAACCGGTTACGCGATAATAATGTTACTTGGCAACCAATCAAATTGTACTTCACTGTGAATTCTTTTAAGATGCACTAGCATCTCTAGCAACTGTTACCGTCACTGACTGATATATCGAAATTTTAGTTACGTCCCTTGCTCAGTGTTGCCAATTCAGATGTTTTTTTTAATCCAAATACAGAAGTTTTGGGTTGTCTAGATGTCAGAAATCATTATTTGGATGATTTTTAATAAAACAAACAATATTTCATTTAATTTAATATTGATAAATTATATGATATTTCAATATAATTAGATATTATTATTATATTATAATATTATTTAATTATAAGTTTCGAAGATTAAAATGATATTTGATTTATAAATGATATGTAATGTATTTCCTAGATATATTTCCTTTTAGATATACCTGGAGGATCTAGCTGTATCAAGATGTTTTGACACGTTTTTTTTTCATTCAATCGTAGACTGAGAATATGGTTAGCAAGACTGTCCTTACTAGATTTTCATACAAGAAAAGATTTAGCGAATCTATATTCTGACTTCTAGGCTTGTTTGATACCTTGAATCTAGGAAATCTATCTCCAGCCTTTTGTCCTTTGTGAACTGGATCCCTTATTGAGTGGACAGTGGTCCAGATAGATCCGATAAAAACCTTGAAATCCCAGAATCACCCATTTGAATACATCTCATTATATTTCGCCTCAGATCAATTAATAACTCATGCTAGAATATCATTTATACAGAGACCACAGTAGGGAAATGAGTTATTTTCCAACTAAGTTTGCAAATATTGTTTGTGTTTAGTTTAAGAAAGAATCACAATTAGAAATTTATTAAATTGAAAAGTTATAGGTTTTCCTGTTTTACAATATTTTGAATATTTTCTTTTTATTCTTTTAGAGAGAAAGATAAAAAGCGGAACATAGAAAGAATGCATTAAAAACAGAATTTATATATTGAAGCAAAGATACCAATCAAATCGAAGAGCTCAGTTCAATTGCAATTCATTTAAATCAAAAACATCTTCCTAATCAACTAAATAGACACTAATAATCTTTTAACCTTAAAAAGTAAGCATAGTATCCCAATGTTTGTTCGCGATCCTCTCAGAACCCTTTTTCAGGTCTGATTAGAACCGTCAGTTGTCAATCTCCGTTCTGCATAAAAAAAATTGAATTAAAACCAAAATAATCTTGAGAAATCGTAAGTTATCCTTAATAACCGAAAGAAAATATATTGATTTGATATAAGATGTTTCTAACCTTATTCTTCTTAAATCTTTCATTTTATTTATTGATTCTGTTGTGAATTTCTTTGATTAATTAGAAACCATCAACATCATCATCATCATCATCATCATCAACTAAGGTTTCTCTAGTTTTTAAGTTTGCCTGGCGAGTTGACTGTACATATGTATGTGTCACGCGTACAGGCCTCACTAATCGAACAAGACGGATGAACCGCTCACCTCTTATCAATTTGCAATTTACCTTCATGCTTTATTGGTTCCTTAGGTGTATTGCATTCACACTTTTTTCAGTGATCACTGTCTAACAAAAGACGAGAAAAGTAACTTATTCATTGATCATTTTCCAATTTTCCCATTGGTTCCTTAAGGACACTAGTCACGTGGCAGTTTCTATTGAGTGACTGACCAGACCAGTTTAAAAGAAAAAGAATTACTTAACTCTTTTGCCAAATCTATTTGCATAATGACATTAGTTCATCTTTAAGAAACTTCAGTAGAACAATTGGATTCCCTCAGAATTCATCAATCAAAACTTCGCAATGGAAACAACCGAGATAAAGTTTCTAACACGAATGACGACAATATCCCAGACAAAGAATGAATTTTAATCTGTGAATAATGAAATCCAAACCCCTGCAGCGAAGTGGAATATCTCATGACGTCGCTACACATGAAGTGGATTTTTTATTATCTGCTCTGTCTTCGTGGGTGTTCCTTTATCTTTTAATCAAGTATGTTATTGCGGGAGGTGCAAAAGTGTAAGTGACCTGACGGTTGATAGAATGGAAAATCCTGACTAAGACGGTTTTTCTTCATTTTGCACAAATATCATTGGGGAAAGTATGATTCTGGGTAAATAGCTGCACTTGGCTCCTTAGCCTTGTTTGGCAAGTTGTTGAGGAAATGGACAACGCAGATCCCTAATCAAGGAATGGAACCCTCTTAAGGCGGTTGAATCCCTAACTTTTACATCTTTCCGGAAGATCCTGCAGCCAAGCTGATACTAAACGTATAGCTCCGCTTCCCATGGAATAACATTATCGAGGCCACGAAGAGGATACTATCGACTTGACATCTCTAGATCTCCATACTCTTCACCCAGGCTGAGCCCTTGTGAGGTCCCTCGAGAGTCATCCTTTTTTTTTACGTTTTTCGTTATTGCAAGAAGTGTGAGTTGCGTAACGATTATCAGCGTAGAAGACTGACACAGCGAACTGGGTGCGAATTTCGAGTGAGGCTGCTTATAGTCTCTCAGCACATGCTCTTCGGGAAAGTATGATTGTCGATAAATATCCTCTGACCCATCACCAGTTAAAAGGAGAAAAATATCTTATTACAAACAAGCCACAATGGTTGGCAACGAAGGAAGTAGAGGAGAAGGTTCTTGAGCAAATTATTCTTCATCAGCTCCCACCAAAGCAGTGATCACAGAGAAAAAATGTTACATCCACTGCCAACATCTACAGGGAACAGCTTATTTACAGTTTATTTTTCTCTAGCCTTATGTTTCATCGACCAATCTTAAACTTATTGATACGAGTGTTTTGAAAGAGAAAAAGAGTGGAAATAACGCATTAAATACCAGAGTCTTCGTGTGTCTCCATATATTCAATTGGTTAGAGCTTTGAATTGCATCGGAACATGAAAAACGCAATGTCTACAAGTAAACTCTTAGTAACTGCACACATCAGGGTACGCTCTGATCCATTTGAAGCGGATGATAAATAGAAACTACGTTAACACTGTGGATGTGTGACATTTGTAACCTCTTGCTAGCATTAAAATCGGTGGAACTGTTCTATCAAAAAATCCTATACGTATAGTTAACAGCTTAGTCTGGCACCCAAATAATCAGCACCCAGTGAGGATCAAATTCATTTCACTGTCAGACAACCAGTAAAACCTGTCAGATAAACATGTAGCTCTTTGAATGTCTTGTTAATGATAATTCCCAAAACATAACACATCAAATACAAAACTAGAATGATGAATTGCAAATTGTAGATCGAATCTCTAACACTATCCACGGTCTACGCTAGTTTTCTTACGATCACGGATCATCCATTTATTGTTGACTGTATAGAATTCGGTATTCTTAGTTCAATCTGGCCAATTACTACATTCCAATTCGTTACCATTGAAATAGTTGAATCATGTAAGAGAGTTGAGGGTAAGAAAAGTATGTACTTTGATTTTTTTTAGTGAAATAGGTCTTGTTAGTCACTCAATAGAAACTGTCATGTGACCAACGTTTTTTGGCAGTATGCTATGTTAAGGGTGATCTGATGTCTTAATTTTGCAAAGACAATCGTGAAAAATAAGACAAATATAGCATTGTAAATTCCATCCCCACCGAAAACCTATTTTGGCGACGAAATTTAAAAAAAAATAAAGAGACATTTTGACTAGACATAATAACGGATAAATATTGATGTTATCAGCCTTCTAGCTCGATTACTGCAACCTATTTACGTGATTCATATATACCCTGCCTGTCAGCCAGTCAACAGGACCAACTTGAAAACTGAAACCTTCGTTGACAGTTTTGGAGACAGTTCTCGCTGATGGTTTCTGATAATTCTTAATTTGGGGGATGAAACACACACACACGCGCACATGCACACACACACACACAGACACACACACATATATATATGATGAAGTAAGGATTTGCTACACGGACATGTTTATGCTTCTTCAGGCGAATGATGGTTTGCCTGCGCCTGAAGAAACCTAAAACAGAGCAGAAACATAAACGTGTTTGTGTAGTAAATCTTTACTTCATTCTACATCAAATATTGTATTATATGGTATTTCTGTGTTTTAATATATATATATATATATATATATATATATATATATATATATATATGGGGCAGGTTGAAATGAATTGCTCTTTGCGTGGACTGGAAAATACTAGTATTGTGGTTAATTTCCAGCGGAGAGGCCAGCTTATATCTTTTTTCGGCTTCGAAAAGTATCACCACTGATGAGTCTTTGATATATATCTTACTAATATATTACTTTTCTGATGTAACTTTCGAATTCTGTACGATATGAGACTACTAAATTTTAGTCCTGAAATGACCGCGAACTCTTTCTAAGTCAATACTTAAAAGGTATAAAGGAAACGTGTTAATGGACAAGTACTGCTCACCAAGCTACTTTAGAATACGCATACATAGCACCACGGTGAATCCACCCGATGGAGCTGATACATGGAATCCAACCAAAAGATTGATCCACAAACTGAGAAACATATGAGAGAATCATGGAGAGACTACAAAACAGCGCAGTATTTTGAAGAAGAAAAAACGGGAGTCAGGGATATCATAGCTTCCATTCAAGAACTTAAATGGCAATGGGCTGGACACGTCGCACGAATGTCAGACAAGCCATGGTCATCAACGATTACAACAGGAATCCCCAGCAATCATATGCGAAACGGTGGACGGCAAAATAGACAAGTTCAGGAAGTATTGGCTCAACAACGCCCATGATAGAGATATCTGTCTTATTTTAGGAAAGGTTTATGTCCAACGACTATCGCTAAAAGGCTGCTGATGATGCTGTAACTTGTAATTTGCGGTTACTTGAAGCATATCTCCCGTCTTCCACCATATGTCACTCATAACGACTAGACTCAGCAATCAAGCACTATATACGACACATAACTGCCAACCATTTATACACCTTAGCCTTTAGCCGAATAGAAGAGGTAGGAGGTAGCACTGAGAGTAGTTTTTATTCACTATCCAATGATATATGACGAAAATGCTCGAATAGTATAACAGGAAGTAAGACCGTATCCGTAGCGATAACAGTTAGGCCGCCCTGCACCCTACCACGATGGCATGAATAAATCACCTAGCAAATAAACGGACACCCACGAAGTCACAGCAGATAATAGAAATCCACTTCATCTGTAGCGACGTAATAAGATATTCCACTTCCTAGCAGGAGTTTAGATTTCATTATTTACAGATTACATTCATACTTTGTTTGAAGATTCTGTTATTATCCATACAGATATTCCATCAGTAGGTAAGATGACTGCGTTCCCCTTGAGAAATTTGCAAGAAATTGAGGGTATACTGATAAGGAGCGACAATCGTTTTCATATTGTCATCAGCTGCGTGATTATATCAAGCCCCCAAAATGTTCATGGAATCCAACAGAATATGTTTTCGTCAAACTCCAGTTAGAGTTGACTTAGTCTCCGCCCCCGTAGCAACAAGAACAATTCCTGCCATTTCCTTCTAGTGGAGGGATGAACTCTCCACCGTTCGTCTAAGTCGTCCCGTTAAACCAAACCTGAATAGAAAATTAACATTCCCCTATCGTGATTTCAAATCACGATCACATGATTGAAAAGCAGCTCTTTTGCGAATTTTACTCGTAAGCCTCTGAATTTACAGTGATCTTATTTAGTCGGAATCAGAAGCATAGTTTGATCTTACAGCATGCATTTGACTTCAATATGATTGGTTGTCTTGAATTGATCTTGCTGGGTTTTTTTTGTTGCTTTATCTAATTCGTCGCTTTCTGGGTAAAGTACTCGGCTGGTTTGCAGTACATATTCCGACAGGATTCAATGTTGTTTTCTATCACAACGCTCAATATGATAGTTCACTCCAAGCTGTACACGTGTGCACACACATACACGCCTAGCAGCCAACGCACGAAGAGTATTAATATGCACATTTCAAACTCTTTTGATAGCTTATTGAGTTTTTATTGGGCAAGGGTTGATCTCCTAAGTGTGCACATCCTTTTGTCACTGGAAAGAATTTGCACAACCCAAGATTTCAGCCCTCACTGACTTCAAAATATTACTGGGACCATTGACTTCGACTGATAGGACCCAGGACAAACAATGCAAAATAGGAGATGAGAGTTTTGTGATAAAGTATAATAATAAAAAGATTGAGTCAAACTAGCAATAAAACAATAATACTTGAAATTCTTCATCGAAAAACAACGATTACTAGATTGATCAAACTAGCGATAAAATAAAAATGATGGAAAAAACATCTGCGAAGAATTTCAGACAAATAAACTTGTTAAAAACCGTCAACCAAATCTGTCATCCAAAGTGTCAACAGAGGTTTCTACAGTTTTTAAGTTAGTCTGCTTGTCTTGATGGCTATGTATGTCTGTATCTATCACATGTGCACGCAGCACCAAAGGAATTAGAGGGCTGAAGTTTTTAACATTTACTTTATTATGTCTGGGAAAACGGTTACTTCCGATTTTTTGAAAAATCCCTGCTAAATAGGTTTTTAATGGAGGATTCAATTTGCAATGTAAGTTTATGTTAAATGGATCCTTTTGTTTGTGTCTGGAAACATGCATGCTTGTTGGAAATTCGGACTTCAAAAATCGAGAGAAGTAACTCGAATTGATCAACCTTTTTTTCATTTTTTAATTAATCACCAACATGCTGCCAAAATACATTGGTGACATGATGGTTTTCATTGAGTCATTAACCAGACCTGTTCGTTCATTACTCTCAATAGCTTCTCTAAATATGGATAGTACTGCTTCATTGGATACATTGTGATGTTTTACATTCAATGCCTTGACATCGGCAAGTTCTCTATTAGAAATACTTTAGCAGATGGAAGTTAAATCGGCCTTTTTTCTTCCGTTGGATTATTTTTCTTATATTACTTTCTTTTTATTTCTGGCTTGCATTAAAGGACTATATCCCTAGTTATCCATTGTAAAAACAGATTGGATCCCACTAATCCGGCAAATATGGGGCCAGACTGGTGCCAGAATAGCAGAATTTTCGGACCAATGGAAACGGACAATATAACGCATACAATCTACTGTATTGCTGATACCGATACATCTCATATAGGTATAAACTTGGCTCAGGTTTACTCTTTCTTCTAATTAAGGACACAAAGATTTTGATGATGAAATAACCTATATACAAATATGATTTCCCCAAGGTGTCAATTTACCCACCACAAGATTCAAATGAAGTTCAACCTGTATCATGGTTATTTTCTATGTCACTATTCTCTCCCATATTGACAGGCTAGCCATAAAACGTAGCCTTTGTAAAACGACCACGATATTGAATGAAAGACAATTTTCTGATGCCCGGTGCAATTACATCGTTGACCTCACAAACACCCTATACATTCAATGAGTGTAAGCACCATCAAAGAATGAAGAAAAAATGTTATGCTTTCTCGTACACAAGTTCATGTGAAAGACTCGTGCGAAAACATGCATGGTTATATGCACTGTGTTCTGTTAGGAAGTGCTCAAATATAATTTAACTCAGTGAGCAGAGATGAAAGTCAAGTTTTCTACGTGATTGCTATCACTAACTTCAATATATTTTTTTGAAAATAAATGTGAAAGTGTGTTTAAATGATTCGTAGTTACAAATCTTGATATTACGGATATTTTCTGTATCACTATTCCCTCCATAAAATGAGGTGCTTGTAAATCGACCATTATCTTGAATGGAACTCTCTTTCCTGACGTCTGATGCAATTACATAACTGACCTCACAAACATGCTGTACATTCAAAGAGTATACACAACATCAAACGGTGGGGAAAACATTTTAATGTCTGATGTAGTCAAGTGTACGTAATAGACACACACAAGTACGTGCAGGTTTGCATACAATGTGTACTCTTTGATAGTTTTCAAATGTAATTGCTGGGATTTTAACTCAGTAAACAGAGATGAAAGTTGAGTCTTGTATGTGGCTGTTATCACTAACTTCAATATTTTCTTTTCAAATAATTGCAGAAGTATTTTAAAATTAAGATCACGCCCGAGGAGCCCCATTCGTTCAGGAGCGTTTGGGAATACTGAGCCTCCTTTTAGATAGACGCACACCAAGTGAGATATTAGGTTTAAATGCACACCAAAAAGTAGATAATATCTCAAAGAAAAAGTTTTATCGTTCAATTAATGCTAAACTCGAGTTGATTTTACGGCTGAGAACGTTGAGTTTTGATTTGCCTGTGATACGAAATTTTGAATTGATCAATTTTCTTTAAGCAGAAGATGAAAAGAAGTGCAATGTATTTCTCTAGATTGATATATATATATATATATATATATATATATATATATATATATATATATATATATATGTGTGTGTGTGTGTGTGTGTGTGTGTGTGTGTGTATTCATTGGGTTGTTACACATGGAATGTCGTTTTTTGAATAGTAAGATAGATCATGACACAAGCAATAAAAAATGATTAATATTTTATAAAAAAAATGACCAATTCAATGCAATAATCTTTTCTCTTCGACCCTCTAACGATAATACACTATTTCTATGAAAATATTTCGGTTTAGTGGTCACAAAGTCAGTAGAAGCATGGGTTTGCCGATTATTGAAGCTTTTATTACGAATATGAAGTTAATCATTGCTGTTAAGGGTCCAAAATCTTCAAATGATAACGAATTATATCCCACAAACACATATTACATTGACTCAGAAATAAATGTAATTACATTAGTGAATCTTTCACTTCTATTGTTATTCTCAATGATACAATAATATCTAAGCTGATCATTTTTTTCATCATTTATTCTGGCTTATTTGGGGCAGTCAAAAGAAGCAAATTGGTGCAATTGTGTTGTAAGACTTCAAGATGGAACGTAGATCAGCGGTAACTGCTTGCAATATCAACCAAGAATATTGCCAGGGGGTCGTCAACGAAGGTAGAACTCAATATCGGTTCCAAATATTTCGAAACAGATACGAGAGCCTCGAAGATGTGCCTATCTTTCTATGATTGACCACATCTAATTAAGGGCCAACATCGAGGCGGACCAACGCAAAACAACTGGAGGGGTTGTAGAGGACCCATTCAACCGTAGTTGGACATTTGCACCAAAATGGAACGGCGAAATCTCAACATGTCGAGCGAATGGCCCTGTAGAAATCAAGCAGACAAGGCCACGAAACTCTACCTCATCCAGCTTACTTACTAGACCTCCTTCCGATTGACTACCACATTATCAAGCATGTCGGACACTTCCTACAAGGGACAGTCTCCAACAACCAAGTAGCAGCTCAAAATGCCTTTGAAATAATCATTGGTTCCAGGAGTGAAGAATTCTGTGCTTCCGGTATAAATAGACTTCTTAACCGAGATATACTACTTTGAAATCAATAGCGAAAAACAGCAATTATTTTTGCCCCAACCTAATAGAATATCTTCTGTGTGTGTGTGTGTGTGTGTGTGTGTGTGCATGCTTGAGCATATGTGTGTGCGTGTGTGTGCACGTGTGTGTGTACACGTGTGTGTGTGTGTGTGTTTAAGTGCTACTGTGATTCTGTGGAAGTGCTCATAATTTTTCAAGCTTGTGAATATATTTTTTAATATGAAAGTGTGTAAGGACGGGCGAGCATAATTTGAGTCGATTGTAATAAGATTACGGGAAAAAGAAACAGTTCATAGGTAAAAACGTAAAATGTATTGAACCAGATCGATAAAGTTTTGATGTGTATGGTAGCGTAACGGATATCAGTCCGGAAGGTGGAACCGGCAAACCAAGTTCGAATTTCGGCTGAAGCTGCTTAGTAAGGTGCGAATCAATATCAGCCGTAATCATTGTCATATATCTCCACAAGTGTTTTGACGAGAATGGAAGATTAGGAAACATTCTCGCTTTGACATGTGGATATACAAAGTACTTGTTGCCAGTGTAGCGATATGGATTCAAATCTATCCAATAATATTTAAGTGAAATGACAACTCAGAAGATCTTGTTGGTTCACCGAGGCTTCTTATATAAAATACTCATCGATCTATCCTTCTCAGTCTGTTCGTATCAATCAATCCATCTATCAGTCTATTCGTATCTGTCTATCTATTTATCTATCCATCTATCTATCTATCTACATATGTCTATGTTCATATCTATCTATTGATCGATCTTTCTTTGAATCTATCTATCTATCTATCTATCTATCTATCTATCCGAAGATACTCATTGTAGAGTAATGATTAGTAACTTTGCAAAAGACGAGTTCGATTCTCCCTTGGTGTTTCACACTTTTAACCTTATGCAAGACTAAGATAAGACAACTAAAATGGCGAGATGGTAATGAACTTATCTTGTACATACATACACCTGTGTTGTAAGTTCGATCTTCAATGGCTGACTCCCTACCATAGTTGTGTGCTAGAGTAAACATACCTCAGTTTTGAATGTCAACTTCCAAGACCAATTTCCTGGTGCAGTGGCTCCCAAACTTACTATGTCGCAGAACCCCTGTACGATTTCCAAAAATTCACTGAGCCCATTCCTATATCTTACACCACCCCGCCACCCTAATTTTGATAAGACGTTAAATGAAACAAAAATTGTTTTCGAGAGAGAATTTATTTGTATTAAAAACAAAAAATAATGAACGAAACATTGAAATAAAAAAAACGACACATAAGATAATTTATTATTCAGAAATGGTGAATACCTTTTTTTCTATAAAACAATTTTTTTTATCAGATTTTATTAAAATCATCAGAGAAAACCCCAGAATCATTTGGGGAAATACCACCCTATCACACTGAGTTTGATCCTCATTGTGTTCCCGGCTAAAGTGGTTTTGTGCTAAATTAAGATTGTTAATAACAAATATTGATTAGTACAATAGTCTCACAGGCGACTACTTCTGGATAAGTTCGATCCTTTTTGTGATTTTCCTCATACGTGGATTTATATCAAACAACATCAAATGTAGTAAATCATATAATAAATAAAAGATGTGATTGTCATACTTGTAGTATCCATGGGGTCCATCAGTCTGCCTTCCTTTTTATCAAACTACCTAACTTTCTTTTATCTCCTCTCCCTCCCATCCTCTTATTACATCACCAGTTAATTTTCTCCTCTCCCCATTCCTACCGTGCCTGTCACATATAGTAACAGTAGCAGCCATCAGTCGAGCCTGTTTTTACCAGGAGAAAATAGTCATCATCAGCTGTCCTGTCAGCGAAGAGGCAGGTCATGGGCTTGTATCTATGAGAAAAAAAAATAAACAAATCATGCCCATCAATCAATGAATGTCTACAGAAAAATAATCAAAAGACTTATTGTCAGTAAATTTAATGCAAATTGATCACCGTTCACTTTCAATCACATCTCGTTAATTTCTCACTTTTCTGTTATAAAACTCAACACTAATCATTCTTGTTAATTTTGAACAGTTTTCACCTTCTATCTAATTTTTAGTAGCTTTTTATCACAACTTTGAGAAGATTGCTCGGTCTCAATTGCAAGCATCGTCAGCGGAGAATATCGCTTGAAAGAAGACAGGTGTAAGGTGTAAATCAGTTTCGTTCGACTATAAAGTACCCATTGCTGAATGGCTAAAACTGGCCAGGCATATACTGGACTCCCTCTGGCTACAGGATGTGAGTCCGGCTTGCTCTTTATTTTTCCAATTACATTGTTTAATTGTTGCTGTAAGATTATGGTCTGATTTAAAGTTGTGATAAAAAGCAAGTGAAAATTAGGATGAAGGTAAAAGCTCATCAAAATTAATAATGTTGCAATTTTTCATACAAGAAAAATATTCGAAAAAATAACAAGATTAACGCGATTCAGTGTGAGAGTATCTTTTGCTTGAGTTACGGAAAGGTTCGATTAAAAAAACAACAACTATACTTCAGAATGCCTAGGAGGTAAAGTTTTGGACTAAATAGGTACTTAAATTCTTGTCCAATCTTATGAAGTGGGAAATTTTGCACAACGATAATTCATTTTTACAATTTTAGATAGTTAACATTTAGTAATATGGTGGTCAATTTTTTATTATCCTGTTACTTGTTCGCTCAACTAGTATGTATGCTGCGTTGATGTGATCATGAAGTACTTCTTATAAGTATTTGAACAAAGAGAAATGCTGCATGTATTTCTTGGTTTGAAGAGTTCAAAACAGGAACTTTACGCGAGAAGAATCAAATTGAATTGCAATCAGTACAACTACACGTGCTTTTAGACATGTTTTGTGGTAATCACTGCTAAATCTCGGAAAAACTTTTGAAAATTGAGTTCAGTTGTTCAATGAATTCAATCAAGTACTTTTTTCTGTCCTGCTTACATGTTGTTCGGAACCGACTAAGGAGATTTAAAAGGCTACTAACATTGTTATTTTGGAAGAGTTGTCAAACTAATTAGCTAAATAGCCTCAAATAACACCTTTTTAGCTACAATTAAAGAAGGTTTGAACTTTTTGAAAAAATTTGAACAATTTGAAAAAACAACTTTTTAAGAAATTTGAAGTTCAAATTTTCAAATCAAAATTTCATCTTTTGGATTTGAAGGTTAACTTCTTTAATTTGAAGTTAAAAAAGTGTACACTACTTCGTATATGAAAAGAATGCAATCATAAGCAAGGAACACAGATTTTATACTTGTTCAAATACTTCTGAGCAGTACTGTAAGTGTCCCCTGCGACCCACCATCGTCCTGTGATTACCCAGTGCAGGTCTGTACATTGTTTAGTCTGAGATTAATCACCGCCAACCAACGCCAAAAAAAGAAAAGACTAACAATGAAAAAAGAGAAATCCCAGATTTTGTATCCAAACATTTATCCGGTCCCAAAGAGGGTGGCTATTATTCGGGCGCCGATCTCATACTTCAGCCTGACACCATATTTACGTAAGATCGCAACTTGTTTGTCCGAAATCTTACTTGCTTTCGGGAGCGAATGCTCGTATTGCAAGGGGTTTGAAGGATCGGCCACGTCTCAATCCTCAGACGTAAATACCTACTCGCATAAACAACCCATACATCAACTGATCTAAACCTTTTTTTTTTCTCTTAATATTTTTTTGAGCATCCAACAACCACTATGGAAATACGGGGGGTAATGTCAGATTTATCTGCACGCGAATAGAGTGGGGAACATTCTCGAAGATGTTAATCTAAATGCATTCGTCTGTAAAATCCTATTTCCCCACTTAAAATCCAAATTATCCACATAAAATCCAAATTCCTTTTGTAAAATCCGAATTCGCGCATAAAATCCAAATTAGCCGCTTGGAATCCAAATTACCCAGGTATACTAAAAATTTCCACAAAAATCAAAATTACCCATAAAAAGTCCAAATCCCCATATAAAATCCAAATTACCCACGTAAACTATAAATTCCCCGAATAAAATCCAACTTACTCACATAAAATCCAAATTACTCACTTAAAATCCAAATTCACCACGAAAAATGGAGATTGTCCATAAAAAATTCTAGTAACGAACACAAAATCTGAATTCCCCACGTGAAATCCAAATTTCCCACCTGAGAGTCCGAATTCCCCATTTAATATCCGAATTCACCACAAAAGAGAAGTAAATCATTCATTGATCACCTTTTTTTCCAATCTTTTAATTGATCCGCCCTTCAACACAGACGTTGGTCACGTGATGATTTATATTGAATGACTTACCTGACCTGTTTCCCTTCCATCGGGAGTATTTCGTTTGTTTGAGCCGAGATTGACCGAATTCAAGCAGAACAATGATGAAGTATAAATATAGAATTTGCTTGCAAAAAAAGAAAAAAAACAATTCGTCCTTATTTCGAAGTAAATCATGCCGGAACATAAAATTCAAATTTGACATCATTTCCTGGAGTTTTTTTTTTAATCTGGAGGGAAAGTACTTTGAAAGTTATGCAATAGTTAACTGAGGTCTACGATAATGATTCAGTGGGTGCAAGCACGTGTGTCGGAAATAGTTTGCAAAGTTTAATACAGAGGATTTGGGCCCAAAAGACCAAAGACCAAAGAACACGATTGGAAATCTCAGAACTTAAAAACAGGTGAATTCAAACTAAAAAATTCTGGTTAGTCACTTAATTAAAACCGTCACATGACCAAGGTTTTTTGGCAGCATGCTCAGTTGGGAATGACCGATCAAAATATGGAATAAGGGTGATCAATCAATAAGTTACTTTTCTCGCTTTTTATTGGATCACTGAAAAGTTTGAATGTAAAAAACAAAACAAAAAACAAGCAGACACAAACCAGTAACCAATTTAGCATAAATACACATTGTTAATTGACCTTCCCATCTCTTAAAAACTTATTTAGGGAGACATTTTGTGAAAAAAAAAGTTTTTGTAGGCATAAGGCAAATATGTTTAATTTTTCAGCCCTCTAGCTTCATCGATGCAGCCTGTACGCATGATACATGCTTTCATAGCAAGTCAGCCGGACCAACTTGGAAACTGAAAAAACCTATTTTGACAGTTTTGGTTGACATTTTCTAATATATAACGCGAACAACACTTGAACTGACAAAAAAGCGTAAAGTGAATCAGTCAACTTGCTTGAATTACGGGTTTGAATAAAAA
The DNA here is from genome assembly GCA_963457665.1 of Thysanoteuthis rhombus. Classification (NCBI taxonomy): domain Eukaryota; kingdom Metazoa; phylum Mollusca; class Cephalopoda; order Oegopsida; family Thysanoteuthidae; genus Thysanoteuthis; species Thysanoteuthis major. The sequence goes on along the minus strand of OY735202.1, from coordinate 12,821,644 downwards.
AACAAACAGCGATTTTGCTACAGAGCAATACTGAACTCTCGTTGCAATACGATTCAGCGGGCTATCATGAAGTTGGAATAGGAAGTTCTTCTACCCGTAGGATATTCTCCAGATTTGCTGACTTTCAGACTATCACGTACCTCTCCATGCAACCCTCCTTGTTTGGTTAGCAGTTCCAACAGCTTAAAATTTATATACACGTAAAACATCTCTTTAGTTCTACAAATAAGTTTTGCATTTGATATACACTAATGCCTTTGATTCGCATAAGATTTCCTGTTTTGCTTGTTGCTTAACAAGCAATTATTTCGAATCTGTTGAATAGTCAGTGGTCTTGATTTGTCACCACGAGAAGAAATCCAATCGGTTCAAATCTTGTGATCGTAATATCCAAAGGATCGATCCATCACTCCCAACCCATTAATATAGAAATTTCCATTTAGAAAACTTTCAGATCCTTGAGAATAAAGGGACAAGTTGCACCCTTTTGCTGGAACAGAGGATCAGTTCTAATTCAATAAGTTTAGGAATAAAATGGTTCTGGCAGCAGAGCACAGGTCACCTTCCCTCCCGACAACGATCGCTCCCTCTTGATCCGACGAGTACGGCGACTCCTGGGTAAATTTGTAAGTCTGTTACGTGTCCTCCATGGTGCAGCGCGTACTTCAGAAAGGAGTAAGTGCACAGTCTGACCCTATGTTCTGTTCATCGCCGACAGATCATAGGCTGACAGTCGTAGATCAATATTGCTGCTAAATACGGCACCTGGTATTTCCCGACGGTCACCCATTTGGATTATGACCAGGCTTGACGTCGCCTAACTTCTGTTTTTGTACGAGAACCAGTGGATTCAATGCAATTTTGCTGAACTTTTAAAGAAAATGGTATATCCCAAACCTGTAAATGAAATTGTAGAACAAATAATAAACAATAATAATGAATTTATTACTAAACTACGATAAAATAAATGAATCGTACATTTGAATACTTTTTACTGATAGATTTTATGTATAAGACTGGAATTGCAGTTTTTAATAATCCTGTACAGTGCAGTGGTCTCACTTATCCACGGTTAAGTGCTCTACGTTTTCAGTTACCCACGGTCAATGTCAGAAAAATCACCTGTTTTGTCTCTTTTTCTCTCTTTTATATTGTATTTCTGTTTTTCTGATCTTCTCTCTTTGTCTCTCTGTCTCTCTCTCCGTCTCTCTATCTCTCTCTGTCTCTCTCTTGATAAATGTTTTTCACTTTGAATTTACGTCATATGTGCTTCTGGCACGGTGTACTCAGTACACGTTGTCTCCATCGTATAATACAGTTTAGCATGTAGGAATTTCGGATCGATTCTCCATGCTAAGAATATAAAACCCCGCCCCCTCTCTACAATATCTTCCCAAACACTCACACATTCTCTCACCATCTCTCTCTCTGTTTCTGTCTCTGTCTGTCTGTCTCTCTCTCTCTTTCTCTATCAAAACATCATACACAAGGTTTCTTCTCTCGTTCCCACTATGGTGTTCTATCTCTTTCTGCACCCATCTTTCCCCCTGTGTCTCTGTCTCACAATCTATCTCTGTCTCATTCTTCATCTCTTTCTCTCTATCACTCGCCGTCTTTTCCTGCACTCATTCCATTCCTTGAGAACCTTTTCTTATACGCTATGCCTCCACTTTCATAATGAAAAGTCTGTTTAATAATAGGCGCATAAAGAGACGCTCACCTGCATACACAAATAATAAAAGAACAAACATATAAACGTTATTATAGATGCATAACTTTTTCAGGTAACGTGTGATATTTATGGGGTTGAAAAGTGGCTGAACAGTTCATGACATGGAGGAATGAATCAGCGAACTCTGACAAAGACTGTTTGTGCTTCCTTTTGCACTAATAACCTTGGGGAAAGCATGAATCAAACTTTTCACTCAAAGCTATCAGTAAATAGCAGGACAGATTGAATTCTCTGGTCATGTTGGGTTACCAGTCGTGTGATTTATTTTCAAACAAAATAAAAAGGAATAAAGAGTCTTTAGAAAAAAATGTTTTTTTTTGGGGGGGGGGCGTTTAGCATTGATCACCATTAATTTAATCTTAGCGTTTGCCATTTGTTCGTTATGGAGGCGGCACGCATTTAGCGGAATGCAAGCAAATTCCTGTAAAGCACCTTTTGTATCTAGCAGTTGTTGAACACCTTAGAAGACCCAGTTTTCAGACTGAAGGAGGTCTTATTCAGTTTATTTAAAGAGAAATTATGATGAGGGAATCTATCTATGTTGTATACGACGTATGCAGTATCTATGAGTATTAGAAGTGTGCCAAAGGGAATGTCGAGTCAAATGTATATATATATGTGCATGTATTTGCATGTATATTTCATGTGTTAATGAATATATATATATTGCAATACGATTGCAAGTATTTTATATATAAACATATAACACACACACACACACACATATATATATATATATATATATATATATATATACATATATATAAGATTATACTGCGCTCACAGTGGGAAGATACCCGATGGCTCCTCTTCAAATTCGCTACTATCCACCCAATTCACACAGTTTGGGATATATCCTGGGAAAAGGGTCCTAATGAAGGTTTTTCCACACTCTTAGAGCGAACCCAGATCCTTCTGTGTGCGAGGCAGACGTTTTAACCATTACACCACCTGAGCAGGCAACGGTCAATTACTAGATATATATCTTCAAAGATAGATATAGCCAATATGAAAAATGAAGAGAAACGAAGGAAAGGGAGAGGAAAACGAAGAATGTTTATGCCGTCTATAAAAAGATTATATAATGATTTTATTGGGAATTACCGAAACACCAACATTTTCATACAGCCCCTACCATGCACAGACATGTCCCCCAGCTGTGAAAAGCATTTCAGTGCATGCTTCGTTACACAGGTGAAGACATTTACCGCAGAGAGATAGAGACGGAGAGAATATGATGGAGGAGAGACAAGGTGTGTGTGTGTGCATGTGTGTGAGAGAGGGAGAGAGATAGAGACAGAGAGATAGAGAGAGATAGGGGAAGATTGATGGGAGGAGAAAGAAAGATAAGAATCGTGCATGTATGTGTGTGTACGATGATGTGGGAGAAATAGGATTGGGTTTGAGAGAGAGGAGACAGAAAGATAAGAACTATGTGTGTGTGTAAGCGTGTGTGTATGAGAGAGAGATGATATATTTTCTAATATCAAAAATAAAAGACCATTGAAAATATTTACAAATAACAGGGATGTATGCAGAGTTTTGAGCAGGTGTAGATCCAGTGTTTTGGACAGGGGTGGATCCACGATTCTGAACAGGGAAGGGGGTTTTGAATGGAAAAACAAATGGATAAAAATACAAATTTTAAACTTCAAAATCAAGAAAGCATTATATGATCTGGTATTTTTCAATTACATCTGAGCCGTAGCTTTTCAACACCAAAATGGACAGAAATGAGTGAAGTAAAAAAATTGATCAACGATTTTTTTTTGCTTTTTATTTTTTACTGTACAGGAAAAAAGATAAAGAATTTGATAGAACACATCTTACTTATATTTGATAAACATTTTTGTTTCTAAGGTTAATTTATGATTACTTGAGATTACTTGAGATTTTTTATTCATGAAATTTATATTTGTTGATATTAGTTTAAAAAAAACATTGTTCTTTACAAGAGCAGGAGAAGGATCTGAGGCCTCTGGGTTACCCCAACCCCTTTATCTGCACCTGCATAACCCTAAACTCCCTCTGTCTTTCTCTTTTCATTCTCTCTTGTCTTGTCTCTTGCTTGAATCCATTCTCTCTTAACTCTGAACGGATCGGCCAATCACAGAGTTGCATTTCTCGTGACGCACACGCACACACCCATACAGAACTTCCTCTGGATTCTTATGCATACTGACATACAAGCGATTACCAGATCTCTGGTATGCCAAGGTCGGACCGTAGGCTGGCAAGCACCCGTTCACCTGAGTGTGTGTGTGTGTGTGTGTATGTGTGTGTGTGAGTGTTTGTGTGTGTGTGTGTGTACATGCACGCACATTCAGCACCAAATCACCCTCCTCTCCTTGCCATCTATCCGACTCACCGCTCTCATCTTCTCCTTATCTCAAAAGCTGCACTAGCAGCGTGCTGGAATGTCTGTTCACTTACCTGCCCGTAGGCTCTCAATGTGTCACTTAATCTAATTTTACTTTCAGTTTCATATCAACTTCTACTTTTACTTTCACTTTGGGATTTTTTCTCTCTTTGTGTTCTTATTCAATCGTTGATGTTACTTTCTTTTGGCTCGGAGTGGATAGATTTTAGAATTATAATTTCCACATAGTTATTGCTGAATAAAGAATGTTATATAAAGTGAGTGCAAAAGTATCCGATACTTTTCAAAAAGTTCATTTTAGTATTCTCATACAGCTTCAAAATTCACAGAATTTAGAGCAAAGTTCAAAAGATACAAAAAAAATAGAAAAATAAAACCATCATAACAAAATTGAACATAGAAATAATGTACAAAAATCACGAATCTTTAGTCCAAATTCTGCCAATTTTGAAGGTGCATGAGGTTGTTAAAATAGTCTTTTTGAAATGTATCAGATATTTTTACACTCATTATGTTTAATCATGTATTCTTCAAATTACTACAATTTGTCTTTTACTATAGTCATACTTACTGTTTTTATAATTATAACATCAAAGACATGATATGTTATTAAAAAAACATTCTAGAAGTTAATAAAGTCACACGAAAAAAATCTTACACATTTATCTGGATGTAGAGCGATCCAATAGATAATTTCCGTAAGCTGAAATGGCGTCACATGAAAAAGCAATTACCATTAATTCATATAGGAGTTGTTATTTTTAAAAAAAAGTAATCATGCTATGTTAGGCTGAGTCGTCTGAGATTAAGTTGATGAGAAGTGCAAGAGACTAGAGTATAGGAGAGAGGAGGAGAGTGCACACTGTTTTTATTAAGGCATGTTACAAAGCAAACGCCGAATGATATTTCAGCCTTCTACCTTTTTCATAAAACGAAAAATGCTGCGAGAATTGAACTCCTTAAAAGCAAACTTTCGAAATAACTCCATTAGCATTTATTATTATAAATGCTACTTTCCGTATTTTCATATTCTCTCATTTACTGGTTTTATAATTATTGATAATCATAAGTTGGAACACAGTAATGAAAAGCAGTTTCCAATAGTTAAAATTATTTTTGTGATTATCACCATCAGTGATAGCATGGAAATTATTGTTCGTGTCATTAATTTTAGTTCAGTTCTATTGGGAAGAATTTACGGGAACTGCTTCCATAGATATTTAGACCTTAATTATTACTTATATAATTATACCATTAACTTTACCTTTATTGAATTGTTGTAACCGAATTCAATAAGCTTTCATTATTATTAATGAATATTATTGTCATTATTGTAGCGATCATGATGAAATTTTACGAATGAAGCTAACAGCAATTTTGTTATATCATAATTAGAAGCGTGTATATACATGCATATACGTACGTGCATTTGTATAAGTATACATTTGATCATATATGTGTAAAAAAAAGTTGTATGTATACGTGTGTATGTGTGTCTGTGTCTGTGTGAATGTATAAACATGCCATTTTCTCACGTTCTCACTCTTTCTTTTCTATATTTATACACACACACAATGCAAGAGGGCACACGCACATACATACATATACGACGTATGGGTTGCAGCTGACGAGTGTACACTACTGGTGGATGACTTCAGTCACCTGTCTATGTAATAAATTTATACTACCCCTGTCCCATAATATTTGTGACCATTACAGATATATTTTATACACTAAAAGTAATAACTATTATGGAACGCCCACAGTACATTTTTGAATGTACTAACTTTCGTTCAGTTCCATACTTGACCGAATTGGAAACTAAGACTAGAAAAACTGTGTGGTACCAGAAGTCCAAGTACGAAGTGCTTGCCTACCATGGAAATCAGCATTCAAACACCTGGCTTTGGCCTGGTCTCGAACACCGACCATTTGCAGGCGTTGGTAAGAAATATGCAATATCTTCTCCTTAAGACACTTCTTCGTTATACCCATTTTGTTTTTGTGTTTTTTCTTCTTCTTCTTCAGCTTGTTCTTGTTGACTGTTTTTTTTCTTCTTCTTCTTTCCCTTCTTCATCTTGATCTTCTTCTTTTTTCTTCCTTTCATTGGTTTGAAAAAAAAAGAAGCGCCCGACAATTCACCCTGTTTCATCATGCACATCTCGTTCCTTCTCCCCCCCCCCGTAGTTCTTCTTCGGTCCTTCTTCGATTCTTCCCGACATTTGCCCTCACTGCCTCTTTGGAATGTCTCATTCCGCCCACCCACCTTCTCATCTCTACCTTTCCACCCGTTCCCCCTGCTCCTCACCCCTATTTTCTCCCCCACCCCCGCACAAAAGATCCTAGTGCTTCACCCAAGGTTTTTTTTTTCTCTCGCCGCAGACGCTCCACCCATATCTCCTTGTAGGCGTCATTGATCTTTGGTGCCACACTTTCTACTTGAACATTCATGCGTGCCAAACCCTTGCCCTACCCCTGCCACGCCCACTGTGTACACGTTTACACACAGGCATGAACTGGCATATGCACACTGCTATTGTCAATACGGAAGATGCATCAATAAAGTCATTTCTTCCGTTCAATAAATTCCCAGTAACTTCTATACATTGATTTGATACATCTGGTAAATGTTCTAGAAGTATCCTCACGATTCTTATTTAGTCCCCCTTTATAACGCGGGTGTTGGGGGTCTTATAAAGAAAACTGCGGTACAACTGGACCGTTAATAATCAAAAGTCAGTTCCAAGTTCATCGGTGAACGGAGGTGTTGTTTTCATCGCAAAATCAAATGAATTAAAACACCTTGTATCTATATGTTAATTGATTACATGTTGAAGAAATTTGATCTTTTAGTCATAACGAGTCTTTTGCTAGAATTCTGTTTTATTCGCAGTTTTCTGGATGAGTGAGCGATATTATAGGAAAAATTGTTGGGGGTCACCACCCAGCCGCCTTAAATCGCGAACCGCACTATAGCAAGCCGATATAGCATCGGGGGACTCCGGTAGTCGTTGCATGTAATTCCCCATTTCGTATGTCAGTTTGAACACATTACTTTAAAAAAAAAATGTATTCATCTCAAGAAGACTTGACGATGATCAAATCAATAATTCACCGCTTATACACACCTATACACTTTCAGCTTGGTGCAATGATGTGCCAAATAAGGAAAATTAGAAGATTGTGCCGATCTTTTAAGAGGGAGTTGAGGGAACATCCTACCTTGAAAATCAGTATTCTAAATCTTGGTTCTGATCGGGCTCGAAATCTGTTGGAATACATACCTCCCCGAAAAGTGGTAGCGCACGCCTATGGATCTTATTCACTTTTCAAATTTTGATACATTTAATCTCGGTGTCTGTGCGTTATGAAATCGTCACACACAAGGCGGAATACAAGCTAAATTCTTCAGTCGTTTAAATGTATCAGTCATCAAATATACATTCAAAATCCTAGTTCCCAAACTAATTTCATATTTGACTGATATTATCTACCGTTAACTAAGTTTTCGGTGGAATCTAATTCCTTTGTCTGTTGCAGCGTTATGGGGTTATGGGTTATGATATATTCCCAAATTCATGCACACACACACACATACATAGACACGTATATAAAAATATATGTTGAGAAATAGATATATATGGTCCAACAGAATGATTATAATTGAGTTACATTATACAGAAACCTATTTTAAATGATCTCCTGTCATAATACAGTTTATGTATCACTCACAAGATAAGTAGAATGAACAATGAAAGAAAATATGGCTGCTGCAAGAATCGAACTTGCCACCGATAGGGTAGCCATTCCAATGTAGCGATGCTCTTACCATTGAGCAAAATAGCTGCTGGTAATGCAAAGACCCAAATACCCGTTTTCACCCCAAATTCTCATCTTGTTCGTTCTTTGCATGACCGGTGGCAATTTAGCTCAATGGTTAGAGCATCGCTACGTCGAAGCGACCACCCTACCGGTGGTAGGTTCGATTCCTGCTGCAGACCAATTTTCATAAATTGCTTATTCTATCTACGTTGGCTAAAGTGAGTGATACATTGACCGTGTAATGACAGGACTTATTTAGAAAAGTGTAAATAATAGATTGTTAAAACCTATCAGATTTCGTTGTGGAAAGTCAGTATTAAGATATTATCAATTGAACCATTTCATCTGCTGGCTGCTTTTGCTTTTTTCCCTCAATTAACTTTGAAATGTGTGGCGAAAGTTGTTTACATCAGCAATAAAACAAAAGTTTGTTTGCCACACTCTTTTCTCACCCGCCCCCAAAATTGCCTTAAGCGTCACTTGAGGGTGCGTGCACCCCAGATTAAGAAACCACTGACATAAACGTTACAACCAACCCCCATCCCAAAAAAACAAAGCATAAACAACACACTCCAATGGGCATGTGCGCTCATATACACGCTTGCACAGGAACATACGCAGACAAAGACAGTCACACACATATACACACACACACACACATACACAATCAGACACACACGTGTGCACATTCATGGCTGTCCCCACGCAAGACCAAGGAAGCATGCACAGACACACACGTAGACAAACAAATGAAGGAGTCAATTCCATACACGAGCCGAAGACACTGTGTTCGTCGTGCGCATGTGTGAGATCAGCTACAACTCTCTTCGCCCTCTCTCTCTTTCTTTCTTTCTCTCTCTCTCTCTCTTTCTGCTTCTGGTGCACGAGCTCAGCGCATGCGTACACAGCATCGCATGCAGAAATCCATCTGCATTTTTTCCCCCGCTGTATCCTTGACTCTCCTAGAAGATAACTTGTATACCGCACTCTCTATCAGCATGTACCGGCTGACTTGCATGCGTATAACAACATCTACAGCAGCAGGGACAGCTGAGACAACGCTTGCAGCTTGAAAAAAATAAAAAATAAAAAAAAATCGACTATGAAGCAAACCTTCAAGATAACATAAAACATAAATGCATTGATAAAAAAGAAAAAGAAAAGAAAAATGGAAAAACAGGTCTGGTTAGTCACTCGAGAGAAACCGACGCGTAATCAATGTCTTTCGGCAGAATTACGTGTTGGTGGGGTGGGGGTTGGGGGTGGGGGTGGGGGGGGTCAATCAAAAAATTAGGAAAAAGGGTAATCAATGTATCAGTTACTTCTACCGCCCATTGTTGGGCGGGGATCACTGCTCGAAAATGTCCGAATTTTCAAAAACAAACTAAAAAATGTGTAAATGTCAACCAACACAAAATAAACGACCAATTTTGCATGAACTCACATCTCGAAATGAACCTCTGACTAAAAAAAACTATTTAAGTGGGGATGGGGGTAACTGCCCCCCCCCCAACACAAAAAAAGTTTTTTTCCTGGACATAATAAAGAGTAAATATTTAAATGTTAAACCCTCTAGCTCCACTGGTGAGGCCTGTAGATGCGATACACATATAGCCAGCAACTCTACCAGCCAGCCAGCCAAACCAACTTAAAAACTGGGAAAATCATTGTTGATGCTAACTATGATGATATTGACAGATTTGGTTTGCAGTTTCTAATAGATAAACAGATAAAAACTTTTTTTTCTCGTTTTTTTGCTGTGTATTTCAGATTCACTTTCGTTTTTTTCCTTCCTTTTCACTTGATTCGTCATCTTCTGTTATCGCTATCTATCTATCTATCTATCTATCTATCTATCTATCTATCTATCTATCTATCTATCTATTTCATTTTTTCTTCCTCTTATCTCACTTCCACTGTCTTTCTCTCTTTTTCTTTCTTATTATCTCGCTCTCCAGATTTATATTCGTAAGGGAAAAAACATGTTCACTAATTTCTCTCTTTCTTTCTAGAGAACTTGGTACCTTTTGTTTGCCCTATTCACTTCACCTGGCTCTATTTTCATTGGAAATTGGAATTCTTGAAAAATAAATCTACACATAGGTTAAAAAAAGAGTAAAAAAAAATGTTAAAAAAACAAAACAAGAAACTGTGATTAGAGAAAATTTCAAAATCTGTGAGGGTAACGTAGTTCTGGGTCCCCAGATAAACATAGTGCGGCGAAATTAAATTGTTTTTGAATTTAACGCGGAAAAGGTAACAATCACCCACCTCTGCTTGTTTTGCTTTGAACTTCAACCTATTTGCAAAACGTACACTCAAAACGTAGCACACACTTCAAGAAGCGATGCTGACATACAGGCAAACAGGTGCGCAGTCCTGATACAAACAGCTATATAATATTTTCCGAAAGTTCGCTTTACGAAAAATATGAAAAGCGAAGAATAGCGTCCAGCATTTGAAGCTGGTCGTTATATAGGCTGCATACCCAATCTCTCTCTCTCTCTCTCTCCAACATCCCAATCTCATATACTTCCCATCATCCCAACATGTGATGACTCAGCCAAACAAACATTCATTTTAACGCTCAAAGTTTTCCCCATATGGATGAATGATAATTGCTTCTTACCTTAATGCCATTTCGTCTAACGAACTCTCTTTCCGATAGCGTGTAACATTCATGGATAACTTTTGAGACTGGTTCAAAGCGTTGTTGAATAGAGTTTCCAGGGTGTGAGTGCGTGAACGCACACCTGTCTGTGCGTGATTATGTAGATACATATGTGCGCGTATAGATACGAATAAGAGACATGTATTACCGTGCACTTGTACAATGGTCTAGCCTTCGATTTGCTCAAACATAACAGAGTGACAGCTCTCACACAGGCTAAATCATTATCATCATCATCATCATCAGCAGCAGCAGCAGCAACAACAACATCATCATCATTTTAGCGTCCGTCGCTGGGCATATCTGCAAGACCTCTCGATCGTGGGTATCGCGGCGCCAATACCTTGTAAGTCCGAATCCTTGTCCAAATTGTCACGCCATTCTATTTTTTTTATCTGCCACAATTTTGTATACGATATCTGCAAGTATATGTTGTGATTCTTATTGTCCAGCGGTTCTCTAACATTCTTGCACTATGGTCAGCCCATCGCCATTTGAATTTTCTGTGGTCTATGCATACGATATTGAACATGATCCTTTCTTGTGTACGTTGCATACTTCTTAGTTTAAAAGCAAGTCTTTTGGTTAAGTTCCATGTCAGCGCTCCATCAGCAGGTAGGGTCGAAACCTCAGCTTCTGATGCTCAATCCAAGCCCTGTATGGAAGTGGACAGTCATTAGGACAAAATTAAGCGATATATTTACTTACTCATGATTCCTCATCCACCAGAGTGCTCCATGGGATACAATATCTTAGTATCCCAATATATATATATATATATATATATATATATATATATATATATATATATATTTGGATGCTAGGATAACGCATCTATTTACCGACTGATTGATGGATTCTGCCCAGAGGAGAAATATCTTTTGAATGTCGTCTCTTTCATTTCGTCGCCGAATATAATAGTTCCAAGTTTTAACAAAAAAAATGACAAACGTCTAAATATGTCCCGATCATAGCCAGTGGTATGGTTGAAATTGTAAGATCTTGTAGTTTTGAAGAATATTTGAGTGGTGGTGCATGATAAGTGTCCAACGAACCATTTTTACAAAGTTGATATTTTCTTTATTTTTTGAGCTACAATGCTTTTTCTCTTGATTTATTTTGAAATTTAATATTTCGATGAACCATAATACAGTGTTCAGGCTTAAAAACATAAAAACAAACAAAAAAAAAAAAAAAACAAAAAACAAAAAAACTGAGCATTACAGCTCTGAAAATAATGAATATATCTACCTTTTAAAAAATGATTCGTTAGGTAGTTACCATGCGTGACCACTTGAGACTGGTACATTTTAGAATCATCAAACTGATGCCCAGGAATAAGATTCGTCTTGTTCTTGCTCCAAAATAGTGCCATTTTGCACGTTTTTGAGCTTCAATTACAAAGTACTTTTTCAATTTTATACACTAGCTTCAGAGATGTATCGGAAATCAGTTAGTTATGACCAAAATATCAAAGAGCTTATAAATGTTTGAAAAACTCTCGGGAGAAAACTGTTTGTTGCCCAGGGTTTTTTTTCCATCTACCTAATGTCGACAGCAATTAGTCACAGAAAAAATCGGAAAATTCTGATTTAATGATTTTGAGAGGATTGTTATTATCTTTTTCATGTGCGAGTGAAACACTTTGGCGTGTTTGATGAATTTTAAACCATTTTGTACTTCAAAGGGATGTTTTTCGGACTATCACGAAATAGATGGCAAGGTTCTATCATGTGATAAATTGATACTGGGACTAGTTTTAAAAAAAATAAAAGGGCCAGAAAGAAAGTGTGCAAATGGGGGGGGGGTAATGCCTTATAGATGTACATCAAAGCCAGGAAGACCAAAGCTTTGAACCATATTCCAACAGATCAACAGTTCGAAAATATATACATTCTTATTCAACAGAGGAAATGCCGGTGGCATATCGATTATCAGCAAGGAAAATGGGCCTAGACGAGTTGAAACTTTGACTGTGACTAGCACTAATGCCTTTGGGAAAGGCATGAATCCGCCCTCCTCCTGCTAGGGATAGAATAGCATATGGTGAAGTGATTTCGGGTACTTGTTGCCTGTAAATCTATTTTCACATGTAGCAAAAACCTCGGCGAACTCCGAGACGGGGAGGAACTTGTGATATGTGGAGCCCGAATCGAATCTGTATACAGAAAGACCTCGCTATACACTATTTCAATTAACGTCGAATTCGGTTACAGCGATTTTTAAAAACTGCGATCATTTTCTCTTCCAGACGTGTATTTATCTTTCGAACATGTCAGGAAAATTCAAGTTCTGTCGAAGTGAGATCTTTCTGGAAATTGATATCAGTGTGTCTCTGGCATCCTGTCGCTTATTTTATTATTGATTTATAAAATTATACCCGCTATTCCTTGTAATTAATTGATTATTGATTATATCCATGGCCTAACGCAGAATCGTTCCAACTAGTGGAAATTTGGACGAATTAATTGCATAAAGCGAGGTTCATCTGTCCTTGCGTTGATGCTCAAATTGTTGGAACCTACTAAATGGTCGTGAAGAAGCAAGATATTGGGAAATGTAGCGCTCAAATTAGGGAAAGGTTCCTCAATTCTAGTCCTTGGGCTGAGTCCTCAACGTATAGGAGTTTAGTAGCATTTTTAAAAAAATGATACAACACAACAGCGGATTGAACCACGGCCCATTGAATGAGCACTGGACTGCAGTGATTGGATACAAAGAAGAAATGATTTTTTAATCGACAGATCTGGTTATTTATTCAATAGAAACCGTTACGTGACCACCATCTTTTGTTAGGGGAGATAAGTTACAAAATTAGAAAGGGGGCTGATCCATGAATAAGTTCTCTTTTTCTTCTGTGTTCATTATCCCACGGGCATCCATTGATCAGTTGTCATCTCTATTTTCTAAGTGACCAGCCCATCTCCATTTTTGTGGCCTGATTATTTGTATGATACCACTCACTGTAGTCTTCCCTCGGATCCATGCTGATTTTTCGATCCATGCTCTTTCCATGACTCTCCGTGTACTGAGGAATTAATGTAAATAGTTTCAGTTCTCTATCTGTGCGAGTGATGCAGTCAGCCAGCAAGCCAGCCAGCCAGCCAGCCAGACCAACTTGAAAACTGAAGAAACCTATGTTGTCCGTTTTGGTTGACAGTGCCTTATTAAACCTCAAATAACCAATCCCGTCAAGTGTTTACTGGCTCGATCGTCTTTATTTACATGAAACTTCCGCAAGAGATTCCTGCACGCACGTGTAGGCGTAGGTGTGAGTGTGTGTTTGTGTGTGTTAGTTTCTCGTCAAGTCTTAGCTTTGTGTCTGTGTGTTCGTGCCAAAATATTGGTTGGACGAGCTGCTAAAGAGAAAAGGTTTTTCTATGGCAATTTTTGAACATCTACAAAATGAACTGATTCTGGATTGAAGTGCATCTATGAGTCGAAATGTGTATTGGGTATTATTACTATTAATATTATTATTATTAATACGTTTACAATGCAGTAGTTGATCGATTGACTTGGAGACAATCAAACAGGCAGGTGAATAGAAGTTAGAAATATAGGAGACAAAACGCATACTTACATACACTTGAACTCACACACACACACACACACACACACACACACACACACACACACACACGCGCTCAAATATATATGTATCGTAGCTGAAGTACGTATCTACGTAAAATATTTAAAGAGTAAAAATATAGGACTGATGCTTTCAAATATGTAAAACAGCCCCCCACACACACACACACTTAGGGCTAGAGATTCTGGGGCTCAGAGAGTTTGGTTCCTTTAAGGGCGCACAACATTTAGCGTGAGTATTCTATAATATCAGAAGAAATGCAGTTAAAGAACTACTATTTATAAAGCATATAGGGACCCCCTACACGGAGCCCCGGGGACGTTTTAAAATAGCACCCTCCACACATACATCCATCGGTTACGCATCTACCTTCACTCTTGACTCTTTATCGGGAAAAAGTTTCCCTTCACTTCTGACCACTTAAAGGGAAGGGGATGACCCCCTTCATTTTTTATCCCTTAAGGCTGAGGAACTCAAATTACTACTGACCCCTTACAGGTTAGGAAAAGTCTCTCTTCACTTTTGACCCCTTTGGGTAAGTAAAAAAAAATATCTGCTCGTTTTTAACCTTTGAAGGTGACTGGGGGTGTTTCCTTCATTTTAGACTGATTGAAAATTCATACATAAAGATATAAAATAAGAAGGCATTAATATCAGATGGAAAGTAAGGTTCCAATTTAGCATTATATTTACATTGGAAATAGAATTCCCCTCTAAAACATTTAAATTGTTATGTACAGATAGCTGAAGTACATGTCTCTACCGGCTAAAATATTTTCCCTTTGGTTTTGATACCTGATTGGGGTAAAGGGCTTATCTTCACTTCTGATCCCTCAAAGGGGGATACGAAGTTTACCTTCGCCCAGAAAAACGGAAAAAAGACAAAAAAAATTACTCTCAGTCATTAACTCTGGAAAGGGGAGAAAAAGTCTCCTTTCACTTTTGACTCTGTTAGGGGGGAGTCTCCCATTGATAATGACCCCAAACATGAAGGGAGAGTCTCCCATCACTTTTGGCCCCTTAAAGTGGGGGAGTTTTCCTACACTTCTGACCCCCCCAAAAAGTACCCTTTCACTACTGACCCCATAAAAGGGGGGGATAAGTCTCCAGTTCCCTTTTGACAATTTGAAGGGAGAATATATATATGTATATATATATATATATGTGTGTGTGTGTGTGTGTGTGTGTATGTGCGCGTGTGTGTGTGTGTGTGCATGTGTGTAAGGTTATTATGAAGATAACTCATTTTGCACCTTGATTCTGTACATATCCTGCTTCCCAGCCAAGTTAGTTACGTCATTCTCATCGGTAACTGTGGTCTGTGCTTGAATCACAGGGTCACAAATACTGATTTTCTTGATTAATTGTCAGGCAGACAGGCTGGAAGGCTGGGTAACAGTTAAGCTAAACTTCAATGCCTTAAAAATCGGTACAAGAGGCGTTTCCCTGATTTGACCTTGTGCCACACAACATTAAGCTTCGTACATAATGTATGTATGTATGTATGTATGTATCTATCTATCTATCTATCTGCATAAATATGTATTGATATTTATATAAGTATATTCAACCAAGTTCAGTGGCGACACTAGATTCGACGGTGCCCCCCACCCCGTAAAGATTTTAATATGATTCTTTAGGATTCCTCAGATATATTGTTCCTTCAGTGCTCTGGAAACCCCCTGCAGTTATGGGGTTCGTGGGTATCATGTACAGCCACTTCCCAGTGTGAGTATCTGGATACTCGCGAACAGGAGGCGACACTTACACGTTCTTCCCCATCATCCGAAAGTAGAGCTTTCATATGGAACCTTCAGTAAGGTGTAAATGGAAGAAGAAATCACTAATAATCCATATTGGATTTTTCTCTCTCCGTCCCTAGGCCCAAAAAGATAACGTTGCGTGGGATTTCGCTCCATTTGACAATGCTACTATGATTGCAAAAAGCATGACTTTAATTTTGGAACCGCCCGAGGGTTTTGAAGGGGTTTGCAGGATGTTTTGTGTGCCTATGAAGAATTGCACGATAGAAAAAAGTATGAGGCTAAGCAGTTGAGCATTCAGTCGCATCTCAAGCTTACGTCAACTGCCACAACAGTCGACGAAGCAGGCGAAAGGTTATTTTCCATCATCATCATCACCACCATCATCACCACCATCAATCTTTTATCGTTCGTCATTGCACATAGGCGTTCTCCAGAATTCGCCAGACCTCTCTATCGTGGACGTCTTGCAACAGGACCAGCCCATTGTCATTTGAGTTTCCTAATGACTTCTATGATGTCTTGGATTCCTGTTTTCCCCTGATATTCTGTACTGTCTGGTGATCTCTCCATGTGAGGCTGAGCATGATTCGTGTGCATGTCGCTTGGTTCTCGTTTTGTGGATCAATAACTTGGTTAGGTTCCATATTTCAGCCCAATAGGTGACTATCGGGAGGATGCATTGGTTGTAGACCCTTCTTTTTAGGACTAACGGAAGTTCTTTCAGAGGCGCTGTTCTTTCGGATAAACAAGCTCTCGGGACAATTGAAAGATCAAGCAAGATGAATAGAGATAAGCAGGTCATATAGTAAGAGGAAGGAACAGCTGGAGGCTAACTAATTGGTGTCCTTTGGGCAGTAACAGCAGTAGGAAAAGACCAGACAAACAATGGAGAGACGAGATAGAAAAGTTTTTAAGGTGTAAGACATGGAAGAGTTTAGCGCAATCACGTTCGTCATGGAAGGAGATGGGAAAGGCTGTTGTCCAGCAGTGGACCTATAACGGCAGATGATGTTGATGATGATGATGATATAAAGCCTTCCTGTTGAGATTTCTGAAGAGTGGGCCAAGCACTGAATTGAGATGTCTTCTGGAACAGAATGTCTGCACATGTTGTGGATGGTTTGATACATGATCTTTTGCAAAAGAGGAGCTCGGATTAAGTTTAATTCATTTCTTTTAAAAGGGGGAAAAAGACGTTTTATATAAGAGACGTTTTGAGAGGAACTTAAGAGAGAGAGAGAGGTGGGAGAGAGAGTGGATAGGTCGTATGGGAGACAAGACAAGCCCATATGATTTATAGTTCACGCACTCGCTTCCTCCTTTTTAAACTCAATTATACCCCATCATCATTAACAGTGCCATTAGCAGCATCCTCATCAACATCCAGGTTATTTACACCGATGTCATTAGGAACACCACCATCATCATCATCATCCTCATCATTTAAACTTTCAATGAATCGTCATCATCATCTCCAACTTCATTGAATCATCATCATCATCATCATCATCATTTAAACATTCATTGAATCATCATCATCATTGCCATCTAAACTTTCAATGAATCATCATCATCATTTAAAATTTAATTCAAACTTACATTGAGTTATCATCATCATTTAACCCTTCATCAAATCATCATCATCACCATCATCATCATGTAAACCTCCATTTAAACATCATCATCATTTTGACCTTCGTTGGATCATCATCAACAGCATCATCATTTAAACATACACCGAATCATCATCATTTAATCCTTCGTTGAATCATCATCATCAGCATCATAGTTTAAGTATTCGTTGAATCATCATCATCATCATTTAAACATTCATTAAATCATCATCATTTAAACTTACATTGAATCATCATCATCGTTTAAGCCTTCGTTGAATCATCATCATCATCATATCAGCATCATGTTTTCCTTCATCGAATTATCATCATCAACATTAAGACCATCATGATTATAAATAGAGGTTTTTCCCCGATATCCGAAGGTTCGCTTTAATGAAAGACTTCCACCCGCCATAGGTTTGAACCCTGTCTGTGTGCATCTGTGCTCCATGTCTATTCATCCAGTGCATCTGTTTGCAACATGTACCCTGACGTATGAGAAGAGGCTGAAAGAGGATGTTACGCTTACAGTAAAACTATAAAACCTTATTTCAAATCAGGAAACGTTAAAAAAAATGACCTCCCTATACTGGCTTTAAATAAAATCAGCATTATACAATACCATTAGTTTATTTGGCAAGAATTTTTCCAATGCTCCTAGACCCCCAAAATTATCTTCTTATATGTCCGCCAGTTTTACGCTAAGCATAACACCTTACGAGTTCTCATAGACTTTGCCTCTCTGATACCTCAGGATACATCTTGATAACAGATGCACAAAATAAATCAAAATAAATCATAGATGCTCACGGACATATTTCAAAGCTATGGCGGTTTTAGGTGTTTCGTAAAAGCAAAGTGGTATAAAGCGAACTCTTGTTCACATATATACATACATATATACAGGTCGGACCAAAAGCTACTCAACCATTTACCATTTCATTGGAACGGTTAGGTTTCAACTCAAGAAAGTGTTCATGTTATGTTCAACTGAATACAAGAAAATTAAAAACCAGGTAAATTAAAAACCAACTCATATCAAACATTCAAAATGATGTCCTTCTTCCCCAAATCAGGGTAGACACCCCTGAGACACAGAGTGGCTAATTCTCCTTCATCTCGATCATTTTTCAAAATGTTAAATTATTCTGTTGAACAACCATAGCCATCAAAGATGGGGAAGGGTTCTACCATTTTTTTAGAAAAAAGAAATTGTGTCTTTGTTTATGTGTTTACTGTTTCGTCTACAGAACTGAAAAATGGCATCAGTACTCCGTTAGGCCCTTTCAAAAAACGCTTTTTTTTTTTGATATTTGGAAAAATCTTTTGTCTTTTTTCAGCCTCATTTCGACTGGTTTATGGATAGCAGCTAGATTCTCCAGAAGGTAGATGTTTATTTGTTTTGTGGATGTTAAGTGATCAGACATGATGCAGATGAGAATGACAATTGGAAGGTGAAGAGAAAAAACTCAAGAGATAGGTGTTACATTTCAAATTATTTAACTATCATTCTGTCAGCGTAGTTCAATGCATTTCAACGGGGACCAGTCGTCTTTTTCAGAGAAAAATATTCGTGGCGGTTCACAGAGAAAAATATGGTGTTTACATTTCGATACCCACGGAATAATAATTTAAAAAAAATTGAGATGTAATACCTTTCATCAACAATGTAGATGATTCTAAATTTTTTTGAAAGATTATTTTAGATGTTCCAGTGAAAAACGCCAGTGATGTCATAAATAAGATTATAACCATATTTATTCTTCGATGGAATCTTTTTACATGATTTCAAATTTTCATGCTATGGTTGTTTAAATATTGACTGTGATTACGAGTTATTCTTTCTCTCAATTTTCAACTGTTTTTATCAGCATCCCCAAAGCTACAGAGTCACATGGTGTTATGTCAGGTGAACTTGGTGCCACTCAAAAGTTGTTCACTCAGCCATTACACCGAGATATTATTTTATTGACACTTATATTACAGCTAAATAATCTCATTAACACAATTATTTTACCGCTACATTACAGGTATATTTTGACTAAATGGAGTTTTCATTAGGTAAATAAAAAACTTACATCAAAAATGTTCTAAATGATCCCCTTTCTTCCCCCCTGAAAGAGTTGACACCTTTCATTCACAGTGACAAATTCTCTACTGACTTCATGATCGTTCTTCGAAACGTCAAATTCTTCAGTTATTCTTTCCTTCCTAGAAGACTTTTTGGCTTCGTCTTGTGAACTTCCCCTTTGATCATCCCTCAAACAGCGAAGACACATGGCGTTATGAAATCAAAAAGAAAAAAAAATTGAATGTAATTTGAAAAAATAACCGTGTTAATGAAATAATTTAACGGTAAAGTAACTTTTGGCCCATCCTGCTTATAACAATGTTGTCGACGAACACCGGCGCCGTAATTCGTTCATCTCTATTGTGACTGTGTGTTAGGCGAAGTTTTTACAGGAAGCAGTCTTCATGTGTGTGTGTCCGTCTGAAAACAACTGCTTCACAACGACTTTACTATGTATTCATTGTCTGCTTGGTGTCATAGCAGTAGCAATAGTCAATGAAGTAGTGAAGAGACCGTACTATAGGTTTTCCCCTCTATCCATAGTAAGGTACACTCCTTAAAAGGATGTCCAAGAGTTTCGATATCTAGAGGATATGATCACAAGTTATGAAAAGTAGCTGATGTACCCGTCTATGGTATGTTAAATATTCATGGGGTAGAAAGGAAAGGAGTAGAGGACTGGCAAGCAAAAAGTTCCCTACTTCTGACCCTTCACCGGGGGAAAATTTTTGCCTTCACTTTTGACTCCTTAAGTGTTGAATTCTCTATACTTTCATGCTTGCTCCCTTGACGTGGAGAACTTTTCTTCACATTTGAACCCTTAAAAAGGGAAAAGGATCCAATCATTTTCGAAGATAGTGATTCATAAGATTAGCATGAGCGTTAATGGACAAAAAATAAGGGACCATTTTAGCATAGATCTTTATTGTAAATTGAACTTCCTGTAAAAAATTTTTTTTGCGGGGGGGGGGTTAAAAGTTATGAATCACGGTGGAGGAAATAACTGTATAAAAATAAGTAAAATAGGACATTAGAGCCAGTCGCAGTCGGAGTTTGAACTCTTGTCGCTGAATCCATCTTTGCGCTGCTAACCAATCGCATACTTGCACTTAAGATAATTAATTATAACATAAGCATGAACGTTGCAGGACACAAACTATGGGACCGATTTAGCAAAATTTTCCATCGAGAATGGACCCCCGAGCCAAAACTTTTCAGGATGGGGTATTTTCAAAAGCTAATGCGCTGGGAATCGGCTCAGGGACCCCATTAGTCACAGCTCAGGTCGTTTTTTAGTATAACGACCACAGTCAGACAGATTGAAAGACATTTGGTGTATTATAATAAGATATAAAATCTGAGAATAATGAAGAATCAGCTGGTAATCATAGAGCTGGTAATATTAAGAGAGAAAATTATCAGACATCAATTCATCATCAAGTTGCTTCTTGGTGACATTCTTATCATGAAGATGTTGAAGACGAGAACAAGAATTAAATTTTTTATGGCATGTGTTCGATCTCAACTACAATAGGAAAGGAATGGAAGCTGCTATCGAGGTCATTGGCGAATTGAATTGGTACTTCAAATATTTACACAAAAATCCACGAACCATAACAAAAACAATGCTAATCTCTATTTATTTTTGCAAAGTACAATACTTGAAATACGTAGCCCCTGTTAGAAGATTTGTCAATTCTATACGGAAACAATTGCTATTTGTGCATGAAAGGAATGAAATCTCTAGAAATGTCAGGCAGATACAAAAGAAAATTAGAAATAGAAAGGAGTTCATGTTTCCGATATACCAAATGCATTTGCAAAAAACTCTCTAAAGGAACAAAGTGTCTCAATGAGGAAATATGATGATGATGGTAGTGGAAAGTATAGCTTTCCTGTATTAACCTTTCATAAGCCGATATGACACTATGCGAAGAAGCATTTACCATTTATTTGTACGGGAAATATTTTTGGCGTTCTTAGACCGGTATAAGAGACTGATGTGTAGCTGAGAGATGGAGAGGTGTGCGCTGTCTCATCCACGTCTTCATCTGTGACAGCTTATGAGTCTGAGAGGGGAATAAAGCCGAAGAAGATGCAAATAAACAAAAAAAATATTTATGTCTATTCCGTCTGAAGATGATTACTGTAATTTTCGTATGGCATAATAAATGAACGAAAATTTTAAAAATATATTTTTCACTATAAACATATTTATTTGTTAGAATGTATTATGGTCGGATATCTTGACAAAAATATCCGTTCACTGGTCCGTCACGATGAATGCCGGGGATGAAGGGAAAGGGTGTATGGGCACTTGAACTAAATATTGTCCCATAACTATTAAACCGCCCAGGCAACTGTAATAGGAGCCAACTAAGACCACACACACACACACACACACACATATATATATATAAATATATATATATCATCATCATCATCATCATCATCATCATCATCGTCGGTCCTTTCAGGTTCACTGCTGAAGAAAGACCTCTCCTAATTCCTCGTTACCACACATAACGATTCTATAATCATGTTGTTTTTGTGTGTGAGTATGTGGGATTGAGTCAGTAGCTAATTAAGCTAAACCGTTGCCACTATTTTCTGGTGAGTTCAGTTTTGATTTCAGAGATGTCCTCCTCCCTCCTAGACCTGGTTGCTTCAAAAGGCAAGAGAGCATCCACCTTATTGGTTTGCAGGTTCGGTTCTTGCAGCAGCCTCGTTTTCTTATGCATATATATATATATATATATATATATATATAAATATATATATATATATATATATATATATATATATATATATATATATATATATATATATATATATATATAATAATAATAAATTGCATTATATCATATGGAAACTTATTTGAAATGATTTCCCGTCATTAAACAGTTAATATATGACTCGGTTAAGACAACGTAAATAGAATAAACAATTGGAGAAAATAGGCAGGAATCAAACTTGCCACAGAAAGGGTTGCTACTTCAACGTAGCGATGCCCTAACCATTGAGCTAAAGAGCCACCGGTAATGCAAAGGCCAAAATAACTGCTTTCACTCCAAATTCTATAGCCGCACTGAAGAGTTGTAATACAACGAAACAGCTGTCTGTGGATGACACAATAATATACATATGTATAAGAAGCCCCAATTTCTTTAATCATTTTTAGTCTTTTTACGTTGTCTTTTTGAGTGATATGTTAACTGCGTAATGACGAGAACTCATTTCAAGTAAGTCTCTATATTATATAATGCAATTTGTAATCATTCATTCTGTCGGACCAAATATGTCCATTACTAAACATATATATATGTTTCGGAGGTTCTAGACCGTCCGTTATCAAAACGTGAGAAGAGGAAATGAACGAAAAATACCAAGCCAGAGATGGAATGGAAAGAAACGTGTGGATGATGTGAGGTTACAGACTGGCCTTAGACCTTATCTTCAAAAGCGAAAGGTCGTCCCTCGTCGGCAGTCAAAAGAGAGGCGAAAGAAAAATCTCTTTTTTGACCAATTCTTCATTACAAACACGCATATAAACGTTACCTCGTATAATCCGTTACATAGATGAGCTGTACCCCGATTCCGATTAAACATCAATTTTGTATGAAAAAAAGAAAAAAAGATGAGCCTTATGCCGTGAATACAATCATATAATACAAATATGTGTAACGATTGTGTCAATATTGATACGCACCTGGATTTTATTGATCAAAATTTTCGCAAAAAATTTATACATGGTGAAATACAGTATACAAAGAGACAGAGAAAGAGCGAGAGAGAAAGAGAGAAAGAAAGAAAGAGAGAATTTATCGAGTGAAGAAGACGTAAATGGGTTCGAGCACCAACCACTGGCGCTGTTATCAGATCTATCGATCTATCCATATATTAGAAATCGTCAACCATCACTGTCACCTAGACTGTCAACCTAGATTTCTCTAAGTTTTTAAGTTGGTCCGGCTAGTCACGTAGTTCAGGCTAGAGTGCTGACGATTCAAGCAATCACATCTTATTACTAGACTAGAAAAAAAAAAGGGGGTTGGATGCTCAATTTTCAATTATCCCTTTTTTTAACTAGTTTTTTTTAGCGATCACTGCCCAACAAAAGGCTAGAGAAGTAACTTATTTATCCATCAGCCTTTTTTCCCAATTTTTAATTGATCTCTTGCTGCCAAAAAGACATTGGTCGCATGGTGGTTTCTATTGAATGACTAACCAGATGTATCTATCAATCAATCTATTTATCTATAGATTGATAGATGAATAGATCTTGTTGTAACGGATGGTCTAGTTATGTATTCGGCACCAACACAAGTGGTTGGTCAACGACCGAAGTTTATAAACACTGGGTATTTAATTAACCTTTAAACGGAACCTTGTTTCTTTCAAATGCCCAGCGTTTCCAATTTCGAAAATTCTTGCTCTTTCAATAACATCTGCATAACATTTCGAAGAATATCTAGACGTAGGCCACTTATTTCTCTTTGGATATTAATCTTTAGCTCCTGGCCAGTCGTTGGCCAGTTAATATAGACCTTATGCAAATAACCCAAAAGAATAATATCTGAAGACCAGTGAATCACTGACTCTAATGGCAGTGTCTGCACATTCAAATACCGGGAATACGGATTGACACGATTGATTGATGGTATTCAAAGCAAAATTCTATTATTTTAGTTCGTTGTTCAATTGTGTACGTTCCCACGATGAATTCCCAAGGGTTCCCTCATATATATGAGAAGTTGAGAAACAATGAAAATCGAAAAGGAAAAAAAATATGATTGTTTTTAACCCCTTCACGACTTTTGCACCAGCCTATATAAAAGCTATTAAGTGAAAACGCCTTTGGCATGAAGACGATGTTCTCCCTTTCAATTGAAACTAAATATCCACCAAGACTATCGACCGTAAAGCAAAATCCGGGGACATAAAAGCAATATGTTCAGTGCAGAAATATATTCGTGGCCAAAAGCAAAAACTCTGCGGTCGAGGATCCACATAGAGTCTGCAAGATCCATAGAAGGTAATTATTATGTAGATGTTGTAGATTCCGATTCAAAATGGTCAGGGATTTTCATTCGCCCAAAACTAAACACATTTAATATCGTATTTTCTTTAGGTGGTTTCCAAAGTTCGGCATCGCGAGAATGTAAGTTTTGGATAATGGAATTCAGTTCCCTTAAGCGAAAGTTGCTCGATATTGTAAAATTAATTCCATCAAACGCGTCATATATCCACAGTTAAATAGCCAAGCAGACAGATTAGTGGCTGTGTCCAAAAAAAAAAAGGAATTCAGTTGAGCCAAAAGTTGAAGAAAATTGCGAAGATGTTCGTCAATTGTTTCTATTTTTACGGATGGGAGTAAAGGTATATTTTCTATTTTAATATTCTTTATTTTTTTCTTTTCATATATATATATATATATATATATATATATATATATATATATAGAGAGAGAGAGAGAGAGAGAGAGAGAGGGGGGGTTGGAACTTGAGTAATTAATCATGGAAAAGTACACCACTGAGCAACGAACTAAAATGATGAAATTTTACTTAGATTACCGTAAATCAATAACGTTAACTCAAAGTATATATTTGATTGGCTTCAACAAACGCTGGATTCCTTACTTTTTCTTCGGGGATATATGAAGTACCAAGACCGATGTTAACAAGTCTACAAATGTCCAGGAACTAAAAGAAAAACATTCAAGATGAAATAAGGGACCTAGACCAGATATCCTACGAAATGATATGCAGGATGTTATTGAAAGATCAAGAATTTATGTTGTTCAAAAAAGTGGACAATTGAAAGAAATCATTTTGTTTTACAGGTTAATTAAACTCCCCTTGTTAATATATTTCATTGGTTTAAAACAGTTCTAAAAAGTCATTAAAGCTGAAATGATAGGATGTTTTGAACCCCTTCGCGACTTTTGCGTCACAAAACAACTGCCAATCCAAATACGCCCAAAAGCTAACTACCGGTGCTCTCTTGTTCGCAATCGTTCAAGTTACGAACTTCTAGAGATACGAACCAACCTGTCGTTAAATCCAAATTATGAACACTACGCCGCGATATTGATGGCATATAGAGGAAGGAAGAAATAAAAAAAAAAAACAGAAAAAAATAAATGTTCAATAAAGAAAGAAATAGAGAAAGAATCAGAATTTTGAAAATAAAAGAGGAGAGGAAAGAAAAGGGGAAGGAAGGAAGAAGAAATGGAAAAGAATCGATAAATCAACATTTGAAGAAAAAGAATGAAAGCAGGATAAAGAAAGAAAAGATGGTAATAGAGAGACGCAAAAGAAGAAAAAAAGAAGTAGAGAGGGTGGAAGAAAAATTGATTGAAGGAGAAAAATAGATTTGAAAGAAAGAGAGAAAGATAAAGGAGAAAGGACGTTAGAACTGAGTAATATAACAAGAAAGAGAACTCAACATCACAGTCAATAATCGAACGACTGCAGCGTCAAGTGGAAAAAAATATTCCATCGAAGG
>OY735202.1:12727987-12780487 GCA_963457665.1 Thysanoteuthis rhombus | reverse complement strand
AGGAAAAACTTAGATATAAAAAATATACCGACAAACCTTTTCTTACTTTCTATCTATCAATCTATCTATCTATCTTTCTATCTATCTTTCTTTCTATCTATCTATCTATCTATCTATCTATCCATCTATCCACAAATCAATACTTTTGAACTTATTGAACTTTCCTCCTTCACTCTTTTTTCCTCTCCCCTTTCCCTTGTGCCCCACTCTCTATCCACCTTTTACCAATATCAATAAAATCAGTTACGCAAATTGATATTTTCGCTTGTGGGATTCAAGTATAAATATTTTATGCAGACATTCTCACCTTATCAGCTTCATAACCTGTAAACCATCTTGATAAAAGCTATTAAACAGGAGATTGTGGATACATTTCAAGTACAACCTGCAACAGGACAATTTTCTGAACCAATCGACCTTTCATGACGGTGGAATCAACATTTCAAAAAAAAAAAATTTTAATGCTTAACCAAAAGTGGAATATATAAAAGCGGTCAGGGATATACTTCATCTTTCTTTCACACCGTCGGATCATTGCTTTGAGGGATGATTAAAAAACACTCATACCCAAGAAACCAAACAACGAACAAGGAACACGAATTATAAAATCGAGAAAGAAGGATTTTACGGAAATTTTCCAATGAGGAAAGATTTATTGATGTTTTAATTTCACTGTTTGGATAAAAAAAAATCCCTGAGAATATTGAAGGCACATTTTAAAGAATTGACGGATAAATATACTTGAAAAAACTTGCAAGGATTTCATTGGAATATAAAACATTTTTATTTGAATATAAAACACGTTTGGGAGAAATCAGATTAGGTACATACATACATATATATTTGAATGTTAGAATAACTTTAATAAGCTTCGTTGACAAAATAATTGCACGAAATTAAACATTTCTACAAAACATAATCTCTTGTCAGTTCTTATGATAAGTATAAAAAAAAAGTGACTCAAATCTCTTAAACAGTATACTTTTGAAAGGAAGAATTGTCTGTTTTCTCCATTCTTAAAAAAGTAGTGTTTTTGGTTTGAAAAATAGTAAGTCGCTTTTATTATACGCAAACGGCGAAACTTTTATATCTGTTTTCAGAACTCTAGAAATGTTTCTGTAAATTCTTGCTCTTCGAACACGCGACTGACATTGGTAGTACCTATAAGTTATATCAATCTAAAACATTACATAAATATTCTTTTAATGTGTGTTCCTGTTTTAATATTGATTTGATTACTATTTGTGCAGTACGTTCACGCGTACGAATAGAATCAGTGATCATTGAAGAAAGAATAATAGTAAAATTAATAAGAATATCTAAGGATTAAGCAATTCACGTCAGTTTTAAAGAGGTTTTCTTAGTCGCTCTTAGAGAATATCTCATCATTCGAGGCGTAAAAAGGTGAAAAGTCAAGGAATAATGAACGATTGATTTCAATTTTGAAAGAAAGGGAATATTTCACTGATTTAAAAATCATATAAAAAAACTTTACCAGATCATACTAATTTCTTTAAAAATCAAAGAAATATCTGTTTCTCTTATGTACGTATAAGTATCGAGACATTATATATATGTATATATATACATGCATATTTGACTGACACACTGAAACGTTTAGAAAATTAATAAATACAATACAAAAGCTTTAATTCCAAGCACAAAGTTCTACCAAAGAGAGTGCCTATCTTTGTGGATGTATTAAAAAAACACTGAACCTCTTCATATTCGAGACTGGAGCCTTAAGGATTTTTAATTCAAACGAATAATTTTCCCAGAGCTGAAAAAAAAAAAAGAAAAGAAAATATACGGATTTTGCATGTTTCTAATTTTGTGATGATCAGGACGGATTTTTACCTTTAGATTTTATTACTATTATTATTATTATCATTGTGATTATAAATATTTTCGTTGAGTTTTCACACCAGTAGTGGCTGGTGGGTTTATTATTACTATTATTCCAGTTGTTGCTCGAGACTTATTAGGTTTTATCATCAGTATTATTATTATTATTGTCGATTTTCGTTATCTTTTTTCTCTCTCAGTGGATGGATGTATATTTATGCAAAGGAAAGGAGACTTTTACCATCGTCATCTCAACTGGATTTGAAACCTGATCGATCGCTATAAAACGATAATAATAATAATAATGATGATGATGATAACAGCAAGGGACAACAACAACAACAACACTAACACAAGATAATGATTATAATAATAATATTCGACAAGACAGAGGATCTTTAAAAAGGAAAAAAAAATAAAGGTCTTTTGACATAAGTTACTTTCAACCCCAAGATCAAAAATACTGAACTAAAAAAATTTAGGAGCCAGAGAAAGAAAAAAACTCTCCAAAACAAAACGAATCAAGACAAAAAAAAACAAAAAGAAAGCCAACTTATACGGAGAAATTATAAGAAAAATTCCTTTAATTATATTTCTTTGTGACCGGCGGTCGTCTCCCGTGGAAGTATTTAGAAATATATTAATTATTTAAGTTCTAAAATCAGTGCAAACATCTATATATTTTTTTTCCTCGGAAATTCGAACTTACACACAATACAGTTGCTCTGTCTTAAAGGTACAAACAACCACGTGTTTCTCTATATACTGGGACTTATTAGTATACATTTATATATATATATACCAGTAGGAATTGATGCAATAATAAAAAATCTCAAGATATATACATATACATAATTAGAAATCAGTCATAGGTTTATGTATGAGATAAGGAAATACAATATAAGATTAGAAATTTGAGAGGCAAATCTATCAATCTGATTTCTTCATAAGAATCAGATTAATCGTCGCAAAACCAGGACAACTGTAAAGTAGACATCAGATTACGTTCACGGTAACGCACACACACACGCAATCTTAGGTTCATGTACACCACGCCGAGGTATTTAAGTACAATAATATCTGCAGACCGATACATGTGATATTTTTTTTTCAAATTATGGTGCTGTAGATCTGTGGGATATAGGTAAAAAGTTTCCAATTGAGTCTATCGCGCGGTCATAGGTTGACATTACATCGTGTTGACTTTTACATTGTCAAATATCTAAACGTAGGTAAATAGATGTAAGACAAACAAACAAACAAACAAACAAACCAACTAAGAAAACAATAAAAAAAGTTCATTCGCCAACACACACTGTGTTTTTGTATCGATAATTAACTTATTCGCCGTGCACTCGAAAGTATACATATATATATATCATATATCATATACATATGTATATATACATAAGTAGATAGGTTTTCAGGGATTTTCCGATTGAATAGAGATAATACTTGTAAACAGTTCAATATTAATCCGAATTAAAGACACGAATATACAACCAAGACAGACGCATATCTATCTATCTATCTATCTATCTATCTATCTTAGATTTAAATGGTACATTTATCTAAGTCGTGATCTCACGATACCTATTCATTTCTTCTTCTTATCAACGGCTATCTATCTATCTATCTATCTATCTATCTATCTATCTATCTATCTATCTATCTATCTATCTCAGTTTGACCCATATCAGTCTCAGTCGAATCTATCCATCGTAGGTGCTGACTGCATTTCTAAATATCGATTCATCTTTCTTTCTTTCTCCCTCTCTTTCTCTTTGTTTCTCCATTTCTCTTATTCACTCTCTCTCACACTCACACACACTCTCTCTCTCCCTCGCTCCACGCTCTATACATGCAAGCTGTACATCGTACTGTCACTACTGTCAACCTGTTGGGCTCGCTTCGAGTTTTAATGACACTTGTGAACTGCAACGGTCCGTCCCAGCAGATGGCTATGTAGATACTTCGCATGGGACTAATGTTTTTGGTTACACGTCAACAAGGCTTCTCCGCGCTCCTAGCGTACGCCTTTCTGGTTAGCTGTTGGTTGTCTCTCAGTGTACAGGTACCGTTGCACGGAGATAAAAAGGGCAGCTACCGCCGACCACCGGTGGACAGCGCCAACTTTGACTTCCATGGTGCTGCTGAAGCCAAACTCGGTTCAAGACCCTCCGCCTCTCAATGGCCCGGGTACCTGAAAGCCGGCCTTAATGCAACCGGGTTGGCACCGATCACAGCGAAAAGAACCCTGAACACAAATCACCGTTTTAATAACGCAACTGCTAATATATATCAACATAAAAATAATAGCGACTATGGTAATAGTTATACGAAGAGCAACTTTAAACATCGTCCGTCCTTAAGCGAGGAGGCGATTCTAAGACAGCACTACAAAAGCCGTCGTCGTCATGTTGTGGCTCGTACTAAAAGCACTATTTCCATAAATACAGACAATTATAGAAACAATTATACTAATGATAATACTTATCTAATAAGACCTGACCCGAATCGGGTCCTTGGTGGGGCTAACGCTACATCGGGTACAAAAACAAAAGCCTCGATTGCTATTAATTCCGCTGGTGTAACTACTGTTGATTATGTTGTAGTTCGTGGTGTCGATGGAGAAATATTGCAAGATTCATCGCCAATAGACAAACATGGACAGCAACGGTCGAGACACGGTTCAACAAGTTTGCACGGGTCCCGGATACAAAATGGAAGTAAAATGTCTGAAGATGGACCCAGAGGACGTAGTCACGGTCTGGATAGAAAAACGTCGAAGCAAAGCGAATGGATCGTAGGAGGTGACGCAAATGATAAAACCGTAAATGACGGCAAGAAGATAGTCGGGAAGTTAAGCAATGATTCCCATGGCAAGCAAGAACGGAGGGTTGAAGTTCTTACGGAACAAGCACATAGAACCGGCGGAAATACGGGGTCCGAGACCGGTTCATCGTCAGTTGACCGTCGTTTGGAAGGGCCACTCCGTGTTGAAATATTTTCAAGAAGTGAAAAAATAACGCATTCGAGAAGACAACCGGATGCGAAACCGTACCCTAACGCTTCGCAACCGAATCGAATCACTCAGGATTCTTTCCGACCAACGCAAGATACCCGAACCAAGATACAACCATCTTCATCATTGTCTTCTTTGTCATCGATACCATCCGTATCTGTATCGCTATCATCAGAATTATTACCATCTCGACCAGCATCCTCGATTCTGCTCGTTCCATCATCATCATCTCCATCATCATTATCGTCGTCATCACCGGCTGGTTCCCCTTTGTCAGCCGTAGCAAAAGAAAGTCTATCAACAGCATCATCATCACAATCATCGACACCCCGTTTCTTAACGTCATCATCACCATCACCATCAACGTCATCTAAATCGTTACCGTCATTATTTCCAACATCACCATCATCACTGTCTTCGAGAACGACGTCTATTTCTGACTCTGCTTCAAACGGTCCAGCTCCTTCAGTTCCGTCTGTTAATGGGTCGCACCTACCCAGCAGATCAGTATCAACGCTGTCACCCTCGACAAAACCCCAAACAGCTGCCACAAGCACAATAAATACAACAGCAAATGATTTAACAACAATAACGACAGAGAACAGTGGAAGAGCAGGACTAATCACGGGGAATCAAACTTGGTACCATCACAATCAAAAGCGAGATCTACGCGATCAAGAAAGTCTAATGCAAAGCGACCCCTACCGGCAAAAATTGCAGCAAATGCAGAGTCTGCAATTGCAGTTGCAACGACAATACGAACGCTATCGGAGACGCCAACATAAACGACAACAATACCGGCTCCGTAAACACCAGCATCACCGCAAACAACAACAACGGCGTTTGGGCCACCAACGTCACCGTCGGGATGTCCGCGATGCTGACAATCGCAAAGCCCTCAAACGTAAACGTAACGCCCGCAAGGCGAACGCCAACAGACGACGTCGACGTCATCGTCGTCGGCGAAGACGACGTCGGGCATCTGGGGGTCGTCGCAAGTGGGACCCACGTCTGGCCCAGGCCGAAGCTGACCGACGCTGGCAAGCGGCTACCATAACGTCGACAGCATCATCGATCATCGATGCTCACGCTAAACGTGGTTACGACAACAAAACTCGTTCTTACTGGAGTGGCAATAAAAACGACAGTGTCACGAGCGGAGAGCGCGATGGAGAAGCATACGTCGGCGACGGAAGGAAAAACGGCGTCGGCAACGCAAAGAGAAACGATTCTGGCAACGTCCACGCCGTCAAGACTCCGACGGCGGCCGATATCAGGAGGAACGCACGACGCAAAGGTGTTTCGACGGGCAAAGTGTCACGCAAACACGTCGCCGTCAACGTCACTGTCAACGATACGGGGATGACGTTACGTAACGGTATTGACGTCGGGCCCTTCTTGGATAACGGGTCCGAGAAGGACAGCAATTATTATGAAGACGATTCAATACATGACGAATTGAATTATGATTTCAATGTCGTGGAGATGCCCTCCGATTACATGTCATCTTCGTTATCCGCATCTTCGAAATCCTCTTCTTCTGGTCCCCACTCCCACCCTCGGTCTTCCCATTCTTCTTCTTCTTCTTCTTCTTCTTCTTCTTCTTCGTCGTCGTCGTCGTCGTCGTCTGCTCTGTCATCCATATCGGCCGCGGCTGACGCCTTACGCCACCAACGAAGGTTGTCGGCAAACGCCACTCGGAAAATGCCCCAAGCCCTTATAATCGGTGTGAAAAAAGGAGGCACACGAGCTGTACTGGAATTCTTACGCTTACACCCCGATGTCCGAGCACCCGGTCCGGAACCCCACTTCTTTGATAGGCATTATTACATGGGATTAGAATGGTACAGGTAAGCTACAACTTTATTTATTATTTACGGAGTGTCCCAAAAGTAACGCCTGTTGGAGCGATCAGCTGTTCAGTCATCATACAATTAGCAGCTATGATTTAAAATTGAATAAATATTTTATTATTACGCAGATCGTTGCAATAAGTTACAGATCTGATTAGGCACTCAATAGAGACCGTCACTGATGTCTTTTGGCAGCATGACATATTGGTGGTGATCAATTAAAGAAATGGAAAAGGGGTAATCAATGAATGAGTGACTTTGTTGGGCACTGATCACAAAGTAAGCGTAACTCAGTTGGAGACAAACTAAAAGATCAATTAAAAATAATATGTTGCAAATTGAACCCTTCCACTAAAAATTTATTTAGAGGCGGATTTTCTTGAGAAAAACCCGGAAAAAACATTCCTCTTGGACATAGGGAGTAAATGTTAAAATTCTTAGCCATCTAGCTCCATTGGTTCGGCCTGTATGCGTGATAGATACTTACCCAACCGGCTAACCAGCAAGCTGTAAACAAGACAAACATAAAAACTGAAGAAATCTATGTTTACAGATTTATTGACAGTTCTGGTTGACGTTTTCTAATTACATCGTATGATGTGTAATACATAGATCGCCCAAAAATATTTAGAAAGATCAGTTTCAAATCGGGCATTACTTTTGGTACACTCTATATTTATTGTTGTTCAGTCATTGTTTCTAAAATAACTAAGTGTGATCTGAAGGTGCGTTCAGACAAATATGGACGTAGTAGGAGTCAGGGAGCTGAACCAATACAGTCACACGAAGCAGAATCGGTGTACCGAGTTCGATTTCTGGCTGGAGCTGCGTGTGTTGACCTATTACCCGGACCCATAGAAGAAGCTTGAATTTACCTCTCTTTGCGCTCTGACCTGATATGTTGTCAAAGATCTCATTACTGGCATGCAACAATGGGTAACAGACTTCAATTAAGTCAGAGATTATCATGTAACACGCATGTATGTTCTCGTATGCTTATATGTATGTGTTTAAAAATGTATTACGCATGTATGTCCCTGTATACATATAGGTGTTTGTAAATTTGATTACGCATGTATGGGTGCGTGTAAGTATTATATATATATATATATATATACATGTGTGTGTGTGTGTGTGTGTGTGTAAAATCAGTGCATGAAAATATAAAGATAATTGTTTAATACATATTTTCTCACAATATGCAATAACCAGTTGAGTATGTATTCATGTATCTTTATAAGTTTATTCAACTATTGTTTCGAAAACTTCAGTATTGCCTCATGCATGGCCTTCATTAGATTAGGACCCTTGGGGCAAGGCATGGTGCTTTAATATCATTATGAAGGCACCCCAGCAATACCTCACGATATGAATAGGCTCGATTTTTACCAAGACTTTGCTAAATTGAGGAGAACTATGGGGAAAGATGTTATTTGGAAGACTCAGGGGTACCAATTATTCTGGCAAATTTGATATGTATATATATATACATGAGAAAATGGGTCTTTTTAAAAAAGATTTAGTCAGGGGTATCTCTTATCAGTAATGCTGAAGGAGATATTTTTATTTTACCAATCATTGATTTCTGACAAATGTTTTTTTTCATTGTAACCACTCAGACCGTTAGGCTATGGCAGTGAGTAAACAGCACAGATCACAAATAAAGAAAAAGCTCTAGACTCCGGACTTCCCATCCCTTTCCATCGGCAAGCATGCCTACGTACGGCAACAGCTCTATCAACTGAGCTACGGTAGAAGATCAAATCTAAACCTTCAACTCATCCCTCATTTTCATCGATCGTCCAGCGTCAGATTTGTCATTGATTTTCACCGACAAATTAACTGAGATAATATTATTAGTAACCGACAACCAAAACTATCACAAAAACTACCAACATAGTTTCAGTTTTTGAATTGGTCTGGCTGGCTGGCTATGTATGTATCCATCTGGCGTCTAGGCCGCACCAATGGAGCTAAAGGGCTGAAAATTTATGTATTTACTCCTTATTTTATCTATATATAAAAAAGTTTGATTTGTTTTGAAAATTCTCCCATAAATAGGTGCTAGCGGGGTCCAATTTGCAAAGTAATTTCATGCCGAACTGGTCCCTTTTTATGACCAGCAGCATTTATGTTTTTTCCAAGACTTTTCGCCATTTTTTTAATTGATCACCCCCATCAAAAGACGATGGTCACGAGACTAAGTGTGTTGAGTAACTAACCAGACCCGTCTTGATTGATCGTTTTATTAGATGAGGCGTTGTCAACCATTATCAATTTTTGATCTGTTTGCTCGCTGTCGTAGACTGACGGTCTGAGTGGTTGCGATGAAAAGCAAATAAAATTAAGATGAAAGAAATACTAGTCAAAAATAAGTAATGGCCGACAATGCTTCATCTAATAAGAATGAATCAAAGTAAATATTTTATTTTGTGATAGTGCTATATTTGTAGGTTCTGGGACTATCGGGCAAGTCAACAAGGATATTTCATTATCATCATCATCATCATCAGTTTTTTATCGTCCGTCGTTGTACATAGACCTCAGGATTTGCAAGCCTCTCTATCATGGGCGTCACAAAACATATACTTTCTGAACTTATGTCGTTCGTTTCTCAAACTTGTATTCTGCCAGCCTTGGTTTTGCATGTGATCTCTGGGGATCCATGTTGTGAGTCGTGATGTTCATTGATTGTCAGCCATTCTTGCAATATGACCAGCCCATTGCCATTTGCGTTTTCTAATGTATTTTATGATGTTTCGGACTCCTGTTTCCCCCTGATATACTGTGCTGTCTTGTGATCTCTCCATATGAGGTTTTAGGATTAATAGGGTTTCCTTGCTATTGATTTTTGAGCTCTCTCTCTCTCTCTCTCTCTCTCTCTCTCTCTCTCTCTCTCTCTCTCTATATATATATATATATATATATATATATATATATATATATATATATGTATGGAAAATGTCCGGCGAAACACAAGAATGGCTTGGTTACTTGATAGACAAACATATTCATCAAACCTTGTGTGTATGTGCACGCACGTATGTGTGTTTCTCTCTCTCTCTTTATATATATATATATATATATATATATATATATATATATATATATATATATATATATATATATTGAGAGATGATGTATGTGTGAAAGAGAGAGGGAGAGAAAGAAATAAATTTTGAAAGGAAGAAAGATTTATGACTATTACAGTGTATATTTGGCAGTGATTCTACATCTATGAATATGTATGAGCTTAATTCATTACTCGACAACAAATTATTTCGGTTGAAACATCTGAGTCGTTCTTGGGAAAATGTACGGTCAAAAAGTTCCTTACAAATTCCTATAATTATTTGTGGAGATTCGAATTCCAAAATAAGACCTCTATCAGTTTTAAATTCCACTGGCTAACGTTTTGATCGACGTATTCTCTAGCTATCAACAGATGAAATCGAACTTGTTGCTTCAATCTGTGACGTAAGGCCGGTCCAAGATATCTGCAACGCTGACAGTCGCCACGGGCGCCAAGTGTTTGGTGGCGCCAGTCATGTGTCTTAGAGAATAAGACTTTCTAGATACACACAGAAAAATCGGGAAATGAATATTTTTTAGGGAATATCTGACGCTTAAACACTTATAGTAATGCTTATTGCAACGAACTTTTTATTCCTATGTATTTATTAATTTCCAGTACTTATTTTTCTCGCTGTGAAGCATAAATAGATGGATGAAATAAGGCTATAAGTACTTGAAAGGGTGCAGAATTTCAGCTTGCCCCTGCACCAGGGAGATTAGGACCAGTCCTGCTGTGACGCTAGAGAAAGATTTCTTTTTTTGAAGAACATTCTTTAGTTTTTTAAAATATCTTTTTGGCACAAAAGAAAAATGCACCAAACGGAAATTAACTATTTAGATGATGGAGGAGTTATTTTTTCAAGTTGAAATAACATAATCCTTTAATCAGTGGGCATCAACTCACTGTTAAATAAATGTTTATTTATTTTTGAACATAGTCTCTTTCTTCGTTAGGCGATGAATAATAATCACATAGATTGAACATTATATAGTGGAAATCTCAAATTTAAAAAATCAGCTAATAACTTCGTGTTCGGCTACGGACTTATTGATCTAACCCCGTATATATATTTAGAAAAACAATTGTTTTTTATGTGTGTGTGATTTACTCAAGAGATTCAATAATAGAAACAATGATATATTTGCTCTGCTTTCCCTTTCATTGAATTTTCACACTGGAAATATTCGTTGGACGTTAATACGCAAACACTTTCCTCAGTATTGTAGTCGATTTTGGTAATGCTGTCAACTGGAAGGTTTCGATTTTTTCTTGGATTTCCTGTTCTTTTAAACTTTTTGTAATGTTCTTCGGGGCATTTGGAGTTGAAATCGTTGTTGTCTTTGTTGTTGATGTCGTTGTTGTTGTTGCTTTTATTATTATTACTATTATAATAATTATTATTATTATCATCATTATTATTATTATCATTATACAATAGAATTGGCAATATCGTTAACAACTAAATGAATTATAATAAATGAATTAAGTTGAGAAGTAAATCCCTAATTTAATAAGTTTGTATTAATTAACAATAAGGAGCATAGATAGACAAATATATATGGTCACACATACATACACACACACACACACACACACATATATATATGTATATATATATATATATATATATATATATATATATATATATATGTACGTATATACGTACAAATGTGTGTATATAGTTATACACATATCTTTTTGAACTGGCTTTCATTCATAGATGCATAGGTATAAATATATATATATGTGTGTGTGTACAATTTGTAAATATGTTTTATTTAATTTGGAAATCTATTCGAAATGACATCCTGTTAAAACGCAGTGAACGTATCATTTGGCTTAAAAAGCGTAAATAGAATAAACAATTAAAGAAAATGGGCTGCTGCAGGATAAGTAGCGTCGCTCTTAACCATTGAGCTAAACAGACCGCCGGTTTATATAGAGAGACAGAGAGAAAAAAAGTGGGTGAGATGGAAAGTTTATAGGTGAACTCAGGTACTTATGCTTTTAAAAAGAAAATACTTTCAAATTGATATTGAACTAATAACATTAAACATAATAATAATAATAATAATGATAATAATAATAATGATAATGATAATAATGATAATAATAATAATAATAACAATAATAATGATAATAATAATAATATGCTATTTCCCATATCTATCTATCTATCACATACACGTATGTGTGTCTCGTATTCTTTCTGTCTTCTTATTCTCTCTCTATCTGTCTTTGCTCTTGATTCTTCAACGAGACAGGGACAAATATCTATTGAACTCCAGGTGATGTTCCAAAGCAATCCTTGTGTCTGTGTGCTCG
Organism: Thysanoteuthis rhombus; assembly: GCA_963457665.1. NCBI lineage: Eukaryota > Metazoa > Mollusca > Cephalopoda > Oegopsida > Thysanoteuthidae > Thysanoteuthis > Thysanoteuthis major. The sequence goes on along the minus strand of OY735202.1, from coordinate 12,768,363 downwards.
GCTGGCAAGGGATAAAACAAGCGTTCCCAAAATGTGCATCGATAATCCTCTCTTTGAGTGCGATAATGAAATGAAATCTCAAACCATGTAAAGTTTATTTCCCTGATTTTTTATTAGACGGGATCTATTAATTATTGTGTGACAAAGGCCGGAGGGCACACCGTCGAAACGTTGTGAAAAAATGAACATATAACCGAGGAAAATAGCCCGACCATATCATACAAAAATCAGATTTTCAAATCAATCTCAGATTTTCCAGCAAAATGAGCTTGCAGGTCGCTAATTTGCCGACAAAGTGTGCGTGCAGGCTGAATAAGGGAAGAATTTTGCCGATGGCAAATAGCAGTGGGGTGGTGACCCTTTTTCTCTCTTTTCGTACAGAAATTGTGCAGTGATCAATTTTTACTCATTTATACCCTGCCGGCAAATTACAAGCATTCATATATACCTTTAAGACACGGCGAAGTTTTCTCTGCACCAAAAAGTGAAATGCAGGTAAACCTTGATTAGTAAGGTTAATTCATTCCAAAATTTTTTGAACTGTTCAAAATTGCACTTTTCAAAGGTGAACGCAGGGCCCATAGCATATTATAAAGGGACCCTAAATTAAGATACATATACATGAATATTAAAATGTATGAATTTATAACTTGGATATAAAAATAATATTTTTTTTCATTTGTTATGAAGCCGTATAATACAACATTTTGCAGTAGTATTACTTCGTTTTGGTTTTGATCTTCGGGCTGCAGCTATGAATTCAGTTTCAAATATTATAGTGTTATACGTTCTATATGCATCACAAAGATATCAAACCCATTAATTACTTCGGTAATTGGCTAAAATCGCTAAACTTAAACACCGTGTCATTCATAAAAGAAATTGTGGGGCCCGGAGCAAATGCTATTTTTGCTTCATAGTTAATCTGGCATTGAATCCGAATGAGATGGTTGTCAGGGTCCCGTCAGTTCGAGTGGAAGAGGAAGATGCTATGATACTGAGCTTTCCCGTCGGAGGAGATAGCGACATCAATTACGAGTATCAAAAGTCCTTGCAAACTAAAATTGATACGATGAATGTTTTTGAAAAAGTGAAATATAATGAAAGGAATTGGTTCATTATAAACAATAATGGATTTCTACGAAGAATCAAAAGATAACAGCGATATTAATGCCATAAGTAAACTTTTTTTTTTTAACACATAGACATCGAATAAAAAAATCTAAATCGTACTTCTGAGATGAAAAACGTAGTTTACCTCTCAGATAGCGTAAGTTCATTGAAAAATACGTTAATGACTAAATAATGATCCTATCGATTTATGTGAGGGATGGAATTCGACAAAAAAAATCTACAAAAAAATTGCTCGGGCTAGAGGGCTATTTCCCGCCGTCTATGGTCCTACCACTGCGGAAATCCGTCGCCACAATCGCCAGCCAACACACACACACACACATATGTATATATATTATATATATATATATATATATATATATATATATATATATATATATATATATGTGTGTGTGTGTGTGTGCGTGTGTGTGTATATATATATATATGGATTCTGGAAGCTAATATAAATATATATACATATATACACACACACACACACACACACACACACATATATATATATATATATATATATATATATATATATATATATATATATATATATATATATATATATATATATCAGCTTCCAGAATCCATATTACATACTCGAGGTGCTACCAAAAACTTAGACAAACTCAAAGGGCGAAATGACTTATTGGGAAATTGATAAAAGAAATGAGATTTTTCTATTTCATGGTGGAGTGTTTACGAGAAATGTGTGAATTAGTGAATTGTCTGGCGATTGGCGAGAAAGGCGGCGAAGAAACTTGACAAATGAGCTGCATGATCGATCTATACTATTTAACCGTACTTTTGTGGAATATATATATATATATATATATATATATATATATATATATATATATATATATATATATATGCATATATATGTATATATATCAACAAAACAGACCGTTGTATATTTTAGATACAATTCTTAATATATTGCTTCAATATATTTTTCTTTTCTATACTGCTTTTCTGAGAAATGTTTCGTTGTTCTTCCAACTTTTTAAGTGATTAATCAATAAATTAATTGATATATATATGTGTATGTATATATATATATATATATGGGGGTTCAGTTATCGATCCGAAAAGAATGCTTGATATCGGGATAGAGCATATATAAATAGGTGTACGTAGAAAATTCTGTTCGCAGTGACACTGAGTTTCATGATGGTCTGATTGCATATATATATATATATGTGTGTGTGTGTGTGTGTGTGTGTGTGTGTGTGTGTGTGTAAAAACAGAGGGCACATGGCAAATTACAGATTGTTTATCTTGAAAATCAGCATTTGGATTCAGCCTCTCACCCGGGTGTGAAAAAAAAAACCCCAAAACGCTGACACTAGTGGAAAATACAATCACCTCATCCACGTAGCAGTATATAAATTATGTTTCTGTGTTTGTTCCTATCTATCTGTCAGTCTATCTATCTATCTATCTATCTATCTAGATATCTATCCATCCATTTATCTATCTGTCTGTCTGTCTGTCTGTCTGTCTGTCTATCTATCTGTCTGTCTATCTATCTATCTATCTATCTATCTATCTATCTATCTAATAGCTTGAACATATTGCTTGAAATAATGCCACTTATATGCATGTGCTACCGTGTGAAATTTTCTCTGTCTTCCTCGCTTACTATCTGTATGTCTATCAATTTATCTATCAACAAACGTTCGTACATATTTGTATACGTGTTGGTGTGTACGCCAACGTACATACAAATACGCCGTTCGTTATGTTAATTAAATGTGCTAAAAGAGTGAAATCTTCCCTACCATTCTTTCCAAATTTTGTACGGACAATTGAATCTGTTCTTCGCGTCCTCGATGTCGTTAACATAATCAAGGATGCGAAGGGAAGACTCAATTGTCCGGACAAAATGTGGAATGTGAATGACTCCTCTCAAAGTTATAGACAATACTTTTTCCGTTATATTCACTCGTCATCAGGGTTGGGCGTTACCAGAGCAAGATTCGGGGGGGGGGGGGTAACAGGGGCAATTGCTCCTCTAGTCCCGGTCCCCGAACTTTATACTAGAATATTATAATTACAAAATTAGTTTCTTTAATAAGAAATAAATAATTGATTATTGCTTGGAATTAATTTCGGAATTCAATTCATTATAACGCCTTTAATTGCTTTAAATAGATTATTAAAATTACTGCCGGTAATTCGGGTCTATAGGGTCGGAGTATGGGTTATAAAAATAATTTTGTCTCCCCTAAAAATCTACTTTGAGTTTTACTGATATGCTTTTATATATACACATGTATTTGCTTCAGATATACAACACGTTTGGCCTTTCTATGTATGTATAATTTGGTAGATCAAATCACATTCAATAAAAGAACATTGATGTGTGAATTTTGCAATTTGCCGGTTGTTTTTTTTTTGTTCAGGATACGAGGTTCACTGAACTTGGTGTGCCCCGGACCCCCGAAGTCTAAATCTGGACCTAGATGTCCCAGAAGTGAAATTTTAAAATCTTATATTTCTGCTTGCTAAATATGTTTATTGATTTTTTTCAAAATGAAAAATGCCAGAGATGGATCCACGATCTTGATTAAAAGGTAGGGGGGTCGTATTTTTTTTACTCCATTATTTTTTATTCAATTATAGGCAGATTGTTTAATGACAATGGATATAATATATTTTTGTCTTTAGAGTTAATTCATTAAGTCTTTGGGTTATTCGTCTTTTATTTATTAAACTTCTTCATCTAGACATTTGAAAAAGGAGAGGGATCCTGACCCCTGGAACCCATGCTGGATTCACACCTGAATTCAGATATTTTAATTTCATCTACATGGCAGATTTTGAATGAAAAATGGAAAATTATTTAAAAAAATCAATAAATTTTCAAGTCTTCGTTGATTTGTGGAGACCATGTAGTAATCTTATTTTCAATACTAGTTTTACTTCATCTTATTATTGTTGGCTTCATCAAAAGATTTTAGATCGATTCACCCTTCATGCCTACACTTATTTTTATTGCTCGTTGTTTTCTATCAGAACACTTACGTTTTTCGACCGCTCAAATAAATAGTGCGAAATCATAAATAGAGAAATAGCTTCCGACAGGAATTGAACCCGTATCTCACAAGCCCTTCTTTCATGGACACACATTCAAGGTCCGTTTTATATATTGTTTAGATACCGAAGAGAGTTTCGACTAGAAATTCCGTCATAAAAGGCAACAATCATGCAATAATATTGAAAAAGCTCCATCTGAAATATTTTAGGTACCAACTTATGTCGGTGTTGTACTTTTCTTCGAAAAAAATTAAGAGTTTGATTTTTTCAACTGCCAAACTGTATTGGGTTCACCATTATTATTCATTTCTTACAAGTATGTTCTTCCATCTCATTTATTAGTTGCATTTTATTACAACTTACTCAAGCTGTCAGTTTGCCACACTGAGTAAATAATGCAAATTGGAAATAATGACAGAAATCATAAATTATTGTTTCAACTAATGAAAGATGAAGATATGCAGGTTCAAACTCGATTCCCACCTTTATTCCGACTGAAGAGGATTACAACAATTCTTCTATTGTGTGTGTATATATATATATATATATATATATATATATATATATATATATAGTAGATATTTATTTATTTCCTGCTCTACTCTAAAACAACTTAAATTCCATAGTATAAAGTTGAATGTATCGAGCACTCTATGAAATAAATCCATCACATATCAGAAGTTGCTTTATATTATTATATTATGCTAGACTGATCTGTACCATCTATATATATATATATTTATATATATATATATAGGTATATATATATATATATATATAGGTATATATATATATATATATATATATATATACATATATATATATATGTATATACATACATATATACATATATGTATGTATATACATATATATATATATGTATATATATACATATATATATGTACATATATATATATATATATATATATATATATATATATATATATATATATATATATATATATATATATATATATATATATATATATATATATATATATATATATATATATATATATATATATAAGAATGAAATAAGCACTTAAGATAAGTTTGTTTATGAGTAAGACCTGTCAGTTTAGCTCAATCGAAAGGCACCAGCCTACCAATAACTCGGTCATGATTTCAAATCACGGTAGCGAAATGTTAATTCAATAATTTATTTATTAAAATGAAATGAGGCATTGGGTATTCCCAGCATATATTATGGCAGATGTGTAAAACATGTCAATTTAGCTCAATCGGTGAGAGAAACGACTACTAATCTATCAGTCGTTCGCGATTTCATGATAGTAATTTTTTTTTTACTCTACTAAATTTTGGATGATTGTTCATCTTGTTCTTGTTACGGTTGGAAAACGAAGTCGATTCCAAGTTTTGACTGGCGCTAGGCAATGATATTACTGCTCGTATAACCTGTGTCGTGTTCCCTACGCCATTCACAAAATCCCGATCGGTCAGCAGGTTCGAAGATTGTCTTGTTTTTTTGACGTTGATATTGACTGTTATTAGCAATACTTACCTATCTATCTATTTGTCTATCTATCTCGACTCTTCTTTACTGATACTTAATGAGCTAGTCTATCAAGATCATTGTTACTTGAGTTCGATCCTCATGTATGGCTTGCGTCGGTGTTAACTAAACTTCGTCAAAATCGATGAATCTTTCCAGCATGGTTCCCTCTAGGCTGTATGCGCGCACACGTTTCGCAGCAAACTCACATAAAAATGTATGTGTGCACCAAGGGTCAGCCTACCTAAAATACTGTAGCTTTATACCTGAATGGTTTATGATTTAACTGTTTATAGCAAATTTCATAATAATAATCTGTGAATTGATGGATATCTCCAATTAATCTACTTCGTCATTGAATCACATAAATATGAGAAAAACTCATTAGTGTTTTATTTGATATAATATCAAACAGAATAAAGTAGTTTAAATTATAGAATAAAACTTCGGCTAAATACCTTACTTCGTGGAATGGAATCATACTGGTATTATATTGAAGATTTGTCAATACAGTTTTATTATCCATGACGTATAGGTTGTGCCAAAATTATCTTGAAACAATTTCAAGTTTACATTTGCACAAGCTTTCAATGCGTACATACTTTTGTCACAGGAAAATTAATTGCACGATATACGATTTTTGCGCATACTGACGAATAAATACCAGTGAGAACATTGCCAAGTCTATCTTCAGTTTTACTTGTTGATAGAAGTATCTGTTGGACGTTTTCAAAGGTTTTATTTTCATCCTCTCCCATGATTTTTACTTGCAAAAAAAAATTTTTGCTTGCAAAAGAACATTTTCTGTTTGCAAAAAAACATTTTTTGCCAGCAAAAAAACAAACATTTTTTATATTTCAAAATTTTTCATAGCTACTTTTCACAATCATCTTAATTTATTAGTTACTTTCTATCGTAACTTTTATTACGAATTATTTCTCTTCGATAGCGAGTAAATAGTCTTTGATCGGAATATAACAAATAAGCCTTAGGCGGGATTCGAACCCACATGCCCAAGAACATATTACGCAGGCTTGCTCTAAAAATTGATCTACCATGACTCAACCGGAGGTCAGATGCCATTAAAATTTTAAAATAAATAATCATTCATAATATTTCAACAAATAAAGATGAAAAAAAAAAAAAGAAAATCTATTGAAAAACATTTGTTTAAAAAAAAGTTAGCGACGAATTCTCCATTTCAAATGAAAAAAAAAAATATGATTAGCCGGCGGTCAGGGATAGAACCCAGATAAAAAGCTGGAATGTATACAACGATATATCGTAAGGTCCCTGATATTATGGCAATTGTTTTTTTTTACCACAAAGGCGATAAAAGAAAACTTTTGTATTTGACTCAATCCTTGTGAAAATTCTCTCGGAAAATTCGTGTTTTTTTTCCCGACGGTTATTTCGCAAAGAGGATTGGCAAAATTAGTGACCTGGTGTGAGGGTGGGGGAACGTTACACTCTTATAGAGGCACTGTGGCCAAACAAGTCAGTGACCAGAACCTTATTACTCAATGGACATCACGACTCGTAACGTGGATCCCTTGAGATCGCGAAATTAGATTGAGAAGGCAGGAGGATCTTGTAAAAAGACTTCGTCCAATGACGGACGTTAAAAGCTGCTGCTGCTGCTGATATTGTTGATCCTGTAACCCAGAACTGGACACCACAGGTAATTTCATCGTAGAGATGTCCAGAGCAAGAGAGCCTAACAGAGCCCATCAGACTTGTTCGTCTCCTAGACTGGTTGCCAACAATGGCTTGAGAGCTTAGTCCGTCCTGGTATTCACTCATACCTAGAGAGAGAAGTGATGGAATTACTTAATCGATTCTTGAAAAAACTCTCAGGGTTAGATTCGATGTTTTTGAGAACCAACAAAATGTTGTGGTAAACGAGTTCTCATTACAATTGAACAAAATACATTAAACTCCAATCTCAACTTGGATCTGACATTCTCTCCGTAGCAAGAACAAAAAAAAAAACAAACAATCCTCACCAAAATCAGGGAAGTAAACTCTTCAGTGTTTATCTATCACGTCACTTTGACCAAACCTATGAAAAAATTAACTATCCTCTACAGTGTTTCGAAATCAAGGCCAACCGACTGCTTAGGCGATTCTCTTACCAACTGAGCTAAACTGACCAGTCTCGTATCCATATGACTTTATTTATCATATGTACATTATAATATTTGTGTTCTTTTGTTAAGCTCCTATCGAAGGCTGAAGTTGATTGTGTTGTTTTTCCCACCAAGAACAAGGACAATCCTCACCAAATTTAGGCGAATAAACTATTCTCTGTTCGTCATTCTCGTCACATTAAACCAAACCTATATATTAACTGCCTTATCCAACGAATTTATTCATCATATATCCAATACTATAGTCGCAGCAATCACCTTCAGTCGGGATAGAAGTGTGAGTGGGGTTTGATCCTGCAGCAGGTAGGCTTGTAATTATCATTACGGCGCTTTAACCGGTGATGTATCAAATTAGGTGTCTCAAAGATTTTACAAGATGAAAAATTAAAAGAAAATATGTGAGATTTCGTAGAATTTCCACTCGGTGCTATTTTTGTTGAATGTCCAACAAAACTTCAGAACTTTGGACCAATGGTCCTTTTCTCTACCATTGATCCAAGATTCAAGTTTGATTTCAAGGCATCTTTGTTTCTTCCTTGTAAAAAGGAGAGAATCAGCCTTTTCCCAAATTTAGTGCAATGATGAACCATACCTTGTCACACCGGTCCATCTCGAATTTGAAGGAGAGGATGGACTCATGTCTTTCCAAAGGGCACCGTAGCGAAATGAACTGTTTCATCTAGAGTTTGATTCGGCTCATCAATCAGATTCTCCACGTCGCTAACTCGGACAGTCGCTTCAATAAATTGTATAACTGTATACCAAATAGCGTTACGGGGATTTGATATTACAGGTGAAAGTATATTGAGTATGAAGGCATCAGAGTCGTTTAAAGTCCATACTTGAAACTAAAAGAAATTAAGGCGAAAGAAAAAAATAGTATTCGTTAGCCTCGAACCTGATCAGTACATAGATGTGTGACTGCTAAGCTACCCCGGACATGGGCGTCCACTGGTGGAAAATTGCATTTGGTCTCCTCCCCTCCTGGTTCAGGCCTTCTCGCCAAGGGAGAGGGGTTTTGAAAGTTGGAACCTTATAGAGGCCGGGGATCAAGGGGTTACTCTGAACAGTGACAGCTTAGGAGAGTCACAGCTTAAGTACTCCCTAGTCCCTTACCTGACAACCGACATCCGGATATATCCTTTTGCCGCTCTCCCCCGTCGAATATATCCTTTTTGCCTTCCTCCACCCACCAGGAAAAGTGGCCATGGACGTCCATGACTGCATGTACTGTAAAGAACTCGCAGCCTTGTGCCAGACTAACCGAAACCAGGTAAACAAGTAGAGACATCCTGAAATGTCGTCCGACTCGCCTAATCCACTATTCCAAAATAGAAGTACAAATAGTAGTCGTCTGAGGTGGTGGGTAAGCGCGTTTGCCAAATCAGCCATTTTTCGGCTAAATCTTTCTGATTTTTTTCTCCCAAATTTAGCCGATACAAATATGCTAAAGCCGGAAATCTATCAAAAAATAGTTTGAAACTTTGATAAAAGGAAATCTACAATTTTTATTGATAATTCGTACTGGAGTCTCATTTGATAAATTGGCTTTAAAAGAGTATAGACGAAAAATTTAGCCGCAAAGTTGGCTTGAATCATTCAGCCGATTATGGCCAAAATTGTAACTTGGTAACACTGAGTACGTCACGTCAAAAGCAACATTCATGCAAATCTAACGGCCAGTTTATGCGATAGAACGGTTGATATCGACTGGCGATACATCTGATGGGTGCAGCCGTGGCTCAGCGTGTAAAACTGCCCATTACTGTAACAGCTTTAGAGTGGATAGGTGAATTAGAGTGCTTATCAAGATTTTATTAGATGTCCTTTTTATATTATATTTCTTCTAATATCAGTTTAGATGTTATGAAATATGCTCGACCCACGGATGTCCATTTATTTAGCTCCATTTTCTTCAATTGTTTATTTTATTTACGTTGTCGGCACCAAATCATACATTTACCGAGGAATAAACGGGAAATCATTTCAAACAGAGTTTCAAAATAATATGACTCAATTTGCAAATATTTCTATTGGATAATATATCCATTACCTGAAAATGTAATTGTTCGCGTTGAAAGAAACAAATAGAGCTGATATAGATAGTGAATGAACAAAATGAGAGTTTGGAGTTAAAGCAGTTTTTTGGGCCTTTGAATTACCGGCAGCTTTTTTAGCTCAAAGGTATGAACAACTCGACGTTAATGCAGCTACCCTATCAGTCGTAGTTTCGAATCCTGCAGCAGACTCATTCTCTTATTTATATATATGTGTGTATATAATGATAATAGATTGCATTAATTTATTTCGTGACCTTGTTTTTTTGCGTAGGGCTAAAAAAATCTGCATTCAACGGGTTTATTTTTGTAGCTATTACTATCATGATAATAGCCATATTTACATACATACATATATATATATATATATATATATATATATATGGATTTACCAAGATTAGTTTATTGCAGTACGAGGACGGGCAAATTTTGTAAGAAAGACTGTATTGCATTAATCTTCCTAGTATAGAATGGAGGCCAGCCTTGGAAACCCTTGAGAAAGGTATGAATCCATAACCCAAGGCTCAGTCCCATTGATAGATATATTGACAAAAGTGTCTTGTCTCTGGCATTCCATAACGATTAATGGACGCAATTTCTTCTGATTTAAAGTCAACTCAGACAGAGTTAGTACAATAGAATTCATGCCTCGTCTGCACGAGAAATGTTTGAGCTTTTTTCATGAATCTGAGGGGCAAGTTAAAGATGACATTTCTACTATGTCATGAGTTCGGGCTACACTGTACTCCACAATTGAGGTCTTTCAAGGCTGCTTGGACGTGTACAGTATCGCCTAAAATGAGTACACCCTCGGGAAGAAATATTTGGGGCAATTGTTTTTCAATGCTAGAGTTTGGTCATAAATAATACCTAATAATATCAGTTTTGTGTAATATTGTGCAATGTTTCACAAAAGGAAATGAAATCCTCCTGTGATTGGTTTAGAAGACTAACTTTCTTTATAAATAAGTGAAAGGGTTGTACTCATTTATGGACAATGCTGTATATTCTGAAGTTTCTATCACTGCTGAGATATATGCCTTGTAGATCTCTTAGAATGTCAACTGGGACATATAAATTCAGGCATTAAGATCCTTGATAAGTTAGTCGTGAAATGGTTACAAATTAAACTTAGTAAATATTTATAGGTTATCGGATATGCACAATAAATTTTACTTTTCTGTGTTTGAAACATTATATTTTCTCTCGTATGAGTGAAGAAAATGAATAACCGACTTTTTTTCTTTTTTGCACCCCAAATAAAACATTGTGTCGCAACTGAACGAAATTTATGGCGAGGAAATGTTTGTGCTGAATTCATTTATTGCAATAACCACCAAACTTCTAAGGACACGTTAGCAAAAAATGTTGGCATTTAGAAATATCCCATGAAAGTAGCTTTTTGGTTATTCATGTGATGTGATCAGATTAGAAGTGTGACAAAATGAAATGTTTTAAAAACTTCAACAAAAATATTTCGAGTATCATATAGTTATCGTCTTTCATTCTATTTTTCTTTGGCTCTTTCTTTCTTTCGTTCGTTCTTTCATAATTCTTTCTTTCTTTCTTTCTATTTGTCTGTCTGTCTATCATTCTAATTCTGTCTATATCTACGCATCTGTCTTTTGAAATCTATCTGAGTCTGTTCATATCTGCAAAAGAGACACAAAGGGATCATCAGCAAGTATTATCGATTGGGATTATCATCCGAGGAATTCCCCTTAACAGACTCTCTCGTTTCTTTCGTCCACACCTTCTTTTACTCCCTTTTCTTCAACTTTTCCTTCGATCCTTTAACCCTATCATTACGCACCGAATAAACACAGATGATATTTGAAATTGTTCAGTTTCTAAATATTTGTAAAAAGAATTTACTAAATATGAATTCATGATAATAACTTACCAGTTTTGCTAGTAGAGAAGATATATTTTAGGAGCAGAATCCGTCCCGTGGTCACAAAAAAAGGTATATAACAAGACTGACTGCTGCTGGGTCAAATTCTTCTCTAATTTCTTTCCCAACTGAAGATGATAACTGCAACGTTTATATTGTATATATAATAAATGATAAAAAATAAAATGCATATATTTTTTCAGTACAAATATATTTATTTATCAGAATGAAATAAGCCTGTACGTATCTTCATGATAGATAATGGACGATATGTAAGACTTTTCAATATAGCTCAGTCAGTGAGAGAGTCTACTGGCAACTAATTGGTTGTGAATAGTGAGTTGGTCGATAGTGAACTGTGAATTTCACATATCGATTCACCGCACTCATTTTGGTGCAGATTGTTCTTGTAACGGTAAAAAAAATATTGTCGACTCCATTTTGGGCGTCTGACAAGTTTTGGAGTTAGAAAATATTCAGTGCTGGAGATTCAAACCCAGTAGCAGCACCTGCCCATTGCACACAGGGAGGAGGGTCGGAAGAATGTTTCTGACGCCTGCGTGACACTGGTCGCGAGGACTGGGTAATTTTCGTCGTTGCTCGTACGCACCTTAAACTCGACTTCGCGTCGTTTTCGACCGGGGGCGTATAAGCAGACGTTTAAGGAGAATCGTGTGTCCCAAGAGAGGGGTGGGGCTGTCAATGAACGTACGATTTGATATATCAAATTAACATCAAGTTAGCTGATCGAATTTGGAAACAGTACCGGTCGAAATACTGAAAAGAAATTTAGAAAAAAATTGATTTGGATTTCTTTAATTTTGATTTTTGTTCCAGTTTGTGTATTCTTCGGCCTTCTTCGTATTCAAAGAAATTCTTGGATGTGCTATTGTCAATATCTCTCCAATTATCTATCTATCTATCAATCGATCTCAATCAGTTCATATATATATATATATATATATATATATATATATAGAGAGAGAGAGAGAGAGAGAGAGAAAGAGAGAGAGAGAGGGAGAGAGAGGTTGACTGCTTTGCACAGTGACATCGTCATCCATCAAATGATTGGCACAACTCAATCTCAGTCATCGCCAGATTTCGTTTCTGTGTCGAATGAGGCAAAACTCAGTAAATATGATAAGTTTGGGTTACAGTCGTAATTACGGGAATAGATATTTTTGTCAGATACTCCATAAATCAAAGAAGGGACGTTTTCAAGAATGTAATTGACTTAATACTTTTCAAAATTATGAATATATTTACTGTCATTCCAAGTTTCTTTGCAATAAATTCACGTGGATCATTGTATTTGAGGAGACTCCTTTATAAGGCATCCTGGTACGAGCATTGACTACTTTAGCTTTATCAAGAAGTCTCTTTCAGTTGGTGATAGAAGCGAACTTGATTGATGGAGGTAGCTACTCTGTTTCAATCAATTTTCGGCAAACGGTTGCACTGTCAACATCGACAAGGACTCATATAAAACTTTTTTGTTCATTGTCTATCTCTGATCATATCTATCTATCTATCTATCTATCTATCTATCTATCTATCTATCTATCTATCTATCTATCTATCTATCTATCTATCCTCGTTTTGGAAATTATGGATCAATAATATTGCGTACATCCAATATTCTCTTCATTCGCACTTTTCGCATTTTGTCGAGCATAAGGTATGAACTTACGGACGAACAACTAGAGTAATTCTTGCTTAAAAGCCTTAGAACATGGCAAATATTTTACGCACACACAAATATATTCATTCATATATATATATATATATATATATATATATATATATATATATATATATATGTGTATGTGTGTTTGTGTGTGTGTGTATATATACATGTATAGATTCATATTTATATACATGAAGGAATACATGTATAAATATAAGTAAGCAATAATACATTTTCATGTACACGCATACAATGAGGCCATCATGCTTGTACCCATACGTATAAGCACGCATACACATATACACATGCACACACATACACACATCCGTGCGCGTGCACACACATACACACATCCGTGCGCGTGCAACCACATACACACATCCGTGCGCGTGCACACACACACACACACACACACACATATATATATATATACATATATTGTCTTTTTTAAAAAAATTCTTTTTGCTTCTTCAATTCTCTGCTATCTTTCTGTTCTTTCTGGATATTTTGAATCAGTAAAATACCAAAACAAATAGAAAAATACACACACAAAAAAAGAAGATGCTTTCTAGTTGTAATATCTTCATTTTAGAATCAAGTAATTTTTTCACAATGAGAACAGAATAATAGTCGAAAAAGTCGAAAAAGCATATTATTCATGACTTGCTAGATTGCCGGTGTATCATGCTAGCCAAATTGTGCTATTTTTTGAGGTAGTTAATTGACGGCGCTCATCTCCTCTCCCTGTTAAACGTTACGGGCTTCACAGTTTTACATGTGCATATGTGAGTGATCTCTGACCCTTACAATCGAGAGAGTCGGATTCATGCCTTCCCCAAGTGCACTAGCTGGATGTGAACGCTAACTCCCTCAGCTGGAATCTCTGTGGCCGATCTCATTTTCCATGTTAAACCTGCACTTGAAATGTCCAACTGTTTGTACTACGTTCCGAATGCTTTTTACGGTCATTATTGAACGTTTCTTCCATTTTTTAAGACTCAATAGAATCGTTTTTATTGGATTTAATAAACTGGAATAGAATTTGAGAGTAACAATATGGTTGAGTTTGGTGGAGAGAAAAATCGATTATTGTGAGGGAGATTTTCAGAAGTTTATTTATACGCCTGAAAGTATGGGTAAAATATACTCTTGCACACATAAGTATGCAATGTGTATATATATAAATGAATATATACTTATGTATATACATACATACAGACATACATACAAATTTATATATATAACTATATACATACAAATATATGTGCACACACAGATACGCACACAGACACACAGAAACACAGACACACACATGCATATATATATATATATATATATATATATATATATATATATATATATACATATATATGTGTGTGTGTGTATATATATATGTACATATGTATATATATATATATATATATATATATATATATATATAAGTATGAATTTAATGATAATATTTTAAATCATTCTCTCTTCTCTCTCTCTCTATATATATATGTGTGTGTGTGAGTATGTGTGTGTGTGTGCGCGCACATGTGTGTGTATGAAAGTGTCTATAAACAATCAGATGTCATTTCTGTTGCAAAGATCATGTTTTGATTTGGCCGTTTTTCGCAGTTTTCTTGATATTTATCTCTTATCTGGAAAATGTTATAAAAATACACCTGTACAAAAAGATTGCTGATAGAAATTGTGACGTATACATTCCACATTTCTCTCTCTACCTCTATTTCTTTTCCTCCATCTTTCTCTCTGTCTGTCTGTCTCTCTCTCTCAATACATAATTATCATATACATAAATAAATATGCATATATATGCATATATATACATATATATACATAATTATCATATGTATAAGTATATATATATATACATATATATGCATATATGTATACAATTTTCATATATTCATATAAATATATATGCATACATACACGTGTATATATACATACACATGAATATATATATATATGGGTGTGTGTGTGTGTGTGTGTGTGTATATATATGATATGTACAAATTAGCATTATTTTAGTAAAATCAAATGGATATACTTAGATTTCCAACAGTTTCTTAGAATATACTTTGAAGTCTGCTTACAAAAGTCTGATACAAAACATGGACAAAGCGGAGTATAAGTTTCACCTCCAACCACAGGACATTTTATTTAGATAAATAAAAATTTGATAATTATCCCGCTGTCGTCATTTGCTCTTATACGTTCTTATGATTTATCCAATAGAACGAGACTAAATTGAATAGAATAATACATTAATAGCCCTCTCCTATTTCTTTCTCTGTCTCTCTGTCTCCCTCTTTATTTATGCCGGTTTGTTCAGCTATCCCTCTCTCGATAATCTGCCATATTCACTGACGAGTTGAATCCCCTCACCAATATGAATAGATATATTACCAATAAATTATATCTATCGTTATCTCATATATTGTAAAGAGTCTATCTGTCGGTCTGCCTTTCTCTCTATCTATTTAGCTTGCTAGCTAGCCAGTAAGTTTTCTCAAACTGTTTTTTTTTTAATCTATCTATCTATCTATCTATCTATCTATCTATCTATCTATCTATCTATGTAAATGCCAACACACGTTGCAGCGAGCACATATACACAGATTGGGAAATGGTATTTGGATTCTGGACATCAAGTGCGGCAGCTTGTAATTGACAGTTCTTGGCGTAGACTGGACACCACTTGTTTCTCGTGAACGTATTTGTATTCGATTGATAACACACAAAAAAAATTGTGTACTTCAACCGCAACTCAAGTCTTCCACAAGATGTCACAAAAGACTTTGACTAGATTCTCCAAATCGAGCACACTTGACGTCACTCAGCTTCAGACCATTTATACACCCTGGCTTCAAGCCGAACAGAAGTGGCTTGAGTTGGCATCGCGTTAACAGTGAGAGAAGTTTTCATATCCAACAGTTAGTCGGTTCTTCACAGATTCCTTTACGAATACATAAGTTTAGAAATGGTTGTAACTTATTTGATATCTTGTCTGATTGTTTTAGACGAGGCGTTTTAATGATTGTATATTGGTTCGTTTGGACTAATTTTCTCGTCTTTGTTGATTCGTCACATGGTTTCGGCTGCGGAAACTTCGGCCTTCTCCCGGTATCTATTGAGTTCTGGATCAAGATTCTACAACCTAGAATGCAACAGACACTCAAGGAAGGCCTGAGAGTTATCGAAATTGCCTAAATATTATTCATATTTATTACAAAAAAGCTCGAATCTTTATCAAATTAATACTACGTATTTATTTATTGTAAAAAAGGTTGGTTTTACTTCGATTACATTAAGTTTTGATCAAATCAAAATTACGTTTTTATTTATATTTTGTGAATATCATGAGATCTGAAAAGATTTTGTCATGTGGGGAAAGAAAGCCTGCCTCAAAATTCAGCATTCAAATCCTGGGATTTTACCTTGATTCGAACACCGGTCTCTGAGAACATATAACTATGGCAGTCACGAGACGTATCAGTAAACAACACTATTACATGTCAAGTCTTTAAAATAGTTTTTCATAGTCTTGAATATTATGTCATCGAGTTACGTTTATTTATTTATTTTTTTTTAAAATAACAAATGTTTTGAATCAATGTAAGCAACTGGCATTCCAGCGAAACTGAAACATGATATACCTCGCCCAAGGGTGACGTGATACCGTACATACCAGGGGGTATGCAATTTCTACGAGGTGGAGGTGAGGGGGCTATTTACGTGTTTTACCACCATTCTGATTTTGATAACGACGAAACAAACGCACAGTTTTTCTCTGTCCCACTTGACTATCGATCCAGCCTTGTCAAGGTTGGCAAGAGGTGTAATAAGTTTTTTTCCTGATACAAGTGCGCAGCAGGATTGGCTGATGACTGCTACTGATACTATGTGTGAGAAAACCGGTAGGAAGAAAGGGAGGAAAGAAAAGAAAAGTAGTCTTTTTGGTGAATCTGATTTCTCTGCCGATAAGGGTTAATCCAAGAGGTGCGATTGGCGTTGTGGTAACAGCGTGGACAATGGAATCGACCTTCGAACGCTGGTGGTTGGGTCTGTTTATGTTCACTTCGCACTGGTGTGACTTGTAGAGGCATGAACCCATCTACACCACAGCTTTGAGCCCAACTAGTATAGGACTATGATATCTGATTCCAAACCAGAGAGCGAAACCCCCTTTTGACGTCATTCCGACAGCTCACGCTGCCAAACTGGTTCTCTGCTTCCCTCTGGACAACATTAGAGAGGGATTCTAACGACTGAGAACCCAAAGATATCCATACACTTCACCCAGGCATGTGCCCGAGAGCGTTGAGCGTTCCATTGTCTATAAAGACAGAATGAGGACCATGCATTCAACCGTACATCTACCTTGAGAAAGAGACGACGGTTGTGTTATTTCGTACTATGGTTTTTCTTTCCCTCATTTCATTCAAGCAATTTATTGTATTTCATTCCTGGTTTGCTAAACCCATTGAAGATTCACCAGAGCCCCGTTAGCCGCACATTTGGGAACACGTTCCTTACTCAGTCCGTTGCCGACTTTTCTCGATGTCGTACGAGGGGTTGGACTTTTCCAGTTTGGAATCAGAGCTGTTCGTCTCCTACACTGGATGCCAACGAAGAAGAGTCCCATTTATCCGTAGCTGAGTTGTGGGGGAAGAGATGAATTCGTGCCTTTCCCAAAGCAAAGTGAATACCAACTGTCACTCAGGGTTTGAACTCAGTTCACCGATTCCATTTTCTGTGCTGCTAACCGTTGGGACACTCGTACCTCCGATCGTTCAGTAAAAGCTTTAAAAGTCACGCTCTGTCTCTGATCCAATTGTCTCAACCAACATGCATTTGATACCATTCATAATTATTCATTTCATTATTTAGATTATGTTTAAACATACTCTATCGAACAAATCATGTATTATCTTGGGTTATGGTTGTCAAACTCTAGTCAAAATCTGGGGTTGACTTCGTTTATCCTACCGTAACAAGTGCAGCATGAACAACAGGAACAAGAATAACGAGGACCTTCCTCACCAAATTTAGAGGAATTAAAATTAACGTTCCCCTATCACTATATGAAATCATTAGTGTTTTGCCGACTTACCCAAACTGACTTGTTTTACATAATACAAAGATTTATTTTACTAAGTCTCACTTCAACTAAATAAATAGATATGTCTATAAAATCAATATTTCCCAACCGTGATATGGAATCACGACCAAGTGAGTGGTAGCTGGTCGCTTACCGACTGAGCCAAGCTGACAAGTCTTACATATCTACGAAATTTATCTTATAGATACGCAAGGGGTTATTTCATTCTAATAAGTAAATAAATTTATAGTAAAGAGATATTTTCATAATTTCTTATCAATTATATATACAATGCAAAAGTTTTAATCGATCATCCCAACACAGCGTGCTGCCAAAGAACACATTGGCCACGTGACAGTTCCCACTAAATGATTGACCAGATCTGTTTAACTTGAGTTGGAATTACACCTGAAGATGTTTTTTTTAAAAAAATCTTAATCTTTAAGTAAATGATTTCGGTCTCATGTAAAAATTGCAGTTTTTGATGATATTGTTTTATTCGTCGTTTGGAGAGTTGTTATAATCCTCGTTGCAAACCCTTCCTTTGAATCATTTAAGAAAAATCAAGGAGCTTTATGTCTGCATTTCTAATAAGGGTGTAAAAAAACCCCAGAACGTCTACATTTTTATCGAATTGTTAAAGAAAACTACTTTTTTTTTTTGATTGAATAATTTTTTCCTTCGTATTTTGAAAAATCAAACTCATGATGGGATACATGTGTGCCATCTAAAAATTCATTTCGGGACAAGTGAAAAACACAGAATCAGCAGATCACCAACCCTGTCTTCACTTTTCAATCACTTAATACGAACTAATTTCCGCGTGGGTTTCATTCTGTGATGACGTCATTGTCTGAGGTTGCAAAAGACAAGAAAATCTCATTTTCTTTCTTTTTGTGACACATACAGCCCAGCAGCCTCTTAAAAGATGCGCGCGCGCGCGCACACACACACGCACACACACACACACACACACACATATATATATATATATATATATATATATATATATATATATATAATATATATATATATATATATATATATATATATATATATATATATATATATATATATATATATATATATATATATATATTTAAAAGCAGTCATAGAAACTTCGGGAATACATCCCAGTAGTCTAGAAAGGTTTAATATTTCCTCAGGCATATATTGCTGACGAATGAGAGAGTCTTAGATTTTGAAAGATGATGGCGCAGGTTCAAATCAAATTATTAACTGCTGTAGCCATTTTGAGCTGAAATCCATGGCAGAATCATAAACCTCAAAACTCATTGCCATTTAAAGCACCACGGTTGTGGAAAACTATATAACGAAAAAAACAAAAAAACATTCGAGGGTGGAAAAGCGGATATTTCTTCGCAACCACGCCCAATCCTATTGTCGGTCATCTTTTTTTTATATCGTCATCATCATCATCCTCATCATCATCATTATCATTGTCGTCATCGTCATCATCCATTTCGGATCCAGTGCTGGACAAAGGTCCTTACTTCCATTATGACAACGACTGTCCTAATATCCGCCATCTCTTAAAAGCAAATTATCATCTCTACATCTTTTGTCTGTCCTTTTCCAAATGCGTTTGCTATCTTCTTCTGCATCATCTGCTATCCTCTTGTTAAGTGTCTTGTCCTCGTCCATTTTTGTCGGCCTATCACTTCTAAGATATCCCTCATCCTGATCTGCTCTCGAATCTATGTTGACCTCGTGGAGTCATTCCTAGTATTGCTCTTTCCATTAAATGTCAAGAAAGTTAAACTAATGAACACGGCCGTCCTCTTGAGAGGACCAACAGGGCGTTTGCCCCTACCCTGGATTAGGCCTCCTCACCAAGGGCAAGGAATTTGAAAGTTGGAACCTTGCAGTCAATAAACGATAATGGTGCACTACAATTGTTTCATGTAATCCCAACTTGATGTTCCCAAATATAAAAAGACTATCATTATTTCCTGGCGGTCATTCCATCGGTCCAGCGCGGGGTCAGGCCATGCATCTCAGTCAACGGTCAAATGCACCATCTGACACCTGAGAACAGGTCGTACCTGCTTGCACAACAAATGGCGAGTGAATTACCTGTAATATAACAGGGTCGCCAGTACGATATATTCCAAATACACCCACCCCTCAAAGTTAAAAAAACATGCTTTTGCACCCCCCCCCCGAATCTACACTTTTACTCCCACTTCCTGGAAAGATAGCAGCTGACAACCATGTCGGTTAGTCTCCTAACTACACGATCTCAAGAGAAAGAGTGATTTGGGACGCACTGAAATAATCCCTTTGCCCTTGTTTTGCTAAGTGTAAAATTGTATTGGCTTAGAGTTTTCAGATTCTTCTGCGGAATCGAATAGAGATACAATAATGATTTGCCCATAATCGGTTTGAAATGAATACCCCAGCCTTAAATGCATTTGATCGTGTGCATGAATGTGTATGCAGACGGAAATACGCTCCTCGTTCAAAAAAAAAAAAAAAAAAAAGAAAGAGAGAAAGGAAAGAAGAAAGAAAAAGAAAAAGGTCCACGCACGCACTTGCACTGAGATAAAGCATGACGCATACAAAACATATTGAGAGTTCGTTGCACTTGAAGACATCTCTCACACGTGCGCTTGGGTCTCTCTCTCTCTCACTCTCTGCTCTTTCTCTCTCTGCCCTTTCTCTCTCTGCTCTCACCTAAATGCACGTACGTATGCACATAGCTGCAAGTGGAAAAGAAACTCGCTTGTGTTTAATATTGATCGGCGTTCGCCTCATTGGCTTTGTCAGCCTTTCTTAAGAAGATGGCGTAACATAAAACACACACACATACACATACACACACACATACACATACACACACACATACACACATGTGTGTGCGCCTGAAAACAAACTTATACATGCATACATAGAGTTATTTCGTCAGCTTCTCCCAGAGATGGCATAACACACACACGCATAGATTTGCTCCGTCAGCCTTCCCTAGAGATGGCATAACACGCACACACGTGCACATAGACACATATACACTTGCTCACATAGGTACACGCATACATACACACGCACACGCAGATTTGCTTCGTCAGCTTCTTCCATTGATGGCATAATATGCACACACGCGTTCGGTGATATGGCAGAGGAAGGCGCTCCTCTCTCCTCACCTTCAAGGAAAAAAAAAACACCTGTTTGTCTCCTCTCTCTCTCTCTCTCTCTCTCTCTCTCGCTCTCTGTCCACCCTTTTTCAATTCATGCCTTCATCTTCTCTCCCATTGTTATCCCTCTCTCCCCATTCTGAGGATGCCTCCTTCTGTATTTCTATATTTTTTTAAAATTCACAGCATCATCATTAACCCATCATTTTCATCGTCGTTGTGTTAGCAATAATTTTATCTGACTACTACTACTACTACTACTACTACTACTACTACTAATACTACTACTAATACTACTAATACTACTACTAATACTAAACACGTTTCTTTAATTTTACTACTAATAATACTAATACTCGGCAATAGATCTTTCTTTTCCCATTTTTCCTTCTATCACTACTGCTACTGCTCTGGGCTTTTCCTTCTCTTCCTGGTCGTCGTCTACTACTACTACTACTACTACTACTACTACTACTTTCCTTTGGTCCTTTTACTCTACTACTACTAATTCTTCCTTTTCTTTTCCTCCTTCTCCATCTTCTTTCCCTTTTCTTCTCTTTTCTTCTTTTTCCTCTACATTCTCATCATCTTTTTTCCTTTCTCTCCTTTTTCTTCTTCCTCTCTTCTTTCTCTTCTTTCTATTCTTTCTCCTCTTTCTCTTTTCATCTTCTGCCTCTTCCTCCCCCTTTCTTCTTTTCCTTCTTCTTCTTCATCCTCTTCTCTCTTTGTTTCTTCTACTTCTTCTTCATTCACCTCCTCCTCCTCTTCCTCCTCCTCCATAACAACCACCACTACAACTTCTGCCAGAACTCTCCCCTTATTAACCCCCGCCCTTTTCTCTTCCCGGTGCGCTTTCTCCTCGTTATCCGCTCTTCATCTCAGTTTATCTCAACTTCCCGCGATCTTGTCCCCGGTCGCCTCCCCCCACCAACCAACCTGACTTTTTCTTTTCGAAGACCACAGCAGTCTCAATCTCTTCCCCCTCCTCTTAATCCCTGTTGCTCTTCTTCTTCTCCTTCTTCTTACACAACTTTTTCATTCTTCCCTAAAATCCCCATCTTCCCAATTATCATCATTATCAGTAGCAACGACAGCAGCATCAGTAGTAGTAGTAATAGCAATAGTAGTAGTAATGGAAGTAGTAGTAGTAGGATCACCACCGAAACCGCTCAATCAACCTCCCCCCCAATCACCATCGTCGTCATCATCGCAGTTCTTCTCACGATTCTTTGTTACGATTTCTTTTCCATAATCGTCTTCCGAAGCGTTAGGCAACGCGGCTGATGTCACACGTTCCTCAGTGCACACGTGTAAAGGAATGCCGTACACAATGAAAGAGAAGAAAAAGAAACAAATAAATGAACCCCCTTCGATGAAAAAAAAAAAAAGGCCCCACCCCCGCCTCGATACCGCAGCTACTACCATCACCACCACACAAACACATTACCCACTCCCCATTCAGATCATTCAACGAAAATTACAGAATATCACACAAATAATTAAGAATATATAAAAGCCAAGATCCGCCGGTACCGAAAGGTAGAGAGTTCTCATAAAAAAATCTTTCCGTAAGCCGAAATAACGTAAAGTGAAGAAGCAATTCCCATTAATTTATGGAGTAACATATTTTGAGCGTTCCCAGAGTCAAAATTAATGTCGAAGGTATGTTATGGTCATTCGTTGTAGATTGGGAAATTGGTGTTGAGGGATTTACAGTAGACTTAGGCCAAAGGAGAGAGAGAGGGGACAGAAAGAGGTGCATGCTGTCTCTGTAACGGCCCAAAACAAGCTCCGAGTGCTATTTTCGCTTTGCATCTTTTTTTTTTTTTTGTAAAAAGCGGAAAAGTTGCGTAAAGCGAACTTTCGGAAAACGGGGAGTACCGATGCGAGGAGAAACTTGGTGTATCATCTTTCTTGCCTTCATTTTTTTTCTCTTTCAAATCAGAACCCTGGAAAAAGGCAACCTTAAAATGTATATAAATGTTTAAAAATCAAATCAAAAGGGATGACCTTTAATCAACAAAGAACCCCTTATTTCCTTCTCACCAACCTGACCCTAACAATCTGTATCTTACCCATTTTTTCCCACCTCCCTCTACTTCAAGACACCGACGCCAATCTTCTTCTGATTCCCTGAGGTGGGCAAGATTTCTAGAATAGCATCACGAAATAAAACGTCGTGACTTAGCCGCCACCACCAATGTCGTCAGTTGAAAAATTCGGAAACAAAATTTAGAAATAATTTTTGCTTTCTATCATTTTTAATTTTGTGCCGTTGGGGATGGGTGGGGTGAGGTGATGATCTTTCCCATAAAGTGTTACTAACAGCGACCACTTTGGGATTAGGTGTGACTTTGTAAGTACGTATGCGCATGCATATATATATATACATATATATATATATATATATATATATATATATATATATATATATATATATATATATATATATATATATATATACTCTATGGTAATGTCCAATGATGAGGGCAATTTCAAAAGAAGTGATCCAGCATTTCCTTGGCATCTCCCGAGACTATTCCATCTCTTTTTTCTAGGGATTTGTTTCATCTTAAAGAAGCAATTCAACACTTCATGTTGATTTTTTGGAATGTTCCCTGTACTTTTGGGTATCTCACCCCCCCCATATATATATTCATATTTATGTGTGTGTGTGTGTGTGTGTGTGTGTGTGTGTGTGTCCCTGTTTTTCTGATTCTGTCGGATCTGAGTAAAAAACAATGAAACACCAAGTGGCAGGCCAGAATAGAAAGCTTCCCCTTGTGAATCATTCACAGTATCGCCAGAAAGCCTGACAATTCAACTGGGTGTTTTTAAACAAGAGAACTCCAACAAATCCTCTCTTGTAAATGCAGTGTTTGGGGGTGGGTCAGAATAGGTAGGGATTTGGAATAAGCGGTGATGGACTATAGGGAACTATGACCACAAACACAGTTCAGTAAGATCTGATCTTCGTCCCTCGCATTTACAAAGTCACCTGAGAAAGATTTTTTAAGCACATGGGAAGTAAAAACGTACGGTATTGAAGTGGAACGAAAAGTTATTTTGTTTTCGAAGAAAAATTGGACCGAATAGTCTTTTGATGGTACAAAATTTCAATTTTGTAGAAATTAACTGATACAATTAAACTTGGTTAGCCAATTCCCCCCTTTGCATTGTTTTATTAGTTTTGATTAGAAAAGATATTGAAAAATCTGTAGTATTCCCGTCTCCCCGCCATTAGGGAGGAGAGAATGGAAATAGACTCTCAAAAATTAATCAGCTGGAGGGGGTCCCAATAAGAGCGATGGGTTTGGAATTTTTTCCCAAAATTAATGAGAGAGGAGGGAGGGCATCAATTAGGCCCCTAAGAGTCTACATACATGTATGTATGTATGTATGTATGTATGTATGTATGAGTCATACGGCCAAATCGCATTGGATACATCAGTTTTTGTGCGATCTCCGAAGTTAAGCCACTTAAAGCTCTGATATTACCCCGAGGGGTGATCGTCCGGAAATACCAGGTGCCGTATGTAGCAACAAGATGCAGCAGTCTCAGCCTATGCTCCGTCGCCGATTAACACAACAGCTTCCCATGGAGGACACTTGACAGTGCGTTCCCCTAAAAGCTGCTATATCCGTATCGAGTGGTGATGATCAACTATGTATATAAGTATTTATGAGTATTCATTCGTTTCCCCTTGAGGTAAGCAGGTGACACAAGGCCGAGTTTAGGCGAGGAGATCCTTGCGCGTACATATGGGCAGGGACAAAAATTGTCCAACACTCTCGGCACTTCCCGTTGAGACACCTCTGGCTTCAGGGATATACTTTAAGGGAGAAAAAGATTAGTACCCTGGAGGGTGAGGATGACCTCCTGGAATTGGATATTATACTTTAAATGCTCGGCCGCAGATAACCGGGGTTCTGGCATGTGCCCCTACTTATCTCATCCTGATCCTAAGTATGTAGATAATTGTGTAGATATTTACCTACTTTGGTTTAGCTTAGGGACACAATAGGGGGCATCTAGTGAACTCACTGTAACAGGATGTAAGACAAGTTTCCAAACTATTACTACTACTCTACTGCCAGCGCCCATCTATTCATACATGAAACCCTCTGATCCCCATCGCATATACATAGGAATCGATATTTACTAAGCATCCATTATATTGGTACAAGCCCAAATAAGCAAAAGGTAATGGTTAGTAAGGGTAGAAAGATTGTGTTGCACCAGTTTACTAAGTATTAGGTTCCGACATTGGTCAGCGGATCTTGGAAGTTTTACAGTTGTCTCAGCTGTATCGTAACTATGTGCCTGTCCACACAATATTCCGCAAAGTTCTCAATGAATTTAAGAAATTTTCGGGGAGACTGCAAGCCATAGGTTAAAAAAGAATTAGTTAAATGTGGGGATGGATCCAGGACTTTTTTCGCTCCAGAGTTACTTATTTTCAATTTTCCATTTTTAAGTATTCACATTTTATTCGTCCAAATTCTCGACGAATTTCAGTAACATTATGTGGAAGGATGGGCCATTTGATGACCGACCTAGGAATTTTTCACAGTTACCTTCCCTGCATCGTAGGTATACATGAACTGATACTCATTTAGGGACAATGGCGTCGGCAGAGGTATGCGCTATCGGAGTATTGTCTATTTTTTAATTTTTTTTCATCTTTTCTTTTTTGGTAACCTTTGCTGGCAGATCGGAAAGGTCTGGTTTCATTTTGCTCTCAATACCCTTTTATAAGGTCAGACGTCCCACCAAACAGTAACTACCTCGCCCGACCCAGCCGCCAACTCTTTTCCTCCCCACCCTTCTTCTTCTTCTTCTTCTTCTTCTTCTTCTTCTTCTTCTTCTTCTTCTTCTTCTTCTTCTTCTTCTTCTTCTTCTTCTTTTTAAATCTGTTTTCTTTCCCCCTTTTCTTCGTTTTCTTCTTTCTCTATCGCCACTCACCCCTCTCATTTTCTTCCGAATTCGATATGTCCGTCTTGTATCCAAATGAACTTGCAAGACTCCCTTCCGCTTCAGTCTTGATTCAGTCCGTATTGACTGACCATTTGGCCACTCTCTCTCTCCACCCCTCTCTCTCTCTAACTCGCTTATATTCATTCCTTTCATACCTCCTACCCCTACTTTCGAGAAATTATGACGTGGGCGGAGAACCTGCCCGATCATCTCCCGACTATAAACAACCCATAATTAATTATCAACAGATCCCATCTTTTCAAGTTCCTCGCATCAATTCTTGTAATTTTCGATATTCGTTACACTCGCGCATGCGCAAACACACACACACGCATGCACGTATTCGAATAAATACATAGACAGACATCGATTCTCTGCGTAGAAATACAGAAACACACATGAACATATATTCACAACCATCCTCTTCAAAATCACACAAATAAACACATACACGCACAGAGATATATGCACCCCCACACATACACATGGATTAACGGCCACCTTTCATACCCATGAATAAATACACATCAACAAACACCTGTCTATACACAGATAAATGCATACACACACTCTCACGAATACAAAAAACACATACGCTCACACACACATAGTCAAATAGACTCATACAAATACATCTCAACCCGACAAATGCATACAACAACAAAATAACACATACGAAAACAAATACAGGCATACACACATATTTGTAAAAGTATTTATGTGTGCGTATATCTAAATCTATACCAATGTATACATGTTATGTCTTTTTTCATCATATGTGTGTGTGCATGTGCGCGCATATTTATTTACATTTCTCAAAACATAAGTGTCGCGTTCAAAGAAGTGAATGGACCCGAGAATGAACGAGGAGAGAATTAGGGATGAAAACAGTTATTTGGGTCTTTAAATTACCGCTGATTATTCAGTTCAATGGCAAGATCATCGCTACATTGAAGCGGCTACTCCATTGGTGGCAGGTTCGATTCCTGCAGCGGCCCATTTTTCTCTAATAGTTCATCCTATTTACGATGTCTTGATTGAGTGGTACATTAACCATGTAATGACGGAAGATCATTTCAAATAAGTTTCTATATAATATAATGCAATTCGTATACATAGAGAAGTGAATACGTCGCAAAATTTTCCATGCTGTTTAAACCTACTCTGTTTTATGTTTATACTTAGTTATATTAATCTGTACAGCAATACTTTAACCGTACTAAATTAAACCCCGCACATTTTGAAGTATTCCTGTAAATACACATATATGCACATACAAACACTTTCATATTAGCAAATGAGAATGTTTGAATGTGTTTACGTTATGTAATGTATTGTAGAATCGCCCCAAAACGAGTGAGCTTCTTCTTCGTGCTTTCTGTCGGCTCGTCGATTAGAAATGTCAAGACGCGAGACACACGCGTGAATAAATCAATAACAAAAGTAAGAAAAAAGGAGCCTTCTCAGTTTTTCCCATCGGTGTCAGACTCTGGTTCTTCGCTATGTGCGTCCCTACTTGTAAAAAGCCCCTAAATACACAATTTTCTAACACTTCCATCCGAAATAAAAGGTATAGTTTCGAAAGCTGCTTTTCAAGGCAGGCTGGCGGCAGGCAAGCAGGTCTTCTTTATTTGGCTCAAACTCAATCTTTGAACCATTGCGTTTTCCCCCCTCATCTTGGTCTTGTGCCATTTTGAACGTACCAAACATGGTTTGCAGCATTGTACTATGCTAAGGTGAAGTGAAGTCTGTACGGAAAGTATCCAGCCACTTATTACTGATTGAAAATAGCCTGACTCTCGGCAATGATGCTTTACTCTCCTTCACTTCAAGAACTTCACCGACTGATCCCAGCGTCCCCTTTCTCACTTTCCAAAAATTGTCTGCAAAGGCGTCAATCGAAATCCCCATCAGCTGCCTCGTTGCGCTCTCCTTAATCACGTCCATGGTCTGAAATCTAATTGAGAAAAAGTCAGTCGGAGCAAAGTAAAGAGACAAATTTGAACTGCAGGTTGGGGACTGACAGACCTGGATGATGAGATGTTTTGCCAAATGACCCCGCAGAAGATGTGAAAACGGTCATTGTGAACTCAACGGCCACATAAGCTGATTCAATGGTGTCTCACTGCCGACTGAGTAACTCTTCGGAAGAGTGTATGCTCACACACACACACACACACACACACATATATATATATATGTGTATAAGCAAACAGAGAGACAAACTGACACACCCACACACGCACACACACATTATGGGAGAATTGATAAGTCTTTAGTCTGACACATGCTTATTAGGCGAATTTTTATCAGAACTTTTGATGGTATGATTTCCAATCAATTTGATTAATTGTCACTGCTGAACTAGGTACATTGACAAGGAAGGAGATTATGTAGAAAAAAAAAGTTAAATGAACTTTTTTTTCATCATTAGGCTACGGACTTACCGATTGATGTGTTCATGTTTATAGGTATAGATCTTTGGACGAGATTGATACTTTTCCTGAAAACACTACAATCTTGTGTACTTGTAAAATCTCTGCCTGTTCCAAAAGTTCTTTCTCATTCCACCGACACCCAACCGGAATATGCGTGTGTGCAACCGGCGTGACTGTGTACGTGTGTTCGTCACTGTTCCACGTCGAGCTTCCTCGCATCAGCAGCTCGACCGAAGTGAGACCCGCATCTCCGGCGCTGCTCGGAAAACGCGAGAGGTCTACTCCGTGAGTAACCGTGTGTATTCGCGCGTGTGTGTATCTCCGTGTGTGTGTTATTATTATTATTATTATCATCTTTTTTGCGTGTGTGCAGGCTAGTTGTCTCGAGTGCAGTTTGCGTACAAGTGCACGATGTCGTGAACGCCGAGGATGCAGTAGAGCGCTTTTTGACTCCCCCCCTCCACTCTCCTCTGACGTGCAGCATAGGCTTCAAGTGTGTACGTGTGTTCGTCTCTCGGCGCGTTGAGAGCGCTTAACAATAAACACGCCTCCTCAGCAAAAAAAAGAAAGAAAGAAAAAAAGGTGTAATGCGTATGTGGGAGAGTAGGTGATGTTGTTTGGAGTTTGATTCTTTATTCCCCTCCCGAATCGTGACCTTGTGCCGAACTAGGCTAAGCCTTCACTACCGTATTATCGGTCTTTGTCTGTAACTATCTATCTAGACAGGTACCTGCAGCCACGTGTTAGATTGTTTTAAATAGTGGCATTGAAAATATCACTATCTCAGCGTTTTTGAAAAAATCAATTTACATCCAACTTACTCTCCATCCAACTGCTATATATATATATATATATATATATATATATATATGTATATATATATATATATATACATATATATATATATATATATATATATAAAAACAGGTCTGGTTCGTCACTAAACAGAAACCTTCTGGGGCAAATGACTTTCGGAAGTATGTTGTGCTCGGGGTGATCAATTAAAACATTGAGAAAAGAAGTGATCAACGGATAAGTTTTGTTGTCGGGCAGTAATCAGTAAAAGGTCTGATTTTTTTTCCGTTAAAACAAACAAACAATCGGGCACTAGTTTGGGACCAATTTAGCATAAAATTGCATTGACATTTGCCCCCCTCCCAAACACGCACTAAAGTCCTGTTTGGAGGAGATTGTTAAAAAACAAACAAACAAGGAAAAAAAAATGTTTTTTGTAGGTATACTAAAGAGTAAATTTTCAACCCTCTTGCACCACTGGTACGGCCAGTACGCGTGATACGTACATACATATGTAGCCAGCCAGATCGACTTGAAAACTGAAAAAAAACCCCACATTAACAGCTTTGGTTTTGACAGTTTCTGATCTATCGATCTGCCTTCTAATTAACATTCGTAGATGCATATATCAGGAAATACATACGATCAAGCACGCTGCGTTCCCTCATACACACACACACATACACATGAATTTATATTTTCTTGCATTTGTTCATGTGCACTCGTAAGGACAGTATCTTTAGATGTCTGTGCAGGAGGATGGGGAAGTGGGTTGTACAAGATTTAAAAATAACTGGCCATCATAGTCAATAAGTGAACAACCGTAGCGACAAAATTTGAAGTCAGGTGAAAGAAATTCCATATTCGAAGAATAAATATGGTCTGAATGAATTCTTTTTATGATATCATTGACGTTTTCCACTGGGAAACGTCTACAACAGACTAAATCTAGATTTTCCAAGATCTAGATCTTATTAATAAACCTTGAAAAAAAGGCACCAAAAAAGTGAAAAAAAAAAAAAAAAAAATTTTAGAAAGGGTTTAGTGAAGTACTGATGCCACTTTTCAAGCTTGTGGACCAAGCAGTAACGTTGAAACATACAAACACAGGATAGAACCCCTCACCACCTACGGTTGTTTAGCTCTCTCTCTCTCTCTAAATATATATATATATATATATAAACATATATATATATATATATATATATATATATATATATATATATAGAGAGAGAGAGAGAGAGAGAGAGAGAGAGAGAGAGAGAGGGAGAGAGAGATAGAAAGAGAGAGAGAAAGAGAGAATAAGTTGTAGAGAGTTATTTAGGTCTACGTACGTGAATGTACACTGTTGTAAGTTCCTTAAGAGATGTACTTTCTCAATCTAATCTTCAGGCGTTCCCAGACCCAGAAATGGTGATGTCACCCCGTTAGGCTCAGTTGTCATCGGGTTGGGAGCTGGAAAATACTGGAGACTGGGATGTAGTAGAGAGAGAAATAGGGTGCGCATCTCTTCTATAATGCAATTTTCACTTACCTTTTTTTTCCGTAAAAACCAATGTATTTTATATTAAAGTCTTGGACATACACCAACACCTCCATTAACATTATTTCCTTCTAAAACATTGAAAAAAAAAAGCATACGTTAATATAAGATATTGTAGGTGTAATTACAAATTAAATGACTATAACTTGACAAAATTCCTACAGTAGAATAAATTAAATTTCAGACTACGTATCGTTATGTCTGTTGGAAACAGTCCACCATAACTGTAAACATAAGTTTATCTCAGGTTCTAAACTGGTCTGGGTAGGTGGCTGGTTATGTATGTATCACACGCACAGGCCGCACCAATGGAGCCAGAGGGCTAAAAATGTTAATATTCACTCCTATCATGTGTAGAAAAAAAGATTTTTTTTATTAAATGCAGATCTTAATAAATTTATCCTCTAGTTTGTGTCCGTGTGTTCTTTTGAAAATTAGGATTTTTGAGCGATCACTGTTATAAAAAGGGCGGCAGAAGGAAAATTATTCATTGATCACCCCTTTCTCCAGCCTTTGATTGATCACCACCAACAGGGTATGCTGCCAAAAGACATTGGTCGCATGACTGTTTCTATTGAGTGATAACCAGACTTGTTATAAAAATCCTTTTTATTTAACGTGGTTTCATTAAAGTCATAGTTCTCAGGCAGCTAACCACGACGTTCATGGAGGAGTTGCTGTGTAAGGTATTGGTCTCTAGCCACAGGTGAATTATCGGACAAGTGCGTTTCGCTGCCTGGTCTTTTCTTCTTCTCTTTTTACGGACAAGTTCCTCTCCATGCAAGTGAGTCAGGATATACACCTAAGCGTACTGCTACTTCGTTATTTCTGTCTCTGCTCGTGATAGAGGCACGACTTTTCATTGAATGACGGTTCAGCGAAATACAAAATACTCAGATACGTATACGCTACAAACGCACACATGTATACCTGGGCACATTCGTGTATCAAGACTACCTATTTAGATGATATTTTTTATGTTGTTTTTTCGAATTTGTGAGTCTAATGTTGGAAATATTCATATTCTAATATTTTTTGTTTTAATGTTCAGTTTTACCAATTGAGGTGTTATTTAAAAAAAAAATCAGATTTGGAGAGTGACTTCAAGAACAAAAAAAATTGAAAAATAACTTCTAAATTAGCAACCCTGGTGTGTATATGACATGTGTATGTAAGTGTATGTGTGTGCATATTGAGGCTATCTGTGCACGTGTGGATGTGGATGTAGTCAGTGATGGATATGTATTCTAGGGTCTACGTACACGCTAAGGCAGTATCTAGGATTTAATCTCGGAAATGGTCCATTAGAGATGAGTGGAGTGCAGTTGGGGGCCCTGAGTCATTACAAGCCCCCCTGAGTTATCATTTCAAAAGTATGGCCAATTTCGGGGCCGTTTTGAGAAATTGAGAAGTAGATGTATGTCGTATCCCTGCTTACCCCCTTTCCAAGACTGTGTGTAGTATGTGATTGTATGTGCGCATGTAGCATTGTGTGCATGTGTATGTATGTACGTGTATATGTGTGTGAGTGTTTGTGGCTTGTATGTGTATGTCTATGTGTATGTGTGCATTTAGCTTTATATATTTCGATGAAACGTCGTGTGATAAAAAGTCGTGGTTGTCCTAATAATATGTATTCATTCGGAATAGTTCCTCTGTTATTGGTTCATGGCGGGGCCAGATTTAGAAAGGGTAAAATGAGGCAATGGCCCCCAGGCTCCCCTCTGAACAAGATATCATAAGTAAAAAAAAAATAGTTCCTTTTATAAGAAATTAATATTTACTCCTCGGAACTCATTTGATTATGACGCCTTTAATAGTTTTAGATAAATAACTTGAATTATTGCTTCTAATTCGAGTGTACAGTAATTGGAGTATTGGTTACGAAAATAAATTTGCCTAATCAAAAAATCAACTTGGAGTCTCACTGGCACGTTTTTTTTTAAATTTTTATATATATAATCATGTATTTGCTTCATATATACAAATCATTTGACCTTTTTATGTATGTATAACTTGCCAATTCCATTTACATGCAATGAATGGAATTAGATTGTAAATTTTGAGATTTGCAAATTGTTTTAATTTCAGTGAATATCACCCCCACCCCCGACCCCGACCCCGACCCCGAACCTGAAGTACCCCGGGCCTGCAAGGTCTAAATCCAGCTTTGGTCCATAGTGGACTCATCTAGGGTCGTTCGATTGTTCATTTAAAAAAAAATAAATCCCTTGGTTGTTAATGATTTATCAAACATAAATTTCCCTGTTTGCATAGGCGGAGTTCATTTCAATTTCATTGTGATTTTCATGTGTAGCTATAGACAGTACCTACACAATGTGTAAACACATATCTACCTTTCTCTCTTTCACGCATTTCTTTATATCAATCTATCCATATCTATTTTCTCGTTTCCCACAGTCTATTCATATCTTTCACATTCCGTTGGTATCTATATCAGTGACTCTCTGAGGCAATTCATATCTACCCATTTATCTATCTATCTCAGTTGAGTCATTTATACCTCACTCTTTTCGTATCGATCTCTAGCTGCTCATATCTGAATATGTTTATCAACATTTATTTGAGTATCAATCTGCCCTGTCAACTTCACTTCTAATATTTTTACTTATTAGTCTATATCAATCAATTCCCAGATATAAATCCATCTATCTATTGAGGATTTCATCATATCATATTGTTGACAACTGAAAAAAGGTGTTCCATCCCTGTTTGGGGCAAACATTTTCAAGTTGATCTTTCAAGTCAGTTCCATTCCGAGGCGTAGTTCCTGAGTTCGAATACAGACATTACATTGTTATTCTTTTAAAATATACTATACCTATTTCATATTAATACCAACATCTTAATGTATATATATATATATATATATATATATATAGATAGATAGATAGATAGATAGAGATTAAGAGGGTTAAAGAGAGAGAGAGAGAGAGAGAGAGAGAGAGAGAGAGAGAGATTAAGAGGGTTAAAGAGAGAGAGAAAGGGGTAAAGAGGGAGAAAATTATTTGAATCGTGTATTTTTGAATTCAACTTGTAGACCTATCGATCTGTATTGATTGATTAATAGATACAGAGAAAGAGAGAGAGAGAGAGGGGGGATATGTGGGATGATTATACAGAGAGAGAGAGAGAGAGAGAGAGTGTGTTAGAGAGAGAGAGAGTCTGATAAAGAAGTAAATAATTGAAGTCTCATATGGACGGGAAGTTCTGGTCACGGATATCCACGTGCAGCGAGCTAGCCGCACATGTGGCCATCGAACAGTCAGCTGAAAGAAATACACGGCACACATGGCCTACGCATTCTACAGTATCGTTAATAAACAGCGCGGTCGATATTTCTATGTTTAACAACGCAAACCTTTTTCTTATTATGTTAAAATTGCGGAAAACCCAATTAAAAACAAACTCGTTAACCATTTCAGTGCCCTCATTCATCATAGATAAATAGATAGAAGTAGACTGTGATAGATAAGAATAAACTGAGATAGATAGGTAGATAGATATGACGACACTGTGCTAGATAGATTGATAGAACGATAGATAGATAGATATAAAGAGACCGTGATTGATGGGATTAGACTGAGATAGATAAATATCCATATAGGAATATGACATACACACACACACACACACACACACACACACACACACATATATATATATATACATATATACATAATTATATAGATAGATAGATATAAAGAGACTGTGATTTATAGGATTAGACTGAGATAGAAAAATATCCATATAGGAATATGATACACACACACACACACACATATATATATATACATATATACATAATTAGATAGATAGATAGATAGATAGATAATACTGCTACAATTATATAGATATATAACCCTACCTGTATAACATAAACAGGTAATCCTGCAAGACTAAAATAGAAGGCCTTACCACAATGATATAGATAGTTAGATAGGTCGATAGATAAGCAACCCTACTGCAAAAAGATCCCCGAAATACAATAATATCCATTGATACGTACATAGATAGGAATAGACTGAGATGGAAAGATGAAAACAGACAAATAAATATATAGAACCAAATCGAATTGATGACTATTTGTCGGTTCGGTCGTAAAAAGGTTTACAGATTTAGATGAGCAAAAAAGCTAGCCAGCTCAGTAGCTAGCTATATAAATAGATAGAAACAAGTTGAGATTGATAGCTATGTAAGTGTGTCGGTAAAAAGGATAGAAATTAAATTCATATAAATAAACAGATAGCTAAAACATTAACTGGAAAAAAAAATACCCAGCAAAAAAAACAGACAAACAAGGAACCTCGTCTTAAACTGTGCACTCCACTCACGCTAATAACTGCAAGCAGCCCCGGGGAAGATTCTCAGTGGTATATTTATGAACTCAAACAAACGTACTGATCGCCCGCGAGGAGGACAGTTTATTGACTTCCACGCGGAATTTTTTCCCCTTATTCTCAGCAGATGGCATAGAGACGGTTACTCTGTACAACTAACACGATTGCACGCGTACAGACTGACACTTTGACAGAAAACACGGCGGATGTTCGGTTTTTAACTTGATGATTATTATTTTTGTTTGAATTTCCGAGACGAACCTTTGCAGAGAAACTTTGAGATCTGGCAATGTTGATCATGTATGAAGAAAAAATATTAAGTCAAAATAATATCATAGAACTATATAAGAGAATAAGACGATTGACAGAAGCTATGTACGTTATGCTAAAATCAATCAGTAGACCAAGCGTTGATATCAACACCATATGTAGTTCCTATTAATTAGAAAAGGATAAATACAAGTAAACCATCGATTTTCGTGGAATCTTAGTTTCAGAATCGTGCCTGACTACCCATTCTGCTGGACCACCTGATAATAATCATCCAGTAATATACTTCTGACCAACTAATTATACGATTCTTATATCTTTAAAGCAATAGGATTGTTAGAAACTTGAATTAAACAAATGTTAAGTCAATACATACGTATAAGAATTTATTGATAAAATAAGATACAGGCATATTGATCGAATAAATATAAAGAGGCCTGGTTAGTAAGTGAATAGAAACCGTCACGTGGCCAACATTTGGTAGAATACCGTATTTGGGATGATCAGTTAAAAATTGGAAAAAAAACAAAACAAGTGATCAACGAATGATTTACATCCCTCGCTTTTTGTTGGGCTGTGATGACTAAAAAAGTCAGAACTTTCAAAAACAAAATATATTGCCGGGAGACAAACTAAGATATCAATTCAGTTTAAACTTACATTGCAAATTGCCCCTCCCTGAAAACCTATTAATTTTCAAAAGAAAAAGGATTTTTTTTGGTTGACATTATATGGAGTGAGTGTTTGAAATTTCGGCCCTCTTTCGATTGACGGTTTCAAATATCTCCCACAGATTCTGTGCCAAAACACTGCAGAGGAGTTTTCTCGAACTTTCTACCTTTTCTCCTATCGATAGTGTCTTGTGTTTGCATTTTACATTCCTACAGACACCTGAATTTTTGTTTGGAAACCATAATTACCTTGGGCCAAATGTAGGCAAATTAGGTTATGAATTTCATAAAATCGATGGAGCAATAGTAACCCTTGAAGTATGAATAATTAAGAGATGGTTCCGCTCACAAGGCCACCTGTGGCTACTCAGTTAACTAGTGTGAGAGCCGCGAAAAATTCAAGTATTCGCACATATTTTCCGGCTTAAAAGCGGTGTCGAATCATCAACAGCCTGAAAATTGTTTGCATACCGTTATCAGATTGAAAACATCTCATCTTCACGAATGTTATCAGGAACAGATCTGGTGAGTCAATCAGTAGAAACCGTCATAGGACCAACATCCTCTGGCAGCTTGCTGCGTTGGAGGTGATCAATTAAAAATGGTAAAGGAGTGGTTGATGAATAATTTACTTCTCCCGCCGAAAAAAGTCTTTATTTTCAAAAAAAAATATGGTCTAAATTAAGGGATCAATTAAGCATAAACTTACATCGCAAATTGAACCACCTAAAAACGATGGGAGCGAGGAGTACAACATACAATAAGTCCTTTTTCATTGAGATAATGATTAAAAGTTGAACTTTTCAGCCCTCTAGCACCATTGGATCATCCTGTAAGTGTGATACATGTATGTACGTATACATTGATAACCAGTCAGTCAGACTGATTCAAAAACTGAAGAAACCTATGTGTGCAGTTTTGGTTTACGGTTTCCAATAGTAAGATTGAAAACAAAATCATATTTTTGTATAAGACGCGCTGACTGGAGTGTATATTTAGTATACTCGTTCCGTGCAGCAGAGGCGTAGCAAGTGAGGGCGGGAGGGAACAACCATCCCCCGGGGGCAAGTGTGGCGGGGCGTAAAATTCCTTCTTGTCTATAATGCTGGTTGATTATCAAGGCAATTTTGGCATTAATGCACTAGGAGAACGGCCATTTTTGAAAGGCTAAAAGTGTATAGATTTATTTTCAAAATAGCTAAAATTAGCCAGATTTAATTCATCGGTAACTATACGCTTTCTACATGAGAATAAATCACGCCATTCAAACGTTAATATCTGATCAATATGATGTATATAATATATTTTGCCGAAGTTTTTGTTGCGTATACTGTTGCCTGGAAAATAAATTTTAGCCACTTCTTGAAAAAAAAAACAAGAAAACTAACTTGTCATTCAAGCTATCCAAAATATCCGATTTAAAAAAATGACTGCCCTGGAGCGTTATTGCTAAGATTGACATAAATAATTTCGCCCTCCCTTAGTTTGAAGCACAATGACCCCCAGCCCCCCAGGGTGTTGTCTTTGCCTCCCTGGCACTGAGAACAATCGCTACACGCTTATCACGCAGTTAGTACAAAGCTAAGCTTATCAAGTATCTTGAATCTTTGTTCTTAGAGACACAGTATTGGAGAAGTTTTTTTCTTAACCATTCCCGCTGCTACCTTAACCACTGAGAAGCATTTATGATTCGTACACACGCAGATGCAAGCACGTGGAATAACCGATGTACCGTGTTGTGTCTACACAGAGTCTCTCCTAGGCAGCCGTCAACCGTAGTAGCAGTTCAAGTAAGGCTATTGATAACGCTTAGCTTGGGACAGAGCTAAATGCGAGAGAAGGAGGGGGGGGAGATAGAAAGAGAGTACATAAATTTGCTGTTGAACTCCAGAACTGGTGTTGACTCTAAATTTCTACCGCAACAAGAACAACAAGAACAATCCTCACCGAGATTAGGGTTGCAACTGATTTGTAAAATTTGCGTTTCCCTACAGTGATTTGAAATCACAACTAACTGATTGCTAGGAAGTTATCTTACTGAATGAGGTAAATTGACAAGTCCTTGATATAAACGAAATTTTATCATTCTGATTAGCTTATTTCACCCTAATAAATAAATACATTTATACAAAAAACATATAAGCTATGTATGATAATCTCACATTTAAGAAAGAATAGGCAAAAATTATGAAGGTCGTATTGGGGTAAACCAAGTTTGGAAGGCCTGTCTATCTTGTAAACCAGGGCTCGAACCTCAGCAACTATCGCCCTGAACATTCCTGTTGTATTTCGATATATGTACAGTGTGGATTAATAAGTCCGTAGCCTGACCCGTAGTCATTAGCTGAATTTTTGCTGATTTATTTTCATTGTATAATCTCCGATCTAGATGATTGATATTTACTACGGGATCAAGTGCAATGGTAAGGAAGAGGATAATAAATGTTAATACACACACATAGGATCAGGGCGCCTACCATAGCCTGATGGAAAGCAAACTAATCTAGCAGACCGATCCACCTGGTGTAGTGAGCTAAATGTTCATGGGTGCTCAGCTAGGGTGTCCTTGTACTCGACCAGTAGTCTTCAGACTTTAACTACTCGGCGAGACTTTTTCAATAATTAAATTCTATAGGGAACCCCTTCCAAAAACAACTTTCCCATCCCCCCCTCTCTCTCTCTCTCTCTCTCTCTCTCTCTCTATATATATATATATATATATATATATATATATATATATATGTGTGTGTGTGTGTGTGTGTGTGTGTGTGTGTGTAACTATTAGATTCCGGCCTTGTTTATGGGATTATCTGAATAAACCGAAAAGTAAAAG
The DNA here is from genome assembly GCA_963457665.1 of Thysanoteuthis rhombus. Lineage (NCBI taxonomy): Eukaryota > Metazoa > Mollusca > Cephalopoda > Oegopsida > Thysanoteuthidae > Thysanoteuthis > Thysanoteuthis major. Next base: position 12,728,738 of record OY735202.1, on the reverse strand, counting down.
CCGCAAAGGAATCGTTTATGTAATGAAAAATTGTTATGTATATTGCAAAATGTCACTTTGTTACGTGGAACCCCTGGAAAGGTCACGAGGAACTCTGGTTTTCCATGGAACACAGTTTTGATACCGCACTGCTAGACTGAGCGGCGCTTAGTAAATAATTATAGACATAGGACCTAGTTTGTACGTCAGAGGTCGATACTGTAGCTCCGATAATAGCCAGGATTTCAAATGCTGATTTTCAGATTGGTGCAACATAATCTTCCTGTTCATATTTTTCCTATTTGGAGATAAAGTTGGTGAATATAAAGCAGTGTGGGCTGCAAAATAGCTAAGCGTTGGAAAGCTACCAGCAAGGTTGCCAGCTAGTGCCCTTACGCTGGCTACGGAACCAGCCGTACCGAATCATAAGTTTCTCTAGTCTCGATTGCGATTTGTGGAATAAAAGCCTGAAGCACCCGAGCGTTGTCACTCATTTCTAGACCACTGAATTGGTAAAATTACCAGGGAGATCTATCGCTTAGCTGCGGAGCAGTGGTAAGTACGCTGGTTTCCAAGGCAATGATAACTGTCGTGAGATCGATTCCCACTAGGTACTCAACATTTGTGGTCTTATTCCTGACTCACTGAAATTGACTCGTATCGTTAACTGAAACAGGAGGGGTTCAGAAGCCGTGTTCTAAATGCAGCGCTAAAACTTGATTACACAGGTTGAGACACAATAAGCTTCAATAACAATTTCTGTAAACAACGG
>OY735202.1:12697987-12722987 GCA_963457665.1 Thysanoteuthis rhombus | reverse complement strand
ATACTATTGTTGTTCATGTGTGTGTTGATGTGTACATTGTTTGACCTGGTCGTTGCTCTGACGCTGGGAGTCTGGGCAGATGAAGCCGTCTCCCAGGCTGTTGGTTGGTTGCTCTTTGGGCGTGACGTTATCCAGGGTCTTCCAAAGTTGCTTCAGGCCCAAGTGACTGGTCTCCTACCACCTAGCGATGTTCATTTTATTGGCTTCCCAGTCGAGAGCGATTTTGCAGACCTTGGGGGTCGCCTTCAGGACATCATTGCATCTTTTGTACGGAACCTCTCTGGAACCAGCGGGCATGGGCAAGTTCTCTTTAGAACAGTGCCCTGGGTATGCGTTCATGGGGACCTCGTACTAAACTAAGTTCCGTAAACATCGAATTGGTAACAACTTCGCTCTGCTGTTTATCGAATATCAACGAGTGCAAAATGATTTATTTTGAAGTTGAATTTTTTTCGAGTGCATTTTTAACAGAAACAGTGTTTAGTGATAAAAGAATTCATAATTTTATTGGAAATAAAAAAAGGGATTTTAACAGAAATATAGCCAGAGAGAGAGAGAGAGAGAGAGAGAGAGAGAGAGAGAGGGAGGGGCAATGAGTAGTGAAGCGAGAGTGATTGAAAGAAGGGTAGAGAATGCGTCATTTGAACATCCTTTCCATTAGACTGGCGTGAGGGGGTGTTCAATTGCCAATATCTAAGGGCTTATATATATATATATATATATATATATATATATATATATATATATATATATATATATATATAACCTGGCATTGAGTAGTAGTTAACTAATGAAGTAGGTATGAATAGAGCGAGATTGGTAGATATCAACGAATAGATTGATAGATACATTGCTATGAATAGACATTGATGAGAACGATAGATATCCGTGAGAAGACTGGGATATGAATAAACTGAAATAGGAACTTTGCAATGAACCGATTAAGCTGGGAACGCTATCCCTCTCTCTTTATATATATATATATATATATATATATATATATATATATATATATATATATAAAATAGGTTAAGATTTTCTCAATGGTTCATTAAAAATTTGACATTCTGTTTCACTTAGAAGATTTTCATTTGAAAACCTATAACAAGTGATACAGTATGTATATGTGTGTGTATATATATACATTATGAGAAATGGCTTTATGATCCGGCAGAAATAATTATAAATCGTTATATTACTTCGAAACTCTATATGAAATGATCTCCCCTTCATCATCATCATCATCATCATCATCATCATCAGCAGCAGCAGCAGCCTTTTAACGTTCCTCATTGGATATAGATCTTCCCCAGGATTCGCCACACCTCTCTATCATTGGCGTCGTGGGACCAATACTGAATATGTCTAGATCGTCTCTCCATCTCGTATTTTGCCAGCCTCGTATTTTGCGTACGTGATCTCTGGTGACCCATGTTGTGTGTAATTGGTTGTCTGCCATTCTTGCAACATGACCAGCCCATTGCCATTTGAGTATTCTAATGAACTCTATAATGTCTCAGACTCCTGTTTTCCCCTGATTTATTGTAATCTCTCCCTGAGAGGTTGAGCAGTATTCTTTCATGTGCACGTTGCATGGTTTTTAGTATGAGGGTTGATCTCTTGGTTAGGTTCCATGTTTCAGTTCTATGGGTGACTCTCGGGAAGATGCATTGGTTGTATACTCTTCTTTGTAGGACAAATGGGATTTTCTTGTTCTTTCTCTGCTGAAGGCTTGTAATCCAAGAGTGATTCTTCTTTTGATTTCTTCTTCTTTTGAGGTTTTCCTGGAGATTCATTGTCCTAGGTAGATGGAGTAGTCTACTTTCTTTCATCTCAGAATCAAATGAAGTAGATATAGATAGCGAATGAACAAAATATGAATTTGGAGTTAAAGCAGTTATTTGGACCTTTGCCTGACCTCTCTCTCTCTCTCTCTCTCTCTCTCTCTCTATATATATATATATATATATATATATATATATATATATACACACCACTGATGATGGGAAGAATCCCGAAACATGTATGGACCATTTACATATAGGGATTAATAAACCTTACCACCAAACACTTCACTCCCGAGTCTGTCTCACTTTCTACAGTACACATTACATATATATATATATATATATATATATATATATATATATATATATATATATATATATATATGTATAGAGATAGACGGATATTTGTTAAAGAAGGTTTTGTGAATTCATCGATATATTCACTCTATTCCTCTGTTCAAACTGTACCGCCTGGCTTTGCAAGACGTATCATGTACAAAACGAAAGTCTGTAAACAAAATCCTACTTCGCCGATGGATGAATGATAGAAGATCTTCATTTATTCCCGTCTCCAAAAACAATCATTTTATATTTTTTACTCTTTCCTTTCAGTTTTTGTATCGATACTTTTTTCTTATATCTGACCATTTTCTCCTACTTCTTTCAGACTCGGTCTCTACCAATCATTCTCAGTCTTATTCTCTAACCCTTTCTACTTTGTTTCGTATCTCGTTCAGTCAGTATATATCTATCCAAATCCAGTCTCTCAGTCTATTCATAGTTATCAATCTCAGATGGCTTATATCTTACCTACATCAGTCAACTAGTAGATCTCTATTTACCAATCTCATCTCAATATAACTGCATCTATCTACCTACCTATCTATCTATCTATCTATCTATCTATCTATCTACCCCAATCACAATATTGTTATTACTTTGAGACAATCCCATCAAATTAATCTTTAACGAAAAAAAAAACAAAAAAAACTCTCTCATCGAATTTAAATCAATATCTATACACAGAATGAATTTTAAAGAATTTCCTCAAATCTGTGAGTGATTTCTTAGTTGCTTTCGATAAAGAGAATCATATTTTAGGATAATAACGATAAATAAAAAACAGTGACCAAAATCTTGTTATACCGTAGCTACGTATATGTTTATAGGTATTATGCCCGGAATGTATACAGCCATCTTAACATTAACGAAAAATAGCCTAACTTTAGATTACCCCATAGGGACATCAGACACTTATCCTAGCGTCCCCTTAAATCTCAGTACAGTGTATAAAGTCCTCTTTCGGGATTGTTATCGGCTACATCGAGTTCTCCTTAATTTTGTCCATGGTCTTAATTCTTCCTCTCAACGATAAAAGGCCAGAAGTCCTTGGGGACCGAATCTGGTTCTGTACGGAGGCTGACAACCAGGTTGATGGGATGTTCTGCAAAAATAAAACCTGGTCGAAGCGTGGAGAATGGACGGGATAGGTCATTGTGTTGCATATGCAATAAGAGCAAATGTGATAAATATGAATACGTTAAAACAGATGGACTGACAGCTAATGCCACGTAAACATAAATAGTTAAAGTAAGGCAGGAAAATAGAGAGGTAAATACGTACATACATACAATGCATTCATATATATATATATATATATATATATATATATATATATATATACATATATATATATATATATATATATATAGGTGTTAACAGATATAGATAGATGGATGAATTGATACGAAGAAACTGACAGTGCCAGATAGACAGGCGGCTTGATAGATGAACAAGCAGATGGATTGGCTTTTTAGTTAATCGAATGGACGTGTGATTTATGGGCAAAAACAGGCAACATATGCCGAGAGAAAATAATGAACTACCATTTTTTGTTGTTTTCGTAATTCGCGAAGTTCTGGCCGCTAGAATCACGCATTGTCAGAATAGTGATAGACAACGATACTATCACTAACCACGATGATATTCCGGCTACTTTCCATTTTATTATTATTATTATTATTATTATTATTATTATTATTATTATTATTATTATTTTTATTATTATTATTATTATGAATAGTATAAACAGTGACTGTAAGAAACACTTCAAATATACCTTCCCGCGATCCTAATGTATTATTCTTTCTATCTCAGCATTTGTATGTTTTATCGTTATTCACTTTTTCCCCCTCTAACGTCTTGACAACTCACAAAACAAGGATGGCTTCTATAAGAATGGCAGCCATCTTTGTTTTGTGAGTAGCGCACAGTATCTCTCTCCGTCTCTGTTTTCCTCCTCTTCTTTGTAAATCTCTCTCTCTTTCTCTCTCTCTCTCTCTGAATCTCATCCAACGGATTTCGTCCGACGGAACTTTGACATCAATATCCTTGTGTAAATCGGACTTCATCGGCCGAGCGCTGTCATATAGCTCAAAACACACCATTCCGGTGATCTATCAAATATGTTATTGGTCTATTCTTTCTCGCTTTGTTACTCTCTATTTGTTTTTTTTTTCCTGTTTGTTTTGGTCATTTTAGGATATTGCTCTGTTGGTAAACTGTACCATGTGAGAGACTGATTCGTACTGTTTTTATTTGTTCATCTGCTTATTCATTACACCTTGAATGAAAGTGCAGAGTGGCCAAAATGTTAATGGGATGGGAAATGAGATCTGAGTTCAAATCCCTGCTACGTTTATTTGTGATCATTTGACCCTGATGCCCTTGCTAAAGGCATGAGCCCACTCTCTTGGCCCCAGCTATGAGTTAAACAGTAGGGCAGATAGAGTCCTTTAGCCCAGTTAGGCAGTCCTTCTAGGAGAATGCTACTTTGATAAAAAGTGACTCAACCGAGGAAGAGCACAAGCCCAAAGGATGAACTCGGTTGTACGAGCTGATTTAAAAAAAAAAAAAAACAACAAATAAACCCACAAAAAAAAAAAAAATTGCAAAGGCAGGAAAAGTGTCCTCCCTTGATCCTCAGAAGTGAAGTATCACCCAACAGCATTTTGGATTTAGTCTTTCTCATTATTCCGCTCAGATAAAAGCAATCGACGATTATTGTTGGACAAAAGTTGGCGAGCTAATCCAGAAGATTATTGCTTGAGTTGCGAGATTGGGCTTTAGTTAGTGTTCCGTTGTCGTCGTACTGTGTCTAAAAGAAGTTATCAGTACACTACAGTGTATAGGAAGATAGTTTTCTACACATTTGTTTATTTTGGTAAACACTCAAAGATGCTCTATATTTCCAGTCCCCTCTCGTCCAAAGGACATTGACGTAAAACATACAAAATGGAATCCAATTTCCCTGGAAAATATTGAAAAGATGAGAAAGATTTTATGCATTTTTTTATAAACTTTATGTACACACATATATAAAACCTGAGAACTAAGAACCTTTCCAAAAAAAAAAAAAAGAAGAAATTTTTCAATATTTGTGAAAAATAACATCTTTTTTGGTCTGGACAAATTCTGGTTCTTCTTGTGTCCGCTAATCATTATATATCAGAATAAACTCAAGATGTTATTGATAAACCCGTCAAAATGAGGCCCCCAAAAGATTAAAAAAGCTTTTTTTTCTCCAAAAATTAAAAAATGATTTTTTAGGAAGGGTCTAGAGAAGTATTGATGCCAATGTTCAAGTTTTTGGACAAAACGGTTTGGTCAGGACCGTTGGAACACATAAACACACGCTCATTTAAAAAAAAAAAGAGGATTTTAACCCTTTGCCACCCTGAGTGGCTACTGGTGTTGAATAAAGCAAACATCAGGTAAATGTGTTAAAAAAGGATAAAACCTTTCACCACATCTGCTGGCTACGGTTGTTCAATGGAGCAAAAGTCAGGTAAATGTGTGAAAAAAACAAAAAAACAAAAAAACAGACACCAAGATGAGTTGCAATCTCAGAAGCCTGTTGCATCAGAAGTATAAAATCCGGACAGGAGGAATCACGGAGAGGAAAGAGATGCATTTATTGCATTATTCATAAATCAAGAAGTATCTTTTTGTTACTCATGGTTTTTCATGTTTTTACTAATCCGTCACAATAATGGAGAAGATTCTTACTCATTGTACGGAGGAGGTAAAGCAAATGCCAGAATGTCAGATTTGACGTGGATCTGAGAAATGGTTGGCCATTCCAGTACTCTTACCGCCACTCTTTCCATCCACACTGTGAAAGTAACGGAGTCTCTATTGATATTCACGGAATGGAGAAAAAACGACGAATAACAATTCGCTATCTATCTATCTATCCATCAATCCATCTATATCAGTCCATCCATATCTATCTATCTATCTATCTATCTATCTATCCCTTTATATCAATATAGTCAAATCTGTTTATCTCAATGTTTATCAGTTTCTTTTTATCCATATTCACCCAGTCTGTCCATAACTGTCCATTTATCAACCTCAGTTTATCTATCTATCTATCTATCTATCTATCTATCTTTTCGTAGCCCCTATTTCCCCTTTCCTCTTTTTCCCTTGATTCTTTTTCCTCATCATTATCAATTTTACAAAAAAAAAAAAAAAAAAAACCCAAACAAAACAAAACAAAAACAACTTCACCGTTTTTCATGTTCTTGTTCTCCCTCTTCCTTCAAACATTTGCATGTTCACAACAGAAATCTGCTGGTTAACACTGTAGATTGAATGACAGCAATTCTCCTCAAAAATCCAGTTCCTTTCCCCGTATCTACCCAGACCCCAAATACTGCTGTGGTCTGGACAATCTCAATTCTGCCGCAAATCGTGCAATCGCAATTAATCTTAACCTTCATGTTCACAGCTTCCTCACTTCCAAGGCGAAATTCTGGCATTTTCCCAAATTCCAGCTTTCTTTTACTCTGCACCCTGTGGTCCGCTGGCACAGTCACATGTACAATCTGACCGATCCTCTATTTTCTTGTTTATGATTATCAGATGGGTAAACATCTGGGAAGGCACCTACAATTATTTAGTGAGCTTAGTTAAGTTCGGCACGGGGGTTACTAGTTTTGGGAATTCAAAGAGAACCAAACTCATTGCACAAACGAATGGTAGACGAGGTGAGGTTGTTGACCATTCTGTTAGAATAAGCCCCGAAAAAAATTACTCAGTGTAGACTCTTCCGGTACAATGGTACCGTAGTGGGCACTTTGTTAGGATCGAATTCACCAAACTGTCGAATTAGTCGATGGGACGTGCTTGCCAAGCATAACGCCAAAATATGTCTCAAACAGACAAATGGTATAAACCATAGATCTCTAGCCTTTTTTGCATCAAAGACCGGTTAAATAATGACAATATTCCTGCAGACTGGGGGTGGTACTAGAATATAGTTTATAAGTCAACTATAAGTGACTTATAAGTGACTAATACAATTTCGTTTCTTAGAGGGTTTGCCCAAGGAATTTAATATTAAGATCTAAGGAAATTGAGTTATTGGGTAATGACCTCGTGAGGGCAATATCCTCGTGTGAGTTCAAGTTCAACAATGGGCGTGTAAAAGGAATGAGGAAAAGTGCAGATGACCCATAAAGTTTATATCGCCAATTCATATTGTTTCATCGCGGTTTATAAGCACCAGTATAAACACAAATCAAAGGCCAACCCTTGGGAAATGTAGAAGTAAGATTCTTTGAGATTGTGAGATTCAGACGGTTGGAATTAAGTTTTCCGATAGCTTAGTTATTTTGACTTGCTTTCCCATGTATTTAACCTTTTCTCTTTTGTCTATAACTTTGGGAAAAGTCATTAAGATCCCAAATTTTGTTTTGGTAATAGAGACTCTTCTTTCCATTTTTGCCAACACGATGAATCGACTGGGAAAAGAGTCAAAACTTTTCTTTTTTTTCCGTTTTCTTTTTTTTCTTCTGTTTTCCCCTCTTTCAAATTCTCTAACCAATTATGGCCAGAGGAAAAAAAAAAAAAATTCTCTCCTTTTTTTCTATGGTTGTACAATTGACGAGGGATGAAGAATGTATCGGTTGAAACTTTATACGGACAACATCGAGGATGCGAAGAAGAAATTCAAATGTCCTTTCCTCTTTCGTTCACCATTTTCTTCCCTTCCTAGTTATTTATTTTTCTGTTTTCTCTTATTCATTTTCATCTACATCCTCTCCTCCCCCTTCCTCTCCCTCCACTTCTACTTCACCCTTCCCCAATATGTGCGTCGACCCCTTCAAATCCAGGGCTTCCCAAATCTCTTTACAATTTTTTTTTAATCTGCGATCCCTTTTAATGAGTCGAAATTTTCAATGGCAAGTTTGCAAGTATTGAACAATAGTTTCCATAACCATACATTAGTCTCGAGTAGTGTTCCAAGAGTTACGAAACATAGAAAAGAATCAAGACCCCAAAACAAAGTTTGCAATATATTTATAATCCGTTTTTTTTGTGCTCATTACGAAAAAAAGAACCCTAAACAAATTAGTACCGCGTAACAGAAAAACAAAATTTATTCTGTTGAAATCACTTGAAAGCATTGGGCCATTTTACTTTGATAATAGGAGTATATCTTTGTAAAGAAATAATAATAATTAAAAAAAACAAAAAAAACCCAACTTTATTATTCTTTAAGTTTTCCAAATATTTCTGCAACCCCAATCATCCTTACGTGACCCCCGGGAATGTCCCGACGCCTACTTTGAGAAACACTGCTGTCATCGGGCTCGGCAACGGCTTCTACTTTCATAAAACTCCTACTATCATCTTTACTCATTACTGATGTTGCAATATGATTTAATCAAATTACATTCAGTGGCAACATCTTCTCTTACGAAAGCCTCATCTGTTATAACAGCAACGACTGCTGCTGGCTTTCTTCTCTCATAAGAAATATTAAATGCACCTGGTAAACGAAAGTCTATTGAAGGCTTCAGACAGGAATAACAGGTGAGGAAGATGACGAGTAAGTGAGGATCTGTTGAAGATCTGAGCGAGGTCGATGGCTTGTTTTTTAAGATATTCTTAAATAACCCGTTTCGAAATATATGTCATATGTTTATTTTTAGGGTTATGCTTGAACTTGAAGTCTTGTACATTTTTTATATTCAGTGCAGAAGGCGTTTTGCTTGTACAATCATTGATTTCGTCGCTGAATTAGTGTACTTGAGAAAGATAACGAGACAGAAGGAAAAAGAAGGAGGGAAAGAAAGGAAGAAAGAGAAGCAGGCTTGAAAAAGATGATCTAAAGAAAGGAAGAAAGGAATGGAAAAAATAAGAAAGGAAGAAAAGAAGATGTAGAATAAGAAAGGAAGAAAAGAAAAAGGGAAAATGAAGACGAAACGAAGAACGAAATTAAGAAAAGGAGGAATAAAGCAGAGAGAACGAAAAAACAAAAACAAAAAAACAATTCTGATTTTCTTGGCAGGTTAACCCCCTTAACTAAAAGATTGATGTTACACAATCTTCTGAGCATCATCAACTCACTCTAATTGGTCTTGATTTTTACTAAGTTCATCTTGGTTAAACATAAGAGAAGAAAAATACTACAATTAGTAAGAATAGACAAAAGTAAGTTGTGCCCTTTCGCTAGTTACGACTTCAGCCGTCCCTGCTTGGATTTCACATGACTACTTTATCAGTCCTGTTTGCCATATATGAAATGGACTTGGTAGTGATGTGCACCCGCGTTTGCATCACTCACTTTCCCGCTTGTTATTTTAAACATAGATGGATAGATAGATTGATAGGTAGGTAGGTAGGTAGAGAGAGAGAGAGAGAGAGAGAGAGAGAGAGAGAGAGAGAGGGAGATATATGAATTCATGCCTTTTCCGAGGGCATTAGTGCAAAGTGATCGGAAACTGCCTCAACCGTAGTCTATTCTGCGTGCTGTTACTAACTCAGCCTCTCCGCACTTCCTCCGAATAACAAGAAAGTAAAACAGATCTGACTAGTCGCTCAATAGACACCGTTATACGATCAACGTTTTTAGGCAGCATGGTGTGTTGGGGGTGATCAATTAAACATTAAAAAATGGAAGGTCAAGGAAACCTTCTCGCATTTTGTTGGGCAGTGATTCCTAAAAAAGTCTGAATTATCCAAAACAAAAAAAAATCCTGACGGGATCAATTTAGCATACATTTACATTGTAAATAAAGCCCAACCCTAAAAACTTCTTAGGGGGATTTGAAAAAAAATCTCTACACAGAATGGTGAGTAAATGTTGCAATTTTTAGCCGTTTAGCTCCGTTGGTGCGGCCTGTTCCCGTATATACATAGACTGACAGGCAGACAAACCTACTTTGAAACTAAAGAAACCTTTGTTAACAGTTTTGGTTGACGTTTTCTAATAAAGAAAGGAAAACGAGAAGAAACGAGAATGATTAAAAAAAAACGAGAATTGCCGAGACGTATCGTGTTTGATTAACAAGTTTGTTGTTTCATGCTACTTGGCTTCTGTCCTGGGCCAACGGTGTGCGTCTACTGTTTCAGTCTATAACTTATACATATAAGCCGTCAGGAGTTATTCTGGTACCTATACCTTTTATTTATGAATAGCATTACCCACATGAAAAATAGGTTTCCCAGTCGACAGACTGTCATAAAAAACGTTCAGGCTTTTACAAGACTGAACATTCTTACCACTTATCCATTACTCGAGCTAAGTATTATTTCTGGCACGAAATCAGCTCGCACAGACCGAGTCCACTTTTCAGGCTTGGTGTCCTCCCTCAGTAGCTCAGCGGGTCGAAGCATCCAAGGCTGCTGCTAAGCTGTAGGGTTTTTGTCAGAGTAACCTTCTCTTGGATGAGCTAACTTGCAGGTCCGAAGGGTTCCATCTGACGAACTATTTTACCCATAGCTGGGGACCAGGAAGTGAATTCATGCCTCTCTCGAGTGCATTTGAATGAGAGGTTCAATTAAGCCACTCCACTTCTTTCTAAAAGTACAATATATCAATACCAACAACGCTTGATTTTCATGAATTCTTTGAAATATTTATTCTTAGCAGATGGAATTGTCACACTCGTATTTTTGCCAGCGTTTTACTCACAGTATAAAAAAAATAAGACAAAAAATAATTAAAATCATTTCTAGAACAGGTCTGTTCAGTCAGAAACTCTCATGGGACCAATATCTTCTGGCAGTATGCTGTGTTGGGATGATCAGTTAAAAAATTGGAAAGTGGGTTATCAGTGAATTGGTTACTTCTCTCACCTTTTGTTGGACCGTGATCACAGAAAAAAGTTCAATTTTTCATAAAACAAGCGTAAATACTATAGAAAAAAAAGGGACCAATTTAGTATAAACCTACATTGCAAACCACCCCATCCCACTAAGAACTTACTTAGACGGGGAATTTTCAAAAAACAAAAAAAAAATTTCTAGATATGAGGAGTGAATTATTTGTAGATACAAGGAGTAAATGTTGAAAATTTCAGTCCTCAATCTCCCTTGTCGCGTCCTGTCAGCCAGACCTACTTAAAGAGAAATGAAGCCTATGTCGACGTTATTGGTGACAGTTTTAGCTGACGGTTTCTAATATTTATTCTGAGGAGATGTAATTGTTGCTCTAACGTCTTTTTATCAGCGTTTTGAGTAAAAACGTATAAATACGAAAAATTTTATTAAAATGATTTCTATAATATTAATACAATTATCAACGTGTATTACGACTGTTCCATCTATAATCCCCACCCTGTTGAAAGAATTCTCCCTTCTCTGATGCAATAAACATTCCGACTCCACATTCAGCATAATAACTAGTTCAGCTCCTACTAAGCACTCTCTTTCAAACGACGCTATTATTTGCAGCTTATAATCGACTGCGAATAGAGAGAAGCGAGTCACTTCACCTAGATAACGTCGAGGACATTTCTATTGATTGCCAACCAGGATCGAACTCCAGTCACCTGGTTAACCTGTTTTCTTCTTCTCTCTTGGCTCTGCGTTGCCGCCTGCATCTTTGCGCATGCGCTGTTGAAATCTTCTTCTGGCATATCTTTTTTTCACTTTTTCGTACTTTGACTTTTTAAATTCACAATGTTTTTCTTCTTCACTTGATTTTTAACTTTTTTCTACCGTTTGCATCGGCATTTTTCGCGCTTGTTTGTCGGTATCTTAATATAGATTCTCGCTGATTGTTTTTTTTTTGTATTTGAAACTATCAACCAAAACTGTCAACATAGGTATCTTCAGTTTTTAAGTAGGTCTGGCTGGCTGGCCGTGGATGTATGAATCACGCGTATTGGTCACACCAATGGAGATAGAAGCTTGAAAATCTCATCATTTACTCCTTATTATATTTATTCACCTCCTGAATATATATATATTTAGTTGGGTTTAAATTTGCAATGTAAATCTATGCTTGATTGGTTCTTCAGTTTGTGTCCTGTTCGCACTTGTTTTTTGGGGGTGGTGGATTTTTTGGGATCAGTGTCTAATAAAAGGTGTAAGAAGTAACTTTTTTATCTATCACCCTTTTATCCGAATTTTCGAATTGATTACCCCCAACACGACATGCAAACAAAAGAGACGTTCGTCACGTGACAGTTTCTATTGAGTGACTAACCAGACCCGTGTTTCGGCCATTATTCACTTTTTGAACATTTTTCGTTTATAATCTGTACTGCTGAACTTTGTTTCCTTAATTTCCTTCTGTTGTTATCTTATTCCTGGTATTATCTTGCCTGTTTTTCTTCAGAAAGAGAAAAAGAAAAGGCACATAATCAACCCCATCTCTGAGTTCGTGGCAACATCACTTCACTTACTTCCAATTTAGATGTATAGTACGCCTTGCACAAAGCCACAATTATGTAAGCCTCCTTGAGGATCGAAATTCCTTGAAATGGCAGAGGAAATATTGAGCACTATCACAATAGATGAAGTAACACCTGAAAACAATATATATATATATATATATATATATATATATATATATATATATATATATATATATATATATATATATAGTCCAGGAAGTTTTACAGCTATAATCACTAAAACCTTTCCAAAATCCTTTTGTATCATTTCCTGATATCTGTCGATGCGATTTATATATTTTTTTTTATTACTGTTTTACCCTGTTTTAAAAATACTTTGTAAAATGTGTAAATTGTCTCTTGTTGGGACCATCGGTTGTTTACCAAGTAACTGTTTCGGGGTTTTAAAAAACTAAACAGTTAAATCGACATGGCACTCAAGCAGTGTTCATTAAACACCACCTCCCTTCCAGCTATGATTTTAATATATGGCTTATGTCATATATATATATATATATGGCTTCTTACATGTGTCTATATATTTATTTATCTCCACATAAAAATGCCTGCACACTTGGGTGTGTATTGTAAGCAAACACCTCTTCGCATCTCCCAGAAGCTTTTAACTGCTTTATTCAGCGAATAACTTTGGAAACCATCAAATAAACTCCGAAAGGAAGCCACCTGGCCCAAAATGGCGGCTGCTAAATGATAGGCATTATCATACGGATAAAATCTTCCAAATCTTGTAAGCCTCTTTCTCGTAAGCAACGGCCTCCACCAAATTCTCCACTCCACATTCTAACGGAGATAGGCTTGGAAATTTCAACATCTTCCGCTTTATTATTTATAGAAAAAAAGACTTTTTTGGTTTTTCGAAAATTCCCTCGGAATATACGTAAATCAACAATATATGTTACGCCAGATCGGTGAAATTGTCAATTTGGCTGAGTTTAAACTTTCTTTTCACAAAAATAAGTACGTAGTTTCAACAATCGAAACTTAATGTAATCAAAGTGAAATGAAACTTTTTTCTTACAAAAAACACCTTTTATTACAATAAATTAATAAATATGTAAAATAACTCGTTCAAAAGTTTATTCGTTCAAAACAAGGATAAAATCAACTTTTTTTTACAATCATAAGTCTATTCGATCAAAGTGAAATGGAATTTTTTTTAAATAAATGAATAAATAAATTTCGCCAAATAGGCAATTTCACTGATTTGGTATAACACATACACATGAGTAGATAAAATATTTCGGATGTTGTCAATGACAATTATATTATTTCCCCCAGAAACAATAGCGAAACGTAACGAACATAATAACTCTTCTCTCTTTCTCTCACGCACACACTTATATAACCATTCGAAAATGAACTCAGGATCGCACAGAGAGCAATTGAAAAAGCAATTTTAGGATTAACTCTGAGCGATACAAATTGATCAACATGAATTCAAGAGAGAACTAAGGTGAGGGATATCGTACAAACAATTAAGCAACCAAAATAGAGATGGGTAGGGTACATAACAAGAAGAACGGACAGATTAAGCAAAAGGCCAACTAAATGGTGCCTGTGGGTCAGAAAATGCAGAAGAAAAGATCAGGCACTAGATGGAGCGATGAGTGGACTAGTGTGCTGGTAAGACATAGCAGAGATTAGCGCAATCACACACGTCATGGAATGAGATTGGACTTACAAGTTACTGCTGTTGTAGATGCGTTAGAGTGTATATCGAGCTCCTTACCCTAGCTACCTATCCTATCTCTCTTTCTATTGGTCACCCTGGTCCAGTGACATCACGGGTGACGTAGACAACGAGTAAATAAAAAGGTAGCAAAAACCGAATCAGCATATGATTCATACTTGCTTTTGATTTACACTCGATGAAAATAGAAATTTTTAATACAAATTAACGTCAATGAAGGTGCTACCATTTCATGATTCAACCATTTCAGTTATTGGCAATTGAGAAAAAAAATCAGATGACAAATGTTTTATCGATATACGCACGCAACATCCTGGTTCTTCCAACAAGTACGGGTTGGGAACGAGGCAAAGTTTTCACATCGATATTAGTGAATTATTCGTGGCCTCGTTAACAGTAAACCTAGGGATGAAAAATCTAAAGCACTGTTGTATTTGAAAGAGAAAACTCGTGGCAGTTGCCTGAAGCGACCATCCCCGGCACTCGACCAAATCTTTCGCTCACTGACACTCGAAAGCTAGCTCAATTCCTTTGCATTTAACTTGCCTTTAGTCTTATCTCAACGACAGACTTCAGCCGTTTCCTTTAGCAAAAATCTTTATATTTCATTTCCTATCCTTTTGTGCAACTCTAGCTTGCTTCTCTCTCCCTTTCTGCATCCTCTTCACGGTGTTAGTGTTGCAATCCCGTTCCCAGAACCTTTCCTCTACCTCCCTTCCCTATCAAAGTATGATTTTATCTTCATTTTCAACGAATGACAGATGGACGGACAGATTACGTATTATAGTATAGATCAAGAAGACCACATAAAATGACAAAAGATCTATCGGTTTCAGCGCGAAACATCTTGGGTTCTTGAAAAAGTTGAGGCACGAGTCAGAGTTTTTAAATTGATATTAAAACTAGTTTAGGAGAGTGTGACACGTGTTTTATGGGCGTAAGAATGTTTATGAGCTTCTTAGTCTGAGACGCATTACCTCCCATGTTGTACAACATATGAGTCAATGATTTTATCTCCATTTGGAGTCACTTCCATTTTCCCTCGCTTTACATGAGTAATCTACCCCCATCTATGCCTGGTCTATCGGAGTGACAGAGGATGGGCCTAACTCTGCCACGCCGGCTCATGACGCATTGGTGGTTGGTGGGCAGGGTGGATACATGTCTTTCCCAAGGGCATCAGTGCGAATCGATTGCAAGCTCTCTCTCTCTCTCTCTCTATATATATATATATATACACACACACACACACACATATATATATATACATATATATATATATGTATGTGTGTGTGTGTGTGTGTGTTTACATATATATGTATATCTGACTACAACGAACATCGACGGTTCTTAGAACGGGGAAAATCCTATGTTGAGACCAATTCTTAAATCGGTCAACGGAGTTTGTAAGGAATTAGGTGACCCGAAGAGAGAGTGTTTAAAGGGATATAGCTTTGGTATAAAGATATGAAGATACAAAATAGAGAGTACGCAAAGGAAGTGGAATAGAGAGAGAAAGCAAGCAAGCAGACCATGCAGTGTCTATAACTAATGTATCTATCTATCTATCTATCTATCTATCTATCTATCTATCTATATATATATATATATATATATATATATATATATATAATAATAACTTTTTCATTTGCCAATTAACTATATCTTATTTTGGGCGATATTTGCCATTTACTTTTGATGCAATCATTATTTTTGTTTCGGACGTTCCAGCAAGGATTAGCTGGAAAACTCTATTAGTAAAAATAGTTCTATTACAGAAACAAGCTGAGACTAATGCTGCCAAAAATATATATACAACTTTTCAGCTTTGGACCGGAATGTTCTTTTTTCTCGTATTAGAGTAATAAACAAATAATCAGGTTTTTGATTACAAGGATAATTATTTTAAATTTTTCTGAAGCTTTGAAAGTGGTTTCATTTCGCTTTGATTGTTCGACGACAAATAATCAAGATCTTGATCGTCTCAAAGATAACACTGGAATCTGGTTCACGTCTTCTTTCGTACGCTTTTGTAAGCGGCCAAAGTGCTTCTTATTTCTCATTGGGTTAACAAGAAAAACGTGATTCTACTGTTGTATAGGGTAATTACGTCTGGATGAAAACCACGAAACTGAACCGACTTATAATATAAGAAAGATGGTTGCTAAGTGATTTGTTATTATCCAAAATCATGATCTCTACGAATGTAACAGAGAAGAAAGGTGCATATGTATGTATGTTTGTACTTATTTCAGGCTGGACAAATTATCCATCCTCTATTTATCTATTTATCTATCCTAGTCTCCTCGAACGCTTCTCTCTCTATTTCCATATGAGCACGTATCAAACAATACATGCATACATACATGTAAATAGTATCCGATACATTTAAAAAAAAGTCTATTTTAACACATATGTACACGTTAAACCGATCAGCGTGATCCAGTGGTAGATTGGGTTCAATCTATGCCCGAGTCATAACAAAGATTTAAAAAAAATGGCATTCAATGCTGCTCTGCTATGCACTCAGCGCAAAGAGAAGGATTGAGGGACAATGGAGTGGAATGGGATCCGTCAGGCTACGTGGTTCACACCTGTAAAAGGCATGGCATAGGTTACCAAAAAAAAACAAACTATATTAAGTTATTGGACTATGGACAACACATCTTCAAAATTGACAGAATTTGAACCAATCTATCTGTTCATATATATCTATCAATGTTCAAATCTATCTATCTATCTATCTATCTATCTATCTATCTGTTCATGTTCATATCTATCTATGTTCATGTCAATGTTCATATTTATCTATCTATCTATCTATCGATCTATCTATCTATCTATCTATGTTCATATCAAGCTATGTTCTTATCTATCTATCTATCTATCTATCTATCTATCTATCTATCTATCTATCTATCTATCTATCTATGCCATAATTCCACCCAGCTTTGTACTATTCGCTTCATTTCTCTTGCATATCTCTCCCCCCCCTCTCTTCTCTAACCTTTCCGGGATGTCTTTTCCACCCGATTTCCCTTGGGTTCTTTTTTGGGGGGATTACGTCTGATTATCCGTGTCACTTCGTGTGGTGAATGGATTAACCAAACTCTGTGTGGTGTAACTGAAAGCAAAGAGACTGTAATTAGTTCCGACGGTCTGCATATTCTACGTGGGTAGCAGCCAATGTATTTGTATTGGCTTAACTACACATCCATGAATAGGGACGTTGATAGGCAAACAAGTGTAGGTAAAGCCAACCAGACTTACTGATGACTAGATATCGTGCTATATACACATATATACATATACATATATATATATGCATGTATATATATGTGTATATATATGTATATATATACATATATATGCATATATAAATATATATATATATATATATATATATATATATATATATATATATATATATATATATATAGTACAAATCAAAAATAAAATATAATGTAATATCCGATGTGTGATAGGTTTATTTCATAGAGTGCTCTATACATTCAACATTAAACACTGAGTTAAGTAAAAGTAGAGTTTGAAATATGATAAAATAAGGGATTAGCTACGCAAACATGTTCATGTTTCTACTATGTTTGAGCCTTTTCAGGCGATTCTTCTGAAGGAACCCATGTTTATGCAGCGAATCTTCTATCTCATCACACACATACACACACACATACAGACATTCACACACACACACACACACACACACACACATATATATATATCTATATAAATGTATATGTATACAAATATATATATATATATATATATATATATATGTATGTGTGTGCGTGTGTGTGCACGAGTCAGAGACGCATGGAAATATGAAATATTACAATGTTTTGCTCGAATTCAGAAAGCAGTTTTCCCCTGCCCCTGGCTCGAACACCGATGTATACAATGAGTGCAAAATGCATTCGATTCGTTGCAAAAAGTTGATTTCAACAAAACCTTTAAAAATATCTTTTTTGCAGCTAAAGGCATCTGGCAACCTTGACACTGGATACTGTCGTAAGCCAGGAATAAAGATTTGAACTGACAGGCCGAGATAGCCACAGCCATTTTTTTTCAGACTTGCTTTCATTTTTACTAAAAAAAAAAAAAGATCAAGACCCATTTAAAAAAAATTCAGATTGTAATTCTAATTTTGCTGTCTACCCTGAAGCAATGGTCAACAGGCTGATCTTGGGGACCATTGTGAATTTGGTCCTCGTTATTTGCTACATTGCTGAGACTTCGTGCCAGACAGAATTCAGCTTAGTGAATCTCAACGACCACGAGCACTGTCACCAAGAGGCAAAAATAGTTAGTGCTTACCATTCAGCGATTGTTAGCAAGTAGGTATCGCTTACCATTGTTAACGTGGCAAGTTCTATTTTCATTGGGTTCGCGATAGTACTGACCCTGTACCAAACTAAGTCAGGCTTTGTGTATGTTTACTATGTAAAAGGAAATCCTAAACTCTCAGCCTTTGTCCCAGATCCTTTTTCCCTTGAGGGTGTGAAAAAAAAAAAAAGATTTAATCCTTAATGAGATTCATTATCAACTGGAAGCAGTTATTGAATGATTCGGTTATCTGCTTTGAAAAAGGAATAAAATGTATTTTAAATAAGAAAAAGAAAAGACAGACAATTTTGAAGGATTCTCAGTCGAGTCATTAGTCTCCAACCTTAACGGACAATTTTATTGAACTTTAATTTGATTTCAATCCTATTTTGGGGAAGGAGAAAAGTAGAAAAAGCCAAGTTTATGACGCGAATATAAGTCGAACCCGAAACCATTATCAAGGCATTTGATGATTTCGCTCCTCAAGACATGTGCATTGACTCAATAGGAATATGAATTCAAATACATGCATGTGTAGTGTGTATAATAGAAAGGTTATGTATGAACCTGTGTATGTATAACTTGTTTCCGCTTCCTCGTGTTGAGAGAAAACGGGAACGTGGCTTGTGTAGTTTTCACATTATAAAATAACACGTTATATTCTCAGAAATTATAAGTATATAAGATGCAACAGGAGTCTACCGTGTGAGTGTCACCAATGTGAGCCCGGGAGTACGAATTCCAGTCGGAGCTGATGGGGTCAACTTCAGACTAATGTCTTTAACAAAACAATGCCTCCAATAACTTATTCACTACTCAGATTACGAGAGTTCAGTCAAGTCAGGGACACTTCCATGCTACTGATACCATCTTCGTACTGCCCGGCTCTTATGAATTGGAAGAGGATGAGTGCCGCTAATAACTTCTATAGTTATAGGGATGCCATGGGCAACCGGCCCAAATTGGAAAATTACTCCCCGGGGAGCCAAGTACCCCCTGTTTTAGAGTTTACCGAGGTAGAATAATTCTTCCTGGTAAAAACTGGGTATTGAACGTAAATCTTGAAGAATATACAATATGAAGGTCTAACTACTGATCCATCACCCACGAAAGATCATTTCAATGTGGTAACTGCCATTGCAACTTGTACAAATTGCAAATGATAGAATAGATGAGAAATTATTACGCTATTTTGTATTAATACATTCAAAGATATATATATATATATATATATATATATATATATATATATATATATATATATATATATATATATATATATATATATATATATATATATATCCATTTCCATAAACCGCTAGCCCTTTTGGTAAAGTCTCTGGCGGAAAATGTCCTCGTTGGAAATCGTCCTGAGAGGAAATTATCCTGACGCCGCCTCCAAGAGTACTAATGTTGTAGTCTTCTGGAACGCTGACGATTGTGAATCAGACAAGCTTTATAGATTATGCAGGATTATCGACTGATCCGCTAATCTGTCTGTCGATTTTCTCAGTGCATATCGTTTACTAGATAAACATTAAATCCTCCCGCTATGCACCCTAGTACCCAACCCCTGGGGTTAGGAATATCGGTTGACTTACAATTATGTCATGTACAACAAACATGCCGAGGACAAGGGCACAACGATCAAAATATAAAAAGCAGAGATGAGGAAGTAGACCACTTCTTCTACCTAAGATTACAAGACTCCATGAAGTTCTCAATAGAAGAAGAAAATCAAGCAAAGAATCATGCTGGGTAGGTAGGCTTTCGGTCGAGAAAGCTCAACCATCAAAAACAAGGAAATGCCATTGGTACAATAGATAAAGGTATGCAACCAACGCAACTTATTGAGTTGAAGTATAAAGTCTAAGTATTGTCCCTGGAAATGATGCAACATACACATGAGAGAATCATGTTCAACCTCAAATAGAGATATCATAAGATAGCACAGTATATCATGGAAAAGACACGAGTCTAAGATATACAATCCAATTGAAAACCCAAATGACAATTGGATAAGCATTTTGCAAGAATGTCTGACAACCGACTCACTCCATACATCGCCAGATATCATAAGCGAAATTGTGGCTGACCGAATGTAAGATGGCGTGACGAGCTAGATAAATTCAGAAAGTACCGGCTCCAACACGACCATGATAGAAAGGTCTGGCGAATCTTGGAAAGGTCCGTATCCAACGACAGATGCTCAAAGGCTGACGACCATGCTACATTGAATTACAAGGCAAAGATTAGAACAAAGCCAGAATTGGATTCATATAAATTATTAATACTGATACGAAAACTATCAAAAAAGGTTTCTTCCGTGCTTAATTTGGTATGGCTAGCTATGAATGTATCATGTGCATAGGCCATACCGAATAGTTGAGATTTCCCACTTTTACTCTATAAGAATTCTTTTTAAATCCTCTTCTGGATGAATTTTAGCAATGTAACTTAATGCTAAATTGACCTTTCTGTTTGTGCTTGTCTGTTTTTTAAAATTCAGGTGTCTTAGTGATTACAGGCCAAGCAAAAAGCAAAAGAAGTAACTCATTAATGTTTCAACCTTTTTTCCAATTTTTTTGATTGATCACGCCCAACACAGCCTACTGCAAAAAAACCTTGGTCTGATGACGGTTCCTATTGAGTGATTAAGTAGACCTGTCTATCTATTTCGGTCTTTTCAGATCCTCTTCTTCGGTTCTCTCTTTTTCTACGCCCACTCCCCGTCTCTGTCCTTCTCAATATACATGTATATGTATGTATGTGTCCGCTTTTTTTATCTGCACACATTTGTATACAAGGAATTGAATAATGATCAAGCGAACTGGTTACCCCCGTTCGTTTGTGGATGCGTGTGTGTATTTTCATGTCCGTGTGTATGTTTTATCTAGTTCAATCAGTACACATTTGTTTATATATTATACTAGATAGTGTTTGAGCGAACTAGCTACCTCCGTCTGTTTGAATCTATTCATTTGTTTGTCCCTTGCTCAATTTAACTAACTAGCCTTTTATCTGCTCTATGACACAATCAACTTGCACTCGGTGAATCTCCTTTTAAAGTACCGTATTCTGCTTGTAAAATACACGACAGTTGAATCATAGAAATAACTATTTCTCCCAAACCTCTAAACACCATTTCTCCTGCTGTTACAACGCCATTACTAATATCATGACAACCAGAAAGACGCTGATGACGATAAGATGGCGTTTCGCTTGTTTTGGTGGGTATTAGAAAAGAGATCAAACGACTTGAAAGGAGAAGAAGTGAAAGCTATTAAAAAGTTACTTCATTAGACGTAAAAAAAAATAGTGCAGCAAACAATGTCCACGTCTTTTCCCGTTTTCGTCATCCGACACAGTCAGCCAGCGCCATCTTGGCTGCTTGCTTCGTTTTACTCATATTCAAACACCGCCATTGTTTTGTCGTCTGCTTTCTTGATTTTTCTTCTTTTCCCGAGCTTCTCTCTTTCTCCTTTATTTCCTATTTCTTTCTTTCTTTTTTCTTTCTTTCATAGTTCTCTTCTACTTCCTTTCTATATTTCTCATTTCTCTCATTACTGTCTTTCTTTCTTCCTTTCTTTCTTCTTTTCTTTCATCAGAGTCACGAAGTTTCTTCGGTGCAAACACGAGTCACCTTAATATGATATTGCTTTTCGCAGCTGCCCGTACCAGCCCCCGCTCCTCCGTACCAACCTCGGACAAAAATGATTTGGCAAAGAAATATCACGAAGAGGCAAAATAATTAACAAAAAGCGAAATCGTTTTAAAAGCAAAAATGATAGAAAATCTAAAATATTGATAAATGAAGTTGACGACATAAAAAAAATAAATGAAAACATCAAATAGTGACAGAAAAATTTTTGGTTGCTCTTTATTTTTTTTCCTCTCCGAACGCAGTAAACGTAACAAGAGACCATAAATTTAAAAGAATACAGCGAAAATGATATGGTAGCAAAAAATATTATCCTGTTATAACCATAGCAATTATCATTTTTATCAATATCATTGTTATTATTGTCATTTTCATTATTATTATCATTATTATTATTATTGTTGTTGTTACTATTATTATTATTATTATTATTATTGTTATTTTTTTTTTTTTTTTTTTTTTTGGAATCTCACACCAGTTGCCTGGTGGTAACCGCTGGAGTTTGAGTGACAGCAAGTCTCCTCAAGTCTCCAGCCTTCCTCTCCTAGTACTCATAGGTCGCAGTAATTCTGCAGTTTACAGTTTCACCCCGGTTGCCCAGTGGTTATCGCTGAAGGCTGAGTGACAATAAGTCTCCTCAGGTCTTCAGCTAACGTCTCCTCTCTCTTTCGCATATCATGACAGAGCTACGATTCGTTGCAGTACTTATATCTCTAGCACCTTCCTCAGTACCCGTGCAGTTCCAAGTAGTGCTGTGTATTATTATTATTATTATTATTATTATTTGGAATCTCACACCAGTTGCCTGGTGGTAACCGCTGGAGTTTGAGTGACAGCAAGTTTCCTCAAGTCTCCAGCCCTTTTCTCCTAGTTCTCATAGGTCGCAGTAATACTGCAGTTTACAGTTTCACACCGGTTTCCCAGTGGTCATTGCTGAAGGCTGAGTGACAATAAGTCTCCTCGGGTCTTCAGGCAATATCTATTCTATTATTATTATTATTATTATTATCATTATTATTATTATTATTATCATTATTATTATTATTATTATCAAAAGAAAAAGTAAAGGACAGACAAGACTTTTCAATTTTTTAAAATTATGGTGTAATATATAACAAAACTGAGAATTTTCGATATAGCAAATATCTTCGCCAGTCTAAATTCCAACGTGAAACAATTTTGAAAACGATAATGGTACGTTTTTCAAAGAAAAACGAAATGAAATTCCAACATCACACCTCAAAGTTCCAAGAACGTGGTGCCTTTTTTAGAATGATCTTAAAAAAAGTTGAAAATTTGAATTGTGTGTTCAATCAAGGAAAACAAAAATATAACTTGAAAGTTACACATTATTGTTACAGAAAAACGTAGTTTAAAAAAAAAATTGTTGAACAATTACTAGAGAGTTTATGATCTATACAAATCAGTCAGCCGAAATTATCATCTTAGCCACCTGGTTCGTGAGTTGTCAGCGATAGCCCAACAACCCGGACTGTCAGAGTGTTGAGTGGAGGTCTGGAGACTTGAAGTGATATGCTGTCACGCAGTCTCCAGCGACGATCACCCGGCAACTGGTATGAGAAATAATCGATAACGTCTTGCTTGTTGATATTTTGAAAAGAAAGAAGAAAAACAAGACTGTTTGACTTTTAAAAAAAGTATGATATAACATTACAATGCTGAATATTTTCGATTCATTGTATATTTTCGTCAGTAAAAATTCAAAATCATTAAAAAAACAAAAGAAAAACAACAAAAAAAAAAAACACCATGATATCGGAACTTTGATTTGTGACGTTCTGATTCCATTTCGATTTCCTTTGCAGAACACACCATTTACGTTTTGAAAGTTAAGATTCTTATTTTGACTGATAGAGATATACAATAAATTGGAAATGTTTAGTATTGCTGTATATTATCATATTAAAAAAAATTGAAACGTGTTTTCTTGGTTCATTCTTCCTGAATAATAATAATAATAATAATAATAATAATAATAATAATAATAATAATAATAATAATAATAATAATAATAATAATAATAATAACACTCAAACTCCAGCAGTTACCACCAGGCAACTGGCGCGAGATTCCAAATAATAATAATAATAATAATAATAATAATAATAATAATAATAATAATAATAATAATAATATCGTGGCAAGTATTTACACCGAAATTGATGATAATAATAAGATAATGATAATTAGATGTTGGAAATCAAAGGAAGGTTTGAGGCTGTACTAACCTCAGCATTTATGGAGTCTGCAATGATACTGAGAATAGAGCTGGTGATTTGAAATTACCTGCTGTGACTCAAATTTCCAGCAATGACCACCAGAAATCTGGTGTGATGAGCTTGACATATTCAGAAAGTGCAAACAAACAGCAACTGACTTTCTAGGTGGAGGAAGCGATGAGACTGTTAACCACATAACCAGTGGATGTAGTCAACTAGCACAGAAAGAGTCCAAAAACAGACACGACTGGGTAGCAACAGTTGTACACTGGGAACTAGGCAAAAGACTGGAATGCGACCAAAAGGACAAATGGTATCAGCATAAACCAGAGACAGCCCTGAGAAATTGAAGCCTCAAATTACTTATGGATTTTGATATTCGAACTTACCACGTCACTCGAGCAAAAAGACCAGACCTGATAGCCGCGAACAAGGGAAATCAGAACCTGCCAAATAAAAGGAAACAGAAGGGGGTTGTACCAATAATAGTAGGTGCACCCAGGAATGAGTGAAAGACATTGAAAACGAATTTGGAGGAGCTGGAGATAATTGGAAGGAACCTC
>OY735202.1:12667987-12692987 GCA_963457665.1 Thysanoteuthis rhombus | reverse complement strand
TACTTCCTTTGCCAGTTCTGCCTCTTGTCCCTATTGCAGGAGTCTAATTCATTTATCCTAAATATTTTATATTTCCTTTGATAAAAAAAAAAAAATACTCGTTAGCCTGTGTCAGACAATTGATATCTGCTGATTCTCTCTTAGCGAAGTCTTAACAATAGCAATTCATTACAAACGTGCCTTCGGTAGGTGTCAGTATGAATGGCATCGGGTGTTCATTTCGACATTCATGGGTATTGAGGGTACACATGAACAAGTGTCGATGTCGCAGGGATTGGACCGAGAGTGGGGATACTTGAAAGGGTAGATTAACCCTGGGTTTACATCAAATAATTTTTCTCTCTCATTCGCCTCTTCTTCGTCACACTTGCTCTCATTCTCTTTTTCTCGATTTTTCCCACATTCTCTGTTTCATCATCATCATCATCATCATCAGTCTTTTAACGTCCGTCGTTGGACTTATACCTTCCCCTGGATTCCCTATCATGGGTGTCGCGGAGTTAGTATTTCTTAGATCTATCATGTTCGTCTCTCCATCTTGTGTCCTGTCGGCCTCGGTTTCTCATGTGATCTCTGGGGATCCATGTTGTGAGTCGTGATGTCCATCGGTTGTCTTTTATTCTTGCAACATGACCAGCCCATTGTCATTTGAGTTTTTAAAAAGCTTCCATGATGTCATGGACTACCGTTTTCTTCCTTATATACCGTGCTGTCTTGTGATCTCCCCATGTAAGGTTGAGGATGATTCTCTCATGCGCACGTTGTATACTTCTCAGTTTGTAGGTCGGTCTCTTTTTAGGTTCCATGTTTCAGCTCCATAAGTGACTATTGGGAGGATGCATTGGTTGTATACTCTTCTTTTTAGGATTATTGGGATCGTCTGGTTTTCGAAAGTTGAGCTTGCTCTGCCGAAGACTTGCCATCTCAGAATGATTCTTTGCTTAATTTCCTCCTCTTTATAGGATCTCATGGAGATTCGTTAACTATCTATATATTCTTCCATCAGTAATTTCTCTTGTCTATGGATGTTCACCTACGCGTATATATGTACTTAAAAAGACACACTGACTCATACACGTCATTCATATCGCTATGGATCATGGTTAGTCCAACTATATAAGAGTCAATTTGTATAGCATAGCCTTCTGATATTGTCATTTCACTGTCATATTTATAATCTAAAAAACTTTACAACTTTATACTGGTATACACACACATCTGTGGGTGTTCACGTATAAATTGTGTTACATTACATTGAAACTCTTATTTGAAATGATCTTCGGTTATCAGAAGGGGAATGTACCATTTGGCCGAGACAATATAAATCGAATAAACAATCAAAGAAGGTTGGGCTTCTGCCTTTCTCTGACTGTTTATTCTATTTACGTTTTTTAGGCAAAATGATACATTCGCCGCCTGATAACCGGAGATCATTTCAAATAAGAGTTTCAATATATGATATCGCATTTATTATCATTTTATCAGATCATATATCCATTTCATGATAATACACATACACACAGACGCATACATATATATGTATGTATTTATGTGTGTATGTACTTTTACATCTCTCTCTCTCTCTCTCTCTCTCTCTATCTATCTATCTATATATATATATATATATGTATATGTCTATCCAGATGAGTATATAAGCATATGCATACATTTATGCGCTGAAAAATAAGTAATATCTCGTCGGTATTGATGAGTATCCCAGCAATAAAAACATATCTGTTTATATTATTGATTTTCTATCCTTGTTTTTGTTTAGCAATGTCGTTCTTCGATCTCCCACTGATTGGAGGCTGATCGCCTGTGATTTCTCCTTTGTCATTTCGCATCCGTTCATAAATATTTATGCTCCATATCGACTGCGTTAAACAGGAACCAGTGTGAGGTACATGGATCGTTTACTGCGCATGCGTAGAAAATCATATACCGCGGGAAAGTTGTTTATTCTGACATCGTTTTTTTTGTTCCATAAAGATTTATGACTGGTGATCAAGAGAAATTGATTTTGTCTCAGAAATCTTGGAATATTGCAATGTGACTTGACAAGAATTTCTCATTAAGGTTTGGAATTCAAGTGTCCATTAAAACCGCATGCCGAATTAAAGACTAGCTTATATATATATATATATATATATATATATATATATATATATATATATATATATATATATATATCGCCTGATGAGCCCCAGAGGGGGCAGGAACATAAACTTGTTTGCGTAGTTAATCCACTTCCTATTATATATTCCCCCTATGTATAATAAGGTAGCAGGGCAAATTGGGCCTTCTAGCCATGGAAAGGCAACCACTCTAGGAGAAGGATAACTCTGATTTCTAACCAGGGAGTGGATTCCCTTAGGGTGGTTTGACGTCCAATTTGACGTCCTTCCGACAGCTCCCACATCCAGGCCGATGCCAGACTTCATCAGCGAGGCCGAGAGTGGATTTTGACGACTGGGCATCCCAGGAGATCTTGGGATGCCCAGTCGTCAAGGATCTCCGCACACTTCGGCCTGACATGCGCACTGGAGCGGCCGTCAATTGCCTGCAGAGATAGACCAGAGGTCATGCATATATATCATTATATAAAAGTCATTGTAACTTTTGTAATTCGATTACTAGTTTCTGTAATGTTAAAGCAAACAGAAAGAGAGGAAAGGGTTAAGGCAAAGCCTATGTCTGTGTATACACATACGCTAAAGCACGCAACCATGTGTCTGTGTGTTAGCGTCCATATCATTACTATTACTGATACTGCTGCTTTGCAGTAAGACGGAAAATGAAAATAGGGTTCTCTAACTTTCCATGCATAAAACTGATGTTTGTTTCATCAGAAAAATAAATTAGTTTTTATCCAATTATATTGCCTTATTGTTTTGAAATAAATCAAAAAATAAAACAGCAAATATAAATAGTTGTGGAAAACACCTGGAAAATAAAGTTTCGTCTGGAGTATAGGATTTTCAGTTATGTGTAAATATGTATATAATTATTTAATCAATACATAAATAATTCTGTCATTTTTGACGGGAACTATGCTAGTACAACCGTACTGTGTCGATTCTTCAAAGGGACGGTTGAACTCTAGTGCTAGTTTAGGCATCTATCAACTACTGAATGTTCCCATCCCATGGTTCAACAAATTGTAGAAATATTCCTGCAAAGGGAGATGGACCTCCATAGTTTGCTTAGGCATTTGACACGAAAAGGACACTCCTGTTGAACTCTCGCTCCGGAGTCCTTGCTCTTATTCTTGCTACCTAGGTGGACTACATTATGAAAACCCCTAATTTAAAGGGTTGGGTCGGGCCTGCACAAGTTGAATTCAGGCTGGAGGGTTTATTCCACGCACAGACCTTGTCTATGATTTTACTATTGTGGATAAAGATAAAAACAAACTCCATTTGCAAAGCCAACCTTTACATATAGTCTAGAAATATTTACAGCTTTAAACACTTAATATATATATATAAATATTTTTCTCTCATTTTAATCACTTATTACCCAATATCTTTTAATGCAATCTATTTAATTTTCTTCGGATTTCTTTTTGTTGTTCTACACAGACTGTGATATTATGCTGCTTTGTGCAAATTCTTCTTGTTGGGGTTATATATATATATATATATATACATACATACATACATATATATATATATATATATATATATATATATATATATATATATATATATATATATATATGTATATATATATATATATATATATATATATATATATATATGTTCAGTCACTCAATAGAAACCGTATCCTGATCAACTTCTTCTATACAAATTTTGGATTGATCAACCCCAACATTACATGCTGTCAAAAGACGCTGGTCACGTGACTCTCCTCTCTCTCTCTTGAGTGATAAACCAGACCCTTTCTTTTTAGTTTTTCTTTATTTCGTGGTCAGGAATATAAGCAACCATTTACTGACAGAGAAGACAGCTCTCTCTCTCTCTCCCTCTCTCTCTCTCTCTCTCTCACTCACTCACACACATACATATAAAGGTAAGAACATTAATAAGTCTGCATCCTTATGATGAATAAACCATTCGTTCCACATAACAAATACTAATTTTACAACATAATCTACTTCATTGTCAATATACCTAACCAAGTGTGGCTCCGTGAATCATAAATCAAACATAATACACTGAAAATATAAATTTGCTTAATATTTATGCTATGTTGAAATCTCACATTTTACAAACATTGGAATGCATTCAAGAGTAAAACATAACCGGTTTTGTGAACGCTTTAATGAGAAAATTATTTGTGCATTTTCTGATAAAATCGATGTTAATTTATTTGATTATTCAGTCAAGAGTGAAGGCTTATTTGTTTGGTATCACCTACAAATACAAAGTCACTATCACTGTACAAATCTCCCATTTTTATGGATCTCCTCCAGTTCATCGTAGCTGTTTGCGTTTGTTTTTTGTATAGGAAAAGTCGTTTAATAAAATCACTGATGATGTTATCAAACGAATCATTGCAATCAGCCACTCCCAAACATTTTATGCAAAATCAATTGAGAATTATGGTTAGTCACTCGATAGAAACCGTCACATGAACAATCTCATTCATCCAAATTTTGAATTGATCACTCCCAACATGGCATGCTGACAAAGGATGTTTACGTGACGGCTTCTATTGTGTGACTAACGAGACCTGTTTTCTGTTTTTTTTATTTTCGCCCTCGTTTTCTTTCTTTTTTCCTTTCTGCACCAATGATTTTACTATAGAAAATCAAGAATCGAGGGCTTGTCTATTGTCACGAATAAAGGTATTCATTTACTGAGAGAAAAGAGCGATTACACACACACACACACACACATACACACGAAATGCATTGTTGATTATCTTATCATAGGAAAGTATAGCAAATTATATTACTACAGAAATGCATTGGAAGCCATTTTCTATAGAAATATTTATAATAAGGGAAATGTGGAAGAACAGAAGAAGGCCATTAAATATATGATTTACAATACTAATTTTTTTCATTCTTTTTTTCGAGTTTAACAGTTTTTTTTTGCTTGTCTTTCACCTCTTCCAACAAGTCGGCCAGCTAATGCTCTCACGATGGCCACGGCGTCAACTGTCCCTGTCCTGGCTTCCAATATCATGTTTTTTTCTGTTCTCAGCTTGCAATACATGAAATAAACTTAGAAGCGACAAGAACTAAGAGTGGCGACACACATTTCACTCTCTTGATACTGGTCAAGCTCAATGTTGCTTAATATCGTTGATCGCATGAGAATCGCTTCTACCATCTATCTTCACATATTCTTATTCTCGAATTTTTTCCCTGCTGGTCTCTTAGTCATTTATCTATCCTATTTCTTCTGCCAAACGCCTGTCCTCATTAACGCCCCCTAGAGGGGGCATAATGCCCCTCTTGATCAGACCCTCTCCTTGAGAGTACTGATATTTGGAATTTGGAATTTTTTCAGTCGATAAAGGATAAATGGCATATTTCAGTTGTTTTAGATAGCTTGAGGTTCAGGTATAAAAAGACCAAGATATTCTGAATAGATCCTTTGCCCCCTGCCCCCCAAACCCGTGAATATATACCTCCGTCGTCCTTTGGAAAAGTGGCAACGGATGCTTATGCCCCTCCCCAATGGTTTCTAATCTTTTCCTGTTCGTTCATGCCATTCCGCTATTCTAAGACTAACAGATTACCACTCT
Organism: Thysanoteuthis rhombus; assembly: GCA_963457665.1. Classification (NCBI taxonomy): domain Eukaryota; kingdom Metazoa; phylum Mollusca; class Cephalopoda; order Oegopsida; family Thysanoteuthidae; genus Thysanoteuthis; species Thysanoteuthis major. The sequence goes on along the minus strand of OY735202.1, from coordinate 12,687,269 downwards.
GTCCCTGTCAATTGTCAGCCACCTTTACTGTTGTTTCCCTTTGTTCGCCTTTCCGCCTCTATAAGTTCATTCTTTTATTTCTCCCTTGGGTTATAGTTATTTAATGCGCTGTAGTGATTTTTTATGGAGTCAAAAACAACGTTATCACATTCACAGGGCAATAATATCAGGTTGATGGTCGCAAATTGAATCTTCAGACACGGATACTATCAAAATGGTGGAATGGAGAGGTGTTGATTTTTATCTGACATGGCCTTTCTTTCTTCTCACACAAAAGATGAAGGCAGTCAATACGCACCACCAGTTTTATTCATATTCACATATGTATACTTTTGAAAGGAAGAACGTACATAAATCGGGACTATTATTCATTCATATGGAATTACAACAAAAACCATAAAAATCGCCAACAAATAACTGGAACACTTAAACAATGAAGTTATCGAAAGCAAGAAGCGTCTGTTGGATATATTTATAAAATTGGAGAGAGGACTTTGCAAAGCATCTATAGACGATTTTTTCTATTGGATGATTTGACAATTATCTAATGTCTTTATATTCTACTACTACAGATGATAAGGTTATCCTTAGGAGAGGTTGCTGGCTGAATTTGAACATTTAACCGGTTTGCGGCCACGGACGAGATAATTCGTCTTAGCGAGTCTTCAGTCCAGTTTTATAGAAGAGATGATTCGTCTTGCAATAACGTGCCTATTCTTTCACAAAATGGCAGCATCACCTTGGTCAAAATAAATTTATAAGACGACTTATCTCGTCCATGCCATTGGATTGTTGACTTGCTAAGATGAATTATCTCGTCTCTGGCATCGAACAGGTTGAAAATGCAACGGAAAACTCTTTATTTTCATCAATTATTTCACAAGAAAACCCCAGCACAGAAGTTACAACGTTGGAAAACATACTTGGCTACAGATGTGTTAAATATGTAATCAATGAAAGTAAGTTCATTTGAGCTTTGTTAACCCATATATACCTATAGGTCTGTGCATAGTCCATCGTGGAAATCGCCTTAGAAAATAAATTTACTTATGGAAGAAAGCGGATGAAATTACTAAAGAACACTCTGAAGATGATAAGAAATATTACTCAGAATTAAATTGGTATCGCCATGCTAATGTGATTTCATTTGCCCTATATTTCTAATTATACCAAGATCGATCGAAAAATCTTTTGGGCATAAATAGGTTAACATTTCACACGTATTTTCAGGATTCAAATTATCAATGCTGAAAGTGTCTATTGGATTTTAGCATATCTTTATGACAGCTTAACATGTTTGAACAATTTCCATAATGGGTTCTCTTACTCAGGAATCACGTTGCCTCTCACTTCTACAATATGCTTGTGAGAGAAAATGGTGGGTGAATGGACACGTGAGCAGGCCACTCTCCCATAACCACCCCACTCTTCAGAGATTTGCAGTAGAAAGCTGTTACGTCATTTGGCTGGGGCCAAATGGAAATATCCAGACTGACTAATTAATTACTTGTCCACACGATTTTCGTCGCTCGGTTTTGGAATAACAGCAATGACTGGATGGAGACTGTGGTCCGGTGGGAACTTGGCAAACGACTGCGTTTTGACCGTACAACCCGATCATACATACACAAACCAGGATCTGTCTTAGAGAAGGAAATGCATTTAATCCTCTGGGACCTTGAGATTCAAACTGATCACGCAATCCACGACAAAAGACTTGGTATAGCTTTCGTGGACAGGAAAATACCAGTTAGTGGATTTCTGTGTCTCGGCAGACTACACAGAGAAATTGAAAGAAAATGAAACGCTGAATAAGTATCTTGGCCTTGCTAGACAACTGAAAATATTCTGCGACATGAACATTGACAGTAGTACCGATAGTGGTCGGAGCCCTAGGAATAGCCCCGAAGAGCCTTGCAAAGAGGTTGGAGGTACTTGGAATGCGGAGAAAGACCGATACCATCCAGACGACAAAACCACTGAAGCTAGCAAGAATACTTAGAAGAGCCTATTAAGGAGACTAGCTGTCACTTGATCCTCAGTGACAGCCACCTGTCACAACTGGGGTAAAAACTCAACGAGTATCATTAATAACGGAAATAGGGAATAGTAGGGAACAAAAATTAATTACTGTCTCCACAAGCCTGGTTGCGACAGGGTCAAACTCAATCCCTATTTCTATTTCAACTGAAAGTGATAACTGCAACTTTTGTATTGTATATAAGATGGAGAAATTCGTTAATACCTGACTTTGTCTGTTTGGCTTAGTTGATAGGAAAGCCGCCTCGTGATCGGTAGGGAAATGTTGATTTTATTGATCAGTTTGATTTAACTGGATGGGATAGACAAACAATGAATAGTTTAATCCTTTGAATTAATTAAGGATTCTTGCTACACGATATGGGGAATAAATTCAACTCTAAATTTAATTGGAGTTTGGGAATCATGCTCAGAATCACATTGAGAGATCTCAAGACAGAAGAATCTATTGAAGAAGGGAAAAAAAGTGTCCGATATATCATAGAATCTTTTAGAAAACTCAAATGGCTATGGGCTGGATATGTTGTAAGAATATCAGACAAACATTGGATATCACGACTCACAACGTGGATCCCCAGCGATCACATGCGAAACTTTGGCCGGTAGAATATAAGATGGCGTGACAGACGAGACAAGCTCAGAGCGTATTGGTTCTGTGACTCCCATGATAGTGACGTACGGCGAATCTTGGGGAATGTCCAACGACAGACGCTAAGAGGCTGATGATAAGCGTTGACTCATATTGCAATGTCATGGAAGGGTGTTCGTCATCTTTAATGTAGAATTTTTCTCAGCACGCATTTGAAATGATTTTATGGGCAGAGATGAAAGCATTTACCTACATGAACGCACATGGACAATAGAGTCGTTATAACTTGGTCATTTAATTCGGATAAGAACAAGTCCCATTGGAAAGAAAGTTAATTATGCTCTCCAGTTTAGTGCACGGCATACCTCGGAAGCAGAAATTACGATGAAAGCGGCTTCTACATCTCTAGAAAAACCACGATTTAAAATCTTGGCTATTATGTATCTAATTTCATTGAAACGATGTGTTTAGTGTGGCTAAATGATGCTCAAAACTTTTTCGAAAAAATAAAAATAAAATCTCAACTATATTTGCGCAAATATTCCAAAAAGAAAATTATCACCCGTGAAAATTTCACGAATATATTTGAATTTCTATGAGTTGACATTTTTCTTTTTGGAGGGAAAAACTAAGAATATATATATATGAACACACACACACACACACATCATAATCATCATCATCATCATCAAACTAGCATATACCTGTCAAATTACAGGTTTATTTATATTTGGATTGGCATCAAGGAGTGTAAAGCTATTTCATAAGGTCAATCACTCTTTTTAAAATGATGTATCATAATTTTTACAAAAAATTCCAACACAACATAAAACAATTCTTTCAGTCACTCACACACACTTTTTTTTCTTTTAATATTAAACGTTATGCAATTCTGAGACAAATGATTCCTCGTCTTGTCACAACAGTTTATTCCATTTTATTACAACTCTTTAATTATCTTTCTTAGCCATATCGATCTATTTCAAATGGACCAACCCATTATAACTTTTAGGTTGTTACAGGAATCGGACAAAGCAGATACATACAATTGAACACTTCCTTTTTATATGAATAGATAATGAGTCGAATCACTGCGAGTATTGGCGAATCACGTGGTATACATTGACCAATGAGCAATAATAAAAAATAGTTCAAAAACGAGAAAGATATCAATAAAACGGTTACCGAATTTTTCCGTTTGTTAATCGTTTATGGGGAAGAATGAATCGATTCACACGTGTATTCGAGTGGCAAAGAGATTTTGGGAAGCTCAAGAGGATGTAGAAGTTGATGGACGTCGTGGACGCCCATGCACGTCAAAAAAACCTTCTTTTTATCGATGGTGACCATCTCTGCAGTCATCCCGATGCTGGGCTGTCGATCATTTTGAACGATTTGTTCGATTTTTTAAATAACATAAACGGTTCTTGACGCGCATTGGCGTCAATGACATTCATCATCTCCGTCCATCTATCTTTTTGATAGGTTGATAGAAGGACGAATAGGTATGAACAGAGATGGGTATGAGCAAACTAAAATCAATATAAGTGTATAAAGAATGGTAGATGGAAGAGCAGATAAGTATGAATAGATAGATAGATGGCTGTGATAGAGAGATGTGAATAGACCGAAGTTGACGAATATAGTCAAACAAGGATTTATACGAAAAGACAGAGATGAATGTCTAAAAGCAAATAGAGACAAATGGATAGATGTAAACAAACATAGAAATGATTGCATCTTGCTAAAGCATATTGAGATAGATATGGGCATCTTGGAGTAGATATGTGGGGATAAATCTAAAAAGACAAATACGGTCAGATTATCCTTTGTAAAAATATGAATATTCTGGTACAAATACAGTGCGTCTGAAAAGTGGCTATTAGAAACCATTAATTAAAACAGTCAACATAGGTTTCCTTAAGTTTTAAGTTGATTCGGCTGAGCGGCTGTTTGGCTATGTATCACGCATACAGATTGCGCTAATGGAGCTAGAGGGCTGAATTTTTCAACATTGACGCTTTGTAAAGGTAAGAAAAAAGTCCTTTGAAAATTCCCCAACCCCTAGATAGGCTTTTAGCGGCATTTATGTTTTCTCTTTTAAATCAAACATTTTTAGTGATAACTGCCCAACAAAGAATGAAATAAGTAACATATCCATTGATCACCATTTTTTACAATCTTTAATTGATCACCCCTAACACGATAGCTTGTAGAACGGACGTTGGTAATGTGACAGTTTCTATTGAGTTACTAACCAGACCTATTCATTTTCGTTTTCATTTTTCTTTCAAGATTTTAGTCAATTCTCAGATTAATTGATATCCATTGATGGCTCAATTTCTGAGAAACCTTTTGGCACTCGAGCTCTTCATCCTCCCCCATTATTATAGCGATTACACTAACGTTTGAACCAAGGTTCAGAATCTCAGCCTGGCAAGGGTCAGGTTTAGTGATTTCTTCAGGAAAAGTTAGAAAGTTGGCGAATCTTGGAGAAGGTCCATGTCCGACGACGGATGCTAGTAGGCTGCTACTTCTGATGACATTAAGTCTACACAAAAAATCAAGAGACTTTTATGAACACCATGAAAGAATCAGAGATTATTGTTAAAAAATCTCACTCCAAATGCTCCCTGATGTCAGGATTGGATGTATCAATCACTGTTTCGGCTGAAAGGTTATGAAAGAGTTGAATCACACGTAAAATTCTATCAGTGAAGTCAACCTTATTTGAACTTGACAAAATTTGACTATCATAATTCTCCAACATTCTAGTTCATGAGATTTTCAAAAGCTTTTTTTTCTGTTTGGTTAAAAAATAAATAAGTGTAAAGTGACTTTTGAGACACGCTGTAAGTATAAACAGACTATAATAGGTAGATATGAATAGACTGAAATTGAATGATTGATAGACAGAGAGGTAATATCCTGTCGTTTTTCTAGTTTTATGTCAATTCTGCTGTGTTTTTTTTGCCTTTTTGTGACTGAGCCGGAAGGATGAATTGTAAGAAGGAAAGGTTTTCCAGTGCAGATTACGTGCAAATTCTCGCATACTCACGTAAAATCCCGTGGAGAAGAACAATTGTTATTGTTGCCGTGTTTTCCGGCACGTTCGATAAATAAGGACATAAGTTCTATTTCTGTGAAAACAAAGTATTGGATAATGCTTCAAAGAATAAGAAAGTAAGATGAGAGTCATTATGAACAAAGCTGCGTCGAGTACGGGGGTGGCGATGGAGGAAAGTCGAGAATAGAATAAACAAGCGAACGAATGAAAGAATAAATAGAAAGACAGAAGGAAAAAAATACAAAAAGAATGGGAACAAGACTGGTTGCTGCAGGGTCAAACTCCACTCCAAATTCTATTCTGACTGAAGAGGATCACTGCAACGTTTGCATAGTATGCATAATGAATAAAAGAACCATATGTATATATATATATATATATATATATATATATATATATATATATATGTGTGTGTGTGTTTGTGTGTGTGTGTGTGGTACAAATCAGGCTAGCAGTAATATGATAATATATCAATGATATAAAACCACTTCTGAAATGTAATGGATTTATTTCATAGAGTGCTCGATACATACAACTTTTTACTCTTGAAGTTAAGTTGTTTTCGAGTAGAGCTGAAAATAAATAGTAGGATGTAAATTCACTACACGAACTAGCTCATGTTTCTGCCCACTTTGGGCCTCATCAGGTAAAGATATATATATATATATATATATATATACCTGTGAAAATGTATCTATTTATTTGAATGTAATAAGGCTGTACTAATTTGTATGATATGCTTATGTTAATATCTAAGACTTGTCACTTTAGCTCAGTCAGTAAGACATCCCGCAGGTAATCAGTTGGTCGTGAATGCAGATCATGGTAGGGAATGTGAATTTTATATATCGATATACACCGTCCAATTTAGTTAGGATTGTTCTTGTTCTCCTGGTTACAGTAAAAGAGCAAAGTCAACTCTGGACTTTGTTCTGGAGCTTGACAATATTAGAATAAATAATTAATGTAGCTGCGTGTATAGTTCAATGGTTGGAGTCGCTTTTGTCAACCTTTCGTTGACTGGAAGAACTTTTGAAATAAATGTCATATCTGAAGAAACTCCAGCATAAAATATCATGCATACAGCTAAAGAGAATTGAAAAAAAAACCTATAAGTACTGCCCAATCACAATAAAAGTACCTTTCTGTATTCTACAGTCAAAATTAGTTTTCGACGTATGAGTTCATTTCGGTGATCATTTTAAGATACGCTATCTTTTTTCAGTACTCTCTCACCCAAGGGACATTCCATTTAAAATACGAAAATATGAAACAATTTTTTTCGGAAAATACTAGTTAATATAATTTTCCTCTTCCATAAAACTGACACTTTTAATAAAAATAAAACCTGTAATTTATAACGATTGTAAAAAAAAAAAAAAAAAAAAAAAAAAAATGACAGCTGCTTGTCTTTAACGGACATCTTCACCTCCATTGTTTAGTGAAAACAGCGTCCTAAATTGGCGCACCAGAAAATTCATTTGTTTTGGTTATTTTGAAGACAAAATCTTGAGATGTGAGTGAATTTGATAATTAGGTTGCAAATTTTTCCACCTTCATTTTTTTTTTATAAGAGATTGCTTTTCATATTCTTCGACAATCATTAGAGAAGGATTTGGTTACAAGGCTACTTCATTAGAGTTTAAATTTGATTTTCATTAAAACTTCAGAAGGTGCTATTCCATTCAGTGTTTATTTCAATTGGATTTTTCATCGTATTCTTTATTTACAGTTCTAAGTGATTTCATGTTTCTTGATTTTGAAGTTCCACAAATATTCTAAAATGTAAAATAATGTCAAAAAGCAAAGGAATGGCTAATTTCTATTTTGTTTCCCGAATAAATTAAAACATGCATATAAAACAAATGAGCTTATATGCATTTTTCTCTGTTTATTCATTTGTTTGTTTGTTTGCACTCTAATGGGATAATCTCATTGGTTGATATACATTCCCATTATTGCATAACAATAAAAATACGCCAGACTTCATGTCTGATCATCACGAATTAAAACAGCTTGAGATGAGGTGAGACTTGAAAAAAACTTGAAATTAAGATATTCGAATTATCGAGAATGAATTACCTCATAAAATAGCTTTAGTCTCCTCAGTGTTGATCCATATATAAATGACCCCATCATTACCGACGGGTATATTCTAGTTCATAGATAAAGAGGAAAGAGAGAAACAAAGAAGAAATGAAGGAAAGGAAGACACAACAAACAAAGGAAGCAAATAATAAATGTTAGGTTATATTTGACGAAATAACAGGAGAAGGGAAGGAAGGAGGACATCAAAGAGTAGCATGCGTGAGGAAAATAGCAGTATGTAAAAAAGATAGATAAAGGGAGGAGAAAGAGAGGGGAGACGTTAAGTAATATATCAAGTTAAGAAATAAAGAATTGTGCCTGTTGATAGACTGATAGCGATGGAATAAAAGAACACTGAAAAAATGATTGAGGATATATATATATATATATATATATATATATAAATAAATACATATTAATATATAAAGACGTACGCTCGCACACACACACACACATATACATATCATTCCGCATTCGATTCAATTTCTCATATATATATTGTGTGAGAGAGATGATGAAGAATAAGTAAGATCAATTTATCATTTATTGATAGATGTGAACAGTGAGATGTAAACTTGGAAATTTATGTTGATTGATTGATATAGGCACACGCACATGCACTCACACACACACACTTATATATATATATATATATATATATATATATATATATATATATATATATATATATATATATATATATATATATATATACATGCACAACCACTAACAAAACATATTTACTTACCATTTTGTAATAGTTGTTTAGTTGGCACCTGAGTTTTAGATTCACTGTATTAGCGAATTGTTTACCTATCGCACTACGGAATATACACACACATCCACACGTATATATATATATATATATATATATATATATATATATATATATATATATATATATATGAGTCTCAGACTAAGTCACAGACTGAATAACTATAATAGAGAGGTAAGCAAATAAAGAAAGAAAGAAAGAAAGAGTGAAGTGTAAAGTGGGGAGAGATAGAAGATGTAGAGAAAGAGAGACCAAAGATGTACTTTACGAGCAAATAAACACGAAGAAGTCGACGTGACTCGTAAAAATAGATTTGTCACTCGGTTTTTTTCTTCCTCCACTTCCCGTGTCGGAATGATAAATGGAAAATTAAACATCGTCTCAATTCAATGGTGGATGGTTTGGCTGTCGATAAGAGGCTGAAAGACTGAGCGGCTGAAAATAGGATGACTAGGAAAGGGGGGGGGGAATCTAAACGTTCGATACGTGTAGAGATCAATATCAGATCGGCACAAACGGTAGAACGACGAGATACACGGGCTCCACAGATCGATAGACTGATTGCTTAATCAGTGATGGACAGGCCAGTGTTGCCAACTCGAAAAATATCCTTGGGCTAGTTTCGCTGCTATAAGGCGCTAAATTGAAGAAATAGTCCCAAATGGCTGAAAAAAAAAAAACACCTAAACACTTGAAAGATGTTGGAACTGTTGACAAAGAAAGAAAAAATGGCCAATATGTCTGAGCACGCCCGCGCTATTTTAAGCGCCTTTTTGCTTCTGCCAAAGCAAGAAACGCGCAAGAATTGGCAACGCTGATGCAGGCAAAACAGACACAAAACGAGTTAGATCGAGACGGATAGAAATTAGAGGGATCCGACGGATCGAGGGACTGACCCTTTCTTGCTCTCTTTTTCATTCAGTCAACACTCTTCCTTTCCCTCTCACTCAACTCCCTCTCTCTCTCTCCCTCTCATTCGTCCACTCTATCTCACACACACACACGCACTCGTGTTCTTGAGTATAGTAGCGTATCGTATTTGATACTGGCGTTAGTGTTCAGTTTTCGAACCCAGGAAAGAAACCCTGAATGATCGGTTTCATGTCACTGCGATCAACGGACGACAGTTGTCTGTAGATAACAATGGCGTGAAACTGATCTGTAGCAACAAAACTTCTAACGTCTGTCTATCTATTTAGGTTGTATTTACGAATTAGAATACTGAGCGCTACCACCGTAGACAATGTTACCCTAAAAGCGTATATATATATATATATATATATATATATATATATATATATATATATATATATATATATAAATATAGTCTAGAAAGCTTTACAGCTTTATACACTAATCACACACACACACACACACACACGCACACACACATACATACATATATATATATATATATATATATATATAGTGGTACGAGCTATTTTCCACCTCAACTTTCCCTATTTGACCACGTACTGACATTTGTTAAGCATAGTAATATCTAGGTTTATGCTTATACGGTACTAATACAAAAAACACACTTGCATATATATATATATATATATATACATATATATATATATATATATATATATAGATGTGTGTGTTGATTTATATATATCATTATATACATTCATATATATATATATATATATACATATATATATATATATATATATATCTTATCGGTATCTCTACTTCTTTAGAAACTGCTTGGCAGTTCGCAATCATTCTTCTTGCGCTTTTTTTCTCTCACCAATTCTTCCATTTCCGCCTGTGAATGACACTTTTTCATTTCTGTCCCATTCTGTGGTCAGTGAATGACCTTCTGGTATTGAAATCACGCCTAAGTCCATCATTTATCAAACTGACCATCAAAGAAGAAAAGTGCCCCTTCGTCCCTGCAATTCTATGCACTTTTCCGGGAAAAAAGTTCTCTTCTGGATGTGGTCCCAATGTATTGGGATATGATTAATGGGAATTTGGATAGGATATATTTAGGGTAAAAATAGAACGAACGGTGAGCCACACCTCAAGGTGTGTGTATGTTTATGTATGTGTGTGTGTATGTTTATATATGTGTGTGTGTGTGTATGCATGCTTGAGTATGTTTGTGCATGGGAAGGTGTGTGTTTATGTGTGTATACATTTATACGAAAGTATCGTTGTACTTGTGTGTATCAATGTGTGCTTATGTGAGTGTGTGTGTTTGTTTCTGTGAGTCTCCATGTATTCATGTGTATGCGTGTTAGTGCATGTCTGTGCATGTGTGTGTCTGCGGGCATTTATGTGTATGCTGTATATGTGTGTTTATGCGTGTGTGTTTATGTGCATGCGTGTATGTGCGTGCAAGCGTTTGCACATGTGTGTGCGTGTGTGTTAGAGGTTGCAAGAACTCTTACTCAGAAAAGGACAGGTTGGTCGATGCAAAGATAAATCTGTGACCAAGATTGCATGGACACATTGATAGACGGAGACGAATTATATTGCCAGGCAGGATAAGATGAAGACGAACAGCAACAACCACAGCTCGCTAGATCAAAAATAGCGCCTTGCCTAGGAACATTGGTTAGCAAGCTCATGCCTCTGATAAGAAATGGGCATCCTCGACATGCAGTCTTGTGCCAGACTCAGCTAATCCTAATTAACATCAAGCTGTAGCCAAAAAAAAAAAAAAAATCAGCATTTTCACAAACAAATTTTCCTTAACGTTCTATGCCTCCCCGGGTCATTTTTACCTGTTTCAGGTTTTCCATCATCTGGTTAGTCACTCAATAGAAACTGCCATACAACTAATGTGATCAATGAATATGTTTCGTCACTCGCCTTTTGTTGGTCAGTGATAACTTGAAAAGTCGATATTTTAGCGTGAATGCTGTCAAACGCGAACTAAAGAATCAGTTCAGCTTACATTGTAAAATGACCCTCACATATCTTCTGAACACCTATTTTAGAGAGATTTAAAGAAGCGATTTTCATAGAAGGAGAGAATTTAATTTTCAGCCCTCTGGCCCAATTGGTGTGATCTGTACGCATGATACATACGCACGTAGCTAGCCAACCAGACCAACTTGAAAACCGAAGTTGACAGTTTTCGCTTGATGGTTTCTTGAACTATTGACCAGACAAAAGTGTAGTGTTGAGAGGAATAAGTTATATTCTGAAAGTGGCAGGTCTAGAGAACACGCTGTCCGTTGAAAAACCTTCTCCTTTATTCCCATGATTTCTAGTTGAGTCACATTTGCAACATGAGTACGGGCGTTGTCTTGCAGCTTAATCACCGGTTGACTCTCCCAGAAAAGAAAGCCTCCTATCTATGTATGTATCTGTTTATCTATCCGTCTCAGTCACTTCATGTTTATCAATCTATCTATACATCTATCTATCACAGTCTTCATTATCTATCTATCTATCTATCTATCTATTGCATTCTTCAAATCTATCTCAGTATCTTCATTTCTATCTATCTATCAATCTATCTATCTATCTATCTATCTATCTATCTATCTATCTATCTATCTATCTATCTATCTATCTAACACGGGTTCTTCATATCTATTTCAGTCTTTTTATCAATATCTGTCTTCATATCTATCTATCTACCCCAGCTTCTTCTTATCTATCAGTCTTCATATCTATCTATCTATCTATCTATCTATCTATCTATCTATCTATCTATCTATCTATCTCAGTCCATCCATATCTATCTATCTATCTATCTATCTATCCCAGTCCATCCATATCTATCTATCTATCTCAGTCCATCCATATCTATCTATCTATCTATCTATCTATCTATCTATCTATCTATCTATCTATCTATCTAACACAGGCTCTTCATATCTATTTCAGTCTTCCTATCAATATCTGTCTTCATATCTATCTATCTACCTCAGCCTCTTCTTATATATCAGTCTTCATATCTATCTATCTATCTATCTATCTATCTATCTCTTTTGCACTGCGGGAGACGCTCCTGTAGATATTTAGATTATTTACGAATTGAGAAATTATTATATTAAGATATGTGAATAATTCTTTTTTTTCCAGATTACCATGCCATAGCATGATTAAATGTTGCAATATTAAAATTACATTTTTTTCTTCCTTTTATTTGCAGGTAAGTGGATTTTTATCCTTTTGGTTATTGAAATGATCCCAACAAAGGAATTTAAAGTCTTCCTTCAAGAGTGATGTTCTTTGGAAATAAGCATCGAAAGATACAGGTATTTATCTTATTTTAATATTGCAGGTTAACAGCAAAGTTTTCCCCCCAAGAGATTGGAATTAGCATAAAAATATGGAATAAAAGTGTAGAAGGTATATGCATCTACAATGAAGTAAGACGCGAGAGATTAAAAATGATTTGTGAGATTGACTAGATTTATGCACTTCTTTGGGAAAAAGAAAACTCATAACAATACCAAGTGACCAAAAAGTTCGTTTGTTTATCGTTTTTATTATTTATCGCTTTTGTCTGACACGGAGGAAATAAAAAAAAACTGTACAGATTAAAAAAAAGATGGTAGATATGAACGGACAGATAGATAGATGAATAGATAAATGTGAAGAGACCAAGAGGGACATGACCAGAGATTAATAGATAAACAAATAAATCTTAAGAGACTGAGATAGATACGATCAGACTGAGATAGATGAATCTCAAGAGACCGTGATGAATACAAAGAGACTGAGATAGATAGATAGATAAATCTTAAGAGACTGAGATAGATACGATCACACTAAGATAAGTAGAAAAATCTTGAGAGACTAAGATAGATAAATCCAAAGAGACTGAGATAGATACAAACAGACCGAGACTGATACATAGATAGATGTTGAGGTATTGAGACAGATACAAACAGACTGAGATAGATATGTAGGTAAATACATAGATAGACGGACAGACAGGTGGACATAACTTACTAAATATGTTTAGTGGAATTTTTATGAGACTTACAAAGAGAAGAAAGAAAGGTTAATGGGTAATTACAGAGAGGAAATTCTTCAAAAGGAACCAGATTTACCTTTTAGCTTAACTGGATTATCATCCTACAGATAACATACAGACAGGGAGCATTGTGTAGATTGATGGGTAAGAGATTACTTTTCCATTCTTCTAACAGTCATGTGACCAACGGCTTTTTGCAGTGTGCCGTGTTGGGGATGATCAATGAAAGATTTGGAAAGAGCGTGATCAATAAATAAGTAGCTTTTTCTCATCTTTTGTTGGGCATCGATCACCTAAAAAAACAAGCATGAATGCTGCCGGACACAAAGAAAGGAATCGATTTAGCATAAAAGAACATTGCAAATTGAATCCATCACTAAGAACGTATTTGAGGATGAGAGGGGGGGGCTTTAAAAACTGTTTTTTGTACAGTCATAAAAAGGAGTAGACGTTTGAATTTCCATGTTGTACATTCTTTTATCAACCATCCAGACCGATTTGAAGATCTTAGAAACATACGTTGACTGCTCGGGTGACAGTTCCGGTTGATAGTTTCTAATATTCGAATTTTTCTGAGATTTTTGTTCTTGACGATTAGAAAAAGACAAAGATAGAAACAGGAAACGAAAAATCAAACATCCTGGCCAAGTGTCCATCTACTATTAAAAATATATAGGTAGATTTTTTTTCTATTTCTCTGTCTTTAACAATGGAATTTTCGACTTAAAATTAACGATTCTGCTGATGGAAGTGTTTCCTATATACCATTTGAACAAAACAACTTTCCCACTCGAATCTATCCAGTCATTTTTTGATAAAACTCCAGATAAAATTGAAAAGACGTAAACATTAAAGATATTTGAATTTCGATGGGTTTTGCTCTTCTCGGCCGATTCGCGTTCAAAACAGATTCGGCATTCATGAAACGTCCAAGTTTTTAGTGCTTTAATAATGAATCTGATGTTTTAACACCCACCCAAGTGTTGACTTGCCTTCCATGATTTTAGGCCTTTCAATCATTTATTTGACAACCATCTGCCTGTGATTGCAGGCAAGCACGTCATCGATGAATCCGCCAAAATGCACTCCTTATTGGAGAATAGATGCGTGAGCCCATGTGTTGCTGTCACGTGGTCATTCGTCAGTGATGAGCTATCAATTATTCATCTGCTGATATCACCAACTTTGGGAACACTCTATAAATACCGAAAAAGCCGTCAGTGTGAAGTGTTCCAACCTTTGAAAGGATGTTCACCTTTCTTGGTCAAGAATACAAGGCATCGGACTCTGATTATTAGTTCAGCCAGGTGTTGGCTGCGATCATTTCAAGACAAAACTGTCAAAACAGCATCAAAGAGATTTTTTTATATTTTAGAAATAGAATGTAGTACTCTTCTATTTATAAGACGTTGATTAATCCGGTAAAAAGGTATTCTTTGTGTAAATTAACTGGCATTCCAGAGGGGTCAACCTTCAGGTATTTATTCGCCTCTCTACGGGAGTAAATCTGACAAGGGCATGTTTAATGTGGTGTTCCATACGTGAATTTTTGTCTAAGGACGAAAATTGCCCAGTCGATGTCATAATGGCGTCGGTAAACTTCTCAACTCTCTCACTATTGCACAATGGGGAGGTGCTGCGTCCGGGTCGGTATCCAAAGGATCAGGTTTGCCTCATTTATTCTACGTCTAACACGAGGACGATAATACAACTGATCCCACCCAGAAGAAACGGGTAAGGAAGGGAAAGATTCAAGAAATGATCAGGTTCGACACTGCTTGACTACGGTTGGTCAGACGAGACCCGGGACTTTCCGAATGACTTCATCGTAAACTAATAAAAACTGAGTGCTCAAAGTCAACATAAGCATAAAATCTAACCTTTTTCAAATCTTTTCAAAAATCCCCAGACGGAATCTGAGAAGGAATGGATGGTGTAAAAAAATGAGGGTAATTGCAAAAGTTTCCATAACGAGACAAGGAGATTTGTAGACCGTTATTTTAGATACATTTTGTGAATTTGAGATGAGTCATTTTAATTCCAACAGTCATTCTAACCGTAAAAAGAAAAGCTAGGTAGACACTAACTAAAAAGAGAGATCCGTTCTTTCCAAATTGATTTTAAACACGAGAGAGACGGAGGAATGGAATAGTAGACCCGTTTTAGTAAGAACAGTACAAAAAAAAAAAAAAAAGAAAAGAAAAAAAGATCAATAGTTTTTGTAGTTATTTCAAGGATTAGATGGACCCCATTATTATCAAATCTTCGCTACTGTCTACCTATATATTGATTGTTGTTCCTTATTTACAATACTTCATCTGATAAAATTGAAAATAATGGAATTAGATAAATGAACACCATTAAATCATCAACGTTTTTACTGCTACACGACGCATACGTGCATCTTGTGGCGTCTTGTGTATTGTTTCTGGCGAACTTATGCGTCCAATCCATTTTTACTCGACGTGCACAGAAACGAAGAATATTGTTTATTTTAACCTTGATTTGTAAACCTGTTTTTCTGAAAACAAAAAAACAACAAACAAAAAACGACCATTGCACACAAATGCATCACGTGACACTATAGAAAAAGCACAAACAAACAACAAAAATAAAACACAAAGCCATTTCAGATGTCTTCCTTTTTTTTTATCTTTCTCTCTCTTCTTTTTTAAAATTTTTTATTGCTCATTCGTCAAGCCTTCTGCACATTGCAAATCAACATAAAGGTGTCCATCCTTGTAGTTTCCGGTTGGCCCTAACCACACCCAACGACTGACAATATGATCATCTTCAGCCAATGACCGACCGTTTGTCTCTACATCCTGAAAATATAACTGGACACTATCTCTATATTATATACAGACTAAAAAGCTTTACAGCTTTAAACACAAAACATTTAAAAAACTTTCTCAGTAGATTTTTTTTGCGTCAATTCAGTCACCTATTTTCCAATATCTGTCAATGAAATTTATGTCACCTTCCAAAGTGTTTTTCCTCGTTTCCCCCCATAATTTGCTATCATTGTACAATGTATGAATTTTCTCTTGTCGGGATCATCAGTCGTTTACGGTGTGACCGTTTCGTGGATTTAAAAAACAAAACAGTGACATGAACATGACACCCCAGTAGTGTTAATCAGACACAACTACCTTTCATTAAATAGTTTATACCGTTTATCATTTTATATAAGGTTTTATGTGTACTATATATGACCTATGTTCATTAACAGTGTTCGATACCATCGGCAGAGTAGTTATAAAATGAGAAAGTTTATTTTTTTAATGGTTTATCACAGATACTACATTTTGTTCCAAAGTGAAAAAGGATGAAAAACTTGCATGTATCCATCTCTCCGACCCCCACGGAATGAATCTTTTTTAATCCTTTGGGCCCCTCCCTGGAAAAGTAGCTGCAGGTGTTCGATGTGAATATAACATTATATATATGTATATATATATATATATATATATATATATATATATATATATATATATATATATATATATATATATATATATATATATATATGTATATATATATATATATATATTGTCTAGAAACTTTACAAACTAAAACACTAAACATTAAAATAAAGATTTTTCAAAGTAATCTCTCTCTCTCTTTATATGTATATATATATATATATATATATATATATATATATATATATATATATATATATATATATATATATGTGTACGACATCAGATTTTGGAGAGAAACGTGTTTATTAGTTCGACCATTTATCAAGATTGGTGGATTATTTTATCCGTGAGTTTCGCACTATATTACATTATTAATATATCAAGCATTTAATAAAATGATTAGATTAATTAATTACATAATTAAACTCCGACTGCTTTATATTTTTGTTAAATTTTCTTTTAAAGATAATTCAAAATAAAGCAGGATTTCTTATATATATATATATATATATATATATACACACACACACACACACACACACACACATATATATTCATTTTGTTCATGACTCAAATCAATGATGTCGCTGGGAACCTTTGCATAATTGAAAAAAAAAAAGAATCAAATTATCCCATGACAGCAGATCGTTGGGACACCACGCTGGGTTCTTCATAGCATCTCTCTAAGCCATCTGCGTCGGGTTACTTGGCAGTGCTGAATGCTTCTCTCAGTAACATGTGGTAGGTTGTACTGGTTTTATGTTTTAAGTATTAAGCATCTTGAGGCGATATGAAATAAACAGCGTAGTGTTTTACTCCTCTTTATGAAACCACACAAACACTTATCTATATTAAGCTGCGGTGTTCATTTTATCAACACGGTCTGCTGGAAATCAAGATAAAAAGTCTCGAGTATCAGGGGCACGGTCATATTTCAATAATCTGCGAGACTGATTTATGGCCTGCTGACAAAGATTTCAAGTTTTAAATAACTCCCTTCCGCCTGTCTCTTGTGAAATACACAGATATGTTTATACGCATGTAGATACGGTCAGACCGAGATAGATAGAAGAGTAGACAGATAGGTACTATAAGACCTCGATATATAGATAGACAGATGGACACAAAAGGATTCACATAGACAGACAGACAGATAGTTTGGAACAGACCGATATATATATATATATATATATATATATATATATATATATATATATATATATATATATATATACATATATATATATATATATACAGTATATGTGGTACAAATCAGAATACTAATACTAATATGATATAATATGATTCGCCTGATGAGGCCATAAGGGGGCAGAAACATGAGCTAGTTTGTGTAGCGAATCAATATCTACTATTCATATATATATATATATATATATATATATATATATATATATGTATATATATATTGAAAGATAGGAAAGACTGCCATATATCTATCTATCTGTCTGCATTTGTTCATATTAATTCACTTGATTAATGATCTCTCTGTCGATCTATGTATTCCAGTCTGTTTGTATTTGTTCGTATTAATTCACTCCTTCAACATCTATCTATCTATCTATCTATCTATCTATCTATCTATCTATCTATCTATCTAATGTTCAGACACAAAGCTTGCATTTAAACTGTCTTGAATTCATTATTTCCTTTCCTCCTATCTGATAAATAAATCGTGCCTGTGCATCACAAGTCCAGTTGGAAATCACGTGCACATGAAAATCAAATGAAGACGATTTGCTTTCCCAACGATTCCGGTCAACCCTGACATAACAGAGAATCTATTGATCTTTTTCTCACGTGACATGGTTATCAGATTGGTCGATATCGGAAACCACTTCCCAACTGGCGAGTGGGGAACTTTGCCAACAAAAGTGTTCAGAGACAAACAGAATACAACGCGATCTTCCCCGTTTCTCCCTCTTTTTTTTCTTTGTTATCAACATCAGGATATTCGATTCTTTCTCGAATGTCATATTCGCCTTTCTGTCCGAATTTATTTTTAGATCAGGGATTATCTTATTGTGTCAGTGTTTTTGGCCTGTTGTCCTCATTAGACAGCAGAACAAGGACATTCCGTTCTCACGCTTCGATGGCGACCGTCTCAGCGTTCTGAAACACCTCCAATTCACGACACTCACCTGTAGAGAGCCGTTCGCAACGTTGTGTTCAAAAGTTGAATCGAGATGAGGACAATAGTCCGAGAAAACTCACGCATATATATGTCTTATCAATGTATTGGTGTTAACAAAGCCATGGCAAAAAAGGAAGTTCCTATCAGTGTCTCATGACACAATTGGTAATGATTTTTGTATCAAGTTCTCTG
>OY735202.1:12632987-12662987 GCA_963457665.1 Thysanoteuthis rhombus | reverse complement strand
GTACTACTATGCTAAGCTAAGCCATTCATCTCTAAACAAATTTACAGTTTTTTTAGCTTGGCGATCTTGTTTGTTTTGAATTCGTCACAGTGAAACAATGTTCTTTTCAATAAAACCTCATGAAGCTACCAACAGAACTTGAAATAGATCTCCGTAATCCAAACGATGAATTCTGACCGCCAGACATAGCTAAACAGGAAATCAGTTTTGTATAAATGTGATATTCAAGAATCGATTACGTAACAGAAATAGTTACAGCATTGCCCACAAATGAATACACCCTCTTACTTTTTTAACAGAAAGTTTATTTTCATATAAACAAGACATAGCTGGATTTTATTATTTCTAGCGAAACATTATACAATCAAATTATATTATTAGATGTTATCTATGACAAAATCCTACAGCTTGAAACGCCCGAAATAGGAACATACGAAAAGTATTTTTGGCAAAACAGTCCAATGCCGTAGAGATGGATCATAAATAATACCTGATAATATCCGTATTGATTGCATAATATTCCCCTAGAAATAATAATATCCTGCTATGATTTGCTTATGAAAAAATTATCTTTTTATAAGAAAAAGTGGCCTGGTGTATTTATTTATGGGTGACACTGTAATCAAGAAATAATTCTCATTAATATCATTTTAATATTGCCATGCTTATAGTTATAAGTATAATTATTGAATACTGCATTATTTTTAGATAATAGCCTTGTGTGTATACGTGAATCTCCTTTGTTGCACAGTTTGGAGGAAACAAGTATCGTGAACGCCACCAATTTTGTTCGGCTCTCCACGAAACCAACCATCGTCATAAAACATCCATAAAACCTCTATAAAATAAATAAAATACTATTTTTATTATCAATAAAACATCCTAGAAATATCGATCAAGCATCTCAACTATTTCTGTCATCGTACAAAAAACCCACCAGCTACATAAGCATATATGAATTATCGTTCCTCCTTATGGTATCAATGAAAACACCATAAAAACGATGTTATAAGCCTAATTTCATTTACTATCAGATATCAATAAAAAAAAAACTATTACTCCGTAGAAAAACAAATCGACTACACTGCTTGATCTTTACCATCCAATGTACGCTAAATATTTGGTATTGAAATTACGACCAGGTCACGTTGGATACATCAGTACATCTAGAGAGCATCGTGAGGCGATCTTGCTAATCCCGTCGAATGATACCGATCTCTGAAACTACGGCAAATAATGCATTGGCCCACATTCTCCACTTATCGTTGGACGTTTCGTCTAGCCTGGCTGCGAGCGACGAGAGACGGACAAATGAATTAGATATCGAAGATCTAACGAGTAAGATCATTTTAAACACGATTGGTGCTCCACAATCTTCCTCAAATATTCTTCTCCGTCAAGCAGATCTCTCTCAACTTGTCTTATTTTTTAAAATCTTTATTCCCGCTTCTTATACTTGTGGGGATATGAAAACGGTAGTCACATTACTTCCGTCTGTACTCTTACACACTCCTTTATGTTACATGAGCAATCTACCACAATCCACTTCCAGATTGCTAGGCCCGTGGGATAGATATGGACCTCCCTTTCCCAAATAAGGAGATATAGGGAGTGAGGGACCTCACCCAGCTATGTTGACCGATGATGTATTGACAGGGGGGGGGGGAGTTTGCGTACATGCCTATCCCTACGGCGTTAGTGCGAAATTAGTGTGAACCCTCTCAGCCGGAATTGGAGCTCAGCTTGCTGATCTCATGTTCCGTTCCCCTAGCTGCAGTCTATTCATGTTTATCGATCCATCAGTTCATATGTATCAATCTATCTCTCCATCTATCTATCTATTTATCTATCTATCTATCTCGTCATATCTATCTATCTATCTGTTCATATCTATCTGTTCATATGTATGTATGTATGTATGTAATTATCTATCTATCTATCTCAGTCTCTTCACACACACACTCACACTCATACACACACACAAATTTATATATGGGCTAACTGCATGTGAGATGGTTACTTTTGCCTCATATTTTTGTCAAGTTTCCATGATTCCAAATCTTCGAAAATAACTAAACCCCATCTACCTGGATGATAGGCATAACACAATATTGACACACCACAGACTGTTCATTCATTGTAAAATTTATGATATCCTCATAGTCTAGAGAAGAACTCTCTATCTCAACCTCTTGATCTGTACTCCCTTTTCTCTTGTTTGTCCTTTTCTTCATCTCCCCTCTCTCTCTCGCTTGAATAACAAATAGCGAATCAGTGCTACAAAATAAATTCGCCAAAATTAGCCCCAAAATATTTAGATCGAAAATCAACGGAGGAAAACGAAGGGAATAAAAAGTGCAAGAAGAACTCAACAAAAGACTCTTTTTGACACACAGAATTTTTTCATATGAAAAGGACAGAGAAAAAGAGAAAAAATAGCGAGAATCAGATGAAGGTTGCTTTTGTCAATGGATAAAAAGGTTGGGTCAAGTAAAGATCAATTCCATTTTTCCTCTTCCTGATCATCCAAATTTATACCTGGAAGATCATTTCTGACCAGATGAATATAGATGCAATGCCCTTTGGATTGCTCTGTGCGGTCTGGATCAGGGAGATCAGGGTTTATCCTGAGACTGAGTCAAGTGCTCTGTTGTCCTTGCAACATTTTTTATCAAAGTTCCTTTCCCACACGTTTGTGTGTCAGGTTATACATGTTAAAAAGACTTTATATCCGTTTATGCCTCGTTGGATTCAGGTGAATAGGAGCATCACTTTTCCTCTCAGTTGAACTCATTTTTACTTGGTCGGATTAGATGGTCTTGATCTTCACTTAATTCAATTAAGTGGTCCTAATCTTCATTTGGTTCAATTGTGTCGTTCCAATCATTACCTCGTTTAATTTGGGCTGGGCTGCTGGTTCGACGCCTTCCCCATTTCTCTAGCTGAATTGGGATCAACTATGATGACAACCAAGCTGTATTTTTTTGTCCGTCAAAGAGACCTTATCTTCGATGGACTGCCTTACAGGTCACAAGCGCCCCAATACCCATAGCTTGCGAGAGAAGTAAATCTATCTCTTTCTCAATGGCATTAGTGTGAAGTAAATGCAAGCAACGTCGGCCGAATCTCCAACTCGTTTTGAGCCATTAACCGTTATGCCACTCAGCACCTCAAAGTTGGAAGAGTCCCTCATCCTCTTATTCTGTCGTATGCTATTCCGTCCACACGGTATGTCTGAGAGTTCCCAAAGAATTTTTATGAAATTCTGTGGAAGACTGGAGAATGGGCTACGAAAGAAGCGATTAGATATCTAGGTGGATCCAGATATTTCTTACGATTACTTCCCTCGCACCGTGACGATTTGTGAACTGACTTTGACAATGGCGTTGACTCTCTGAGTGCTCTCTGAATCAACAGATTCTTTATCTTCAATGCGTCAAGACTCAGAAGAAATAAAAAGAATTTTGTGTCCTGTTTGCTTTATGGGGGAAATAGTTTTGTATTTCTCGCTGTCCCCATAGATCGCACTTTGATCTGAGCAAAATCTAGAATCCTGCATGCTGGGTTTCAAAGCAGGCAATCTCAGAACATATCATTCAATTAAAGAAAAGAGTCTCCAATCAATTTTGCACTTGTAGTCACCATGGAAAATAGGCCCAGCACATTCTTCCTGCAATGTAACGAAGTCATTCTCTGTCTTTACTTCTGTTATGCGTGGTTTAAAATTATTTCATGAAACTGAGAAACATGCAACGTACATGAATAATGCTCAACATCTGATGGATAGATCACAAGACAAACAGTGGTCAGATATATCATAGAGACCATAAAAAACTCAAATGGCTATGGGTTGGTCATGTTGCAAGGATGTCAGACAACTGCTGGACATCACGAATCACAGCACGAATCCCCACAAATCATATGCAAAACTGTGACCGGCAAAAGAAAAGAAAATGGCGTGACGAACTGGACAAGTTCAGAAGGTATTGGTCCTGTGACGCCTTTGATAGAGAGGTATGGCAAATCTTGGGGAAGGTTTCTGTGCAGCGACGGACGCTTAAAGGTTGATGATGATGATGATGATGCAATTCAGATTAGTACGGTGGAAGTTTAAATAGAGTGAAATGGAGTAGAGCGGTTATATTGTGCCAGGTGGAGAAGAGATGTCCGTATGAAGAATCAGAGCCTTTCTTTTTTTCTTTTCTTTTCGCCTCAGCTTTAAAACTGACCAACGGCGCCAGGGGGGAATACACTTCTATTTCAGTCACTGGTCAGTATCAAATTCTGTCGAGCGTGTGTAAGTAAAGGGAAAACATAATCAGCTTCTTGTTGGTTTCGGATATTTGAAAAAAAAATCTTGACTGACGTCTGGACGTTGATATTTGAAATGCTGTCGCAGAAAATAGCTTCGAAATACCGTGGAGTACAACACTCGACAGAAATTGGACAGTTTTAGTCGAAAATCCAAATAAACCGGACTCTGATAATCTAGTTAAATCCTTCAAGTAAATATACCAAGCCGATCTTTGCCTTCTCTCGTAACGTAAAGATTTATCAATGGTCATACTACGACAATCGCAAGGGATTATGAGAAGAGCACTGTATCATTTTTGATGCACTCCGTGACACCGAGAAGCCAGTCAGTGCATAAAGATAGAAATACTGGGATAAAACCAAATGAAATATTAGAATGAAATAAAAGAATATAGTACCCAATGTAGATTTTTTCTGGGATTAACGTGTTTGGAGAAAGATTGAGGGATTAAGGAGATTACCTTGAATTACAGACACAGAAATATACGGACGCATAGGCACGAAAATTGCACGAGTACCCCAAGGAAAGATATATATATATATATATATATATATATATATATATATATATATATATATATATATATATATATATATATAAAAGCTAAAATAAATCATTCTCTCTACTACTATTCTGACATCTAGCATTCACAAAAATAAAGTAGTGTTCTTAACTGACCGAAGATAAGGCACCTTTACAAGGATCAAACGTCAAAGATTGTGAAAAACTGAGTTTAAATGTATCTAACTAAGGTGTATGTAAACTTTTGACTTCAATTGCATACGTATGGAAGGATGTATGTGCTATCCTGATTTTTGCGTAGAAATCAGTGAACGAATAAAAATAAAGGCCAATGTTTCGAATGTTGATTTTCAAGGCCGGAAAAACTCTGCCCCTTGAAGACTTGCACAAAATAATTGACTTAACCTCCATTCTTGAGCATTTATCTATCAATGAATTTAGACGTCTCTGTTGTCTCTAAGGTTGAGAAATCTACAGACTGCTACTCAAAATGGATTACGAGCGCTCAGAATCTCAAATCCATTTAGCATGATCGTTTGGCCTATGATCAGCTTGCATCAAACATATTTCAGAGAACTCTCCTATCCTGAAGATGAATTAGTCACCAGCAAGGAAATTACAAAAGAGTCACTAAAGAACCGCAAGAATTGTTCATTCTGACTTGACACACTCCTATTTTTCTGTCGCAAAAAAGTATCTGAACTTGCTAACAGTCACAGAAAACCAGCCGTTCCTCTGTCCGATTTTGCAACGATAGACAACGACGAGGACAACAATTCTATTCATAACTGAGGTCAATGTCTTGTTTATCAAGCAACTCAAGCAATAATTAATCAATCAAACATCGTCCTTACGTCAGGATTGGCATGAAGAGGCCACTCCTGTTAGTGTATCACATATCACTAGTTTTTTTTCTTACCACTATTTCTAAGAAACGTAAGTCCCAACCCATAAATTAATCCCTGTAGCTCGCGCGTTTACCAGAACTAATTATCTAAAAAATATCTAAAATCATCGGAAAAAATAGATCTTTTATCTAGAATCATTAAAAAAGACCTTCACAAGATGTGGGCAATTTTGGAGAAACAAATAGAAATATCTTTAGATTGTGTCTAGTAGTGTGCTCAAGGTTATAGCCCCGAAAATTGTGACTCGGAGCAACCGGAGATACACAGACAGGCAAAAAGAATCTGTAGCCCACTTGGCTGGTTTGTCGGGGGGCCATTCGTGGGGCTACGGTGATTCGATGTCAAGTATCTCCGTACCTTGAAAGTTCTATTTACAAAAAACCTATATTATTATCTGTTCTCAATAACCAGAAGAAATCCGAAGAGGATTTTCACTGTTCTTGAAGAATGACGGAAAGTGAGAATAGCGAACCAATGTTTGTTTTGTAGGGAGCTGTCACAGAGGCATCGCAGACCAAAAGCCATGGCTAGGGTGGCACCACCACTCTCATTCCCTGGGACCTACTCTAAATATTTCAGTATCAAGCCGCCATACCTTTGAACAATATCTGTGAGCATCTGTGCTTCTTTGCAATTCATTTTTTAGCATCTGTTCGCAAGATGTATCCGATAGAAAAGCTCAAGATGGCTCATGTGTTAAGCGAAGCGTAAAATCGGACGTACTTAAGCAGTTGAAGCGTAATGAACGTAATATAGAAAAGACTTCTTGCGCTTGTTGAACTTACATGAGTTCAGCATTCATCATCATAATCATTATCAGTCTTTTAAGGTCCGTCGTTCGATATAGAACTTTCCCAGGATTCGCCACACTTCTCTATCGTAGGTGTCGAAGGGCCAATACTTTCTGAATTTGTGTACATCGTCTCTCTATCTAGTATTCTGCCGGCCCCGGTTGCGCATTTGATCTCTTGGGATCCATGTTGAGAGTTGTGATGTCGATCGGTTGTTTGCCATTTTTGCAACATGACTAGCCCGCTGCTATTTTAGTTTTCTGATGGATTCTATAACGTTTCGACATACAATGATATAAATAATAGAAAAACGTGCAAGGTGAATCGGTGAAGAAACTGCCAAATTCCGAGCCTTAGACATCAGCCACAACAGATGATGAACCTTTTACAAAGACGTAGGCAAGCATAAATAATGGTCATTTTTGGAGTCTTGGAGCGCTCTCAATTTTTTATTTATTTATTCAGTGTTCGCAGAGGCTTTCAGCGAGAAACCAGTTTTCAACTTTGAATTGAGTTTCATGTTTCAATAAAAGAGCGTTGGGATTTTTTGAGCTCACTTAATAGATCACTGATAATTATTTCTTTGCTTTATGACATTTTGGTTTATAAAATGTTTAATAGGAACACTATTTCCGAATTGTGGGAGAACTTATATATATACATATCCATATATATATATATATATATATATATATATATATATATATATATATCGAAGTCCCAGATGAGTACGTAAACTCTGACGGGTATACTATGTTGTTATACAAACATGTACAAGCATCGACATTAGAGACATTTAAATTTATAGTCCTCTGCCAACTGTCGACTTTTTTCTTAACATCTTGCTAAAGTCATAAAACAACGGAAAGTCATTGAACTTTTCGCATTAATTTGTTTGCCGGGAATACCAATGCCTCAAGAATTATCATCAAATCCCGAAACCAATTTCCTGTGGAACTTCCGTTATTTGCCGCTCCTCCCGATTATGCTTTCAGCGGTGTGAATTCCTTTCGTAAATACGGGGAATTTTACGACAATTACAAGAGGAACAGACGTTTTCTCTCTCTCTCACTTTTTTAATTAAACATTTTTGACGCTGGTTTCAATCTCTAAACACGGAGTTGCCCGGCATTTTGTAGATCTTTGATGGAGCAGTAAGAAAACAACCATTACCGAATAAAATAGTAAACAAAAGTAGCACACGTTACAGATCCCACATCTTCAACGGCCTCCCTCCAAAGGCTTGAAAACTATCATTTCCGTTTCAGTGATCCTCTCAATAGTCATTTATGGAGCTGAAACATGGAACCTAACCAAGAGACAGATCCGCAAATTGGGAACCATGCAACGCGCACATGAAAGAATTATGTTGGACCACACATGGAGAGACCACAAGACAACACAGTTCAAAAAGACAAGAGTCATGGACATCATAGAATCCATAAAAAATCTCAAATGGCAGTGGGATGGCCATGTTGCAAGAATGGCGGACAACCAATGGATCCCCAGAGATCACACGCGCAACTGAGGCCGGCAGAATATTAGATGGAGAGACGAGCGAGAAAATTCGGAAAGTACTGGCTCCGCAACGCCCATGATAGAGAAGTGCAGCAAATCCTGGCGAAGGTCCATGTCCAACGACATATGTTAAAAGGCTGATGATGATGATGTTGATGATTATGATGATTCTGCACCTTTTCTATCACGGCACTTCTATCCGACGTAAACGATTCGGTGTTTAAGGTGATAAATTCAAGACAATTATTACTTGTAATTAGGGCTGTTATTTTAGCATATTAGTTCATGGGAATGTGGTATATATGGGAGACATATTCAATGCATAACTACGAAACGAAAGAAAGTATTTGAAACTGAATTCATAGCCTCCGTTCACAAATTTCAGACATATTTGTCGTAATGGAAATAATTAATTGCCAACTTTTCAGACAAATAAGACGCATGCTTAAGGATAGGATTTAGAGAAATTGCGTCCAACTGACACTTATTCCATTCCCACAACAATCCATTTCGAACTTAACACCCCCCTAGTCATAATACCAGCACATTGAATGCATCGTAATATTTGCAAACATTCAAAATATACGTCTTTTGAGCCGGAAAAACGTATTCCTTTTCAAGTAAAAATAATTGTACTTTTCTGTGTTTCAAAAAAAAATTGAGCTCCCTCTATTACATATGCTAAAATCCCCGCATTAGCTTGGTGAGGCCCTGTAAGTAGCATCAAATTACTGTGTAATTTTTACCCTCTTGTAAAGATGTCTACTGTCCTGCCTGAATACTCTCTTGTTCGGTGACGGTCAGCAGTTTAGTATCACCAATCAATTATTATCTAGGTGAGGGAATTTGGTGATCAAAGGTGCCCTACTAGTATGAACTTGCGCCTGACTTGGGTAAGATTAGTAAATAACAGTAAGACCCACAGAGCAATGTATATACCCTTAACGAAGGATAGAAAGAACACGAGAGAAACTGGTAATGAGAGAAAGCGAGAGAGAGAGAGACCAAAAGTGTATATATAGATGTCGAGAGAAGGATGGTCGTGGGTAGAGAGAGAGAGAGAGAGAGAGAGAGAGAAGGGGGTGATGTACATATCTATGATTATAAGACATCTTATAAGAAGATAGTTCCATCTACATAAGTTATATTTCTAAAAAGCGGAAGTCAAGGGAGATGATTCATATAGATTATGGTGAAAAATATATGATCTGTTTTTCTTATTAATTTTATCTTATTTCTTGTAAATAGCAAATGCAAATAGCTTCAAATTGTGAGTTAAAAAAATATATCTGTTGAATATCGACGTCATACAATGAACAATTGTCGAGTAATCACAGTGCATAGAGTTCTCCAGATCTGCTAATCCAAATTACTACAAACTCAACACTTCACTGCCTTGCGTGCTGGGTACTATATAGTGGATGATCAGTAGTTGACGAATAATCCTTAAATTTACATACATTAAACCACGCATACATACATACATACATACATACATATATATATATATATATATATATATATATATATATAGTGTGTGTGTGTGTGTGTGTGTGTGTGTGAGTATGTGTGTGTATGTATGTGTATGTGCATATATATGGACATGCATTCAGTTCTATTTATATAAAACAAGTCTGATCAGTCACTCAATTGATATCGACACGATTACGTACCAAGTTGAGGATATATATATATATATATATATATATATATATATATATATATATATATATATATGTGTGTGTGTGTGTGTGTGTGTGTGTGCTGTGCGTGTTGCGTTTATTCGTATCTATTTGAAGGAAGAAGTATCTTCCTTTCCCAATTTACACCAATAATTGATTGGAAAATGATGACTGAGTTAAAAGGGGTCACAAGATAATCAACGCAATAATAGACACAGCCAGGCGCTACCAGATGATATTTTTCACAATAGAACGAATACTTTTTCCAATTGAATATCTAAAAGCCTACGATTTAGTAAAAAGTACTTGCGAGAATGTTATTGAAGCATCAGTATATCGCAAATCAAAAACCCAAAAGCTTCTCAGGTAATTTACAAAACACGAATACTGCATTAAATTGAGTTTATTTGATCGTAGTTTGAAGATACTTTGGAATATTTTTGAATGAATCTTGTCTATGAAAAACTTTGCATTTATTCAAATTCGCTTTCTGATTATTATTTCATATTATTTTTCTCCCTTTCTCTCCCTCATATATATATATATATACATATTGGATATATACATACATGCATGTATGGCTTTGAATAACAGCAACATTTATGTACTTTCATTGATACAAATTTGTATTATATATATATATATATATATATATATATATATATATATATATACATATATTTATATATGAAGTATGTGTGTTGAATTATATATATGTATATAAGTGTGTGTGCGTAAATGAAACGAGTTTTTATTTTAGAATTTACAGTCAACCATCTCACCTTTGTCAACTAAAGTATAACAATAGAGTGAGGGCTGAGTATATAAATATATATATATATATATATATATATTTCATTTTATCTAAAACTCCTACTTCAACACTGACAAAACATACACGCACACACAAGCATGCACATACTATACACAAAATAGGTGTTATTCACTCAAGCATTCACACATACGCACAAAAATACCAACTAATATATATATATATATATATATATATATATATATATATATATATATATATATATATATCAATTATTTAAAAACACGTATATACAAAATAAAAGGAAGTGCCAAAGAAGAAAAATAGACTAGAAGATGAAAATGATTTTCCTGCCATCGAATCACAATGCGAACAATTAGAGAACACTTGACGATATTTTTCTCTATTTTCGCTCAGGGCATCTCCAAAGAAAACTGCTAAGATGATACATTGTTTGTTAAAGGGATTTCAAACATGTTCTTCTCAAAACTTGCAGTTACGAGATTTAGCTTCATTATTCCATTCAAGTTGTTGGTTATAAAAAAATTGGTGAGAAGCTGTGTTAAGAGATTTCGAGAAAATGATAATAAATTACGTTCTGAAAATTATTATCTAAAATGACACCCTCATACACGAGACAATTTTCAGGCATAAAAGAGAAAGGTTAGGCCAAGAAAAAAAAAAAAGAGTATTTTTGTTGTCATCAATATTCTCAGGAGATTTTGTTTGGATGTTTCGATGTCCACTTGCATCACACTCAAAACATAATGGAAAAGAATGAATCTCAAAATCCTTTAATAAACAATGATAAGTAAATAGAAAAAAACTGTACATGATGCAGAAAAAAGAATCCAAAGCGTCAATAATTGTTTAAAAATATTTGTAGTTAATGTTAAAAAATGAAAAAAAGGGGACCGTCACTGGACATGAAATCCAGCGGGGGTTCGAACCTAAGGCCGTCCGTCGAAGACACGATAAATATGGGTTGTTGATCAGCGCCAACAATATCAATGAGAACGTCCTCTATTCTACGAAAAAAAAAAACCCCAACCTCGCAGAAAAGAAGATTTCAGTGTCGTACAGATTTCACAAATCACCAGCAACATTATCTAGGCTTGTGAAGTCAGAGTCTGATGACACAGGAAAACCCGAGACGACCACGTGTTCTACCGAATTACAAGAAAGTGCCAGATCATCCTTCTTTCGATGCCCCGCCTATCGCAGCAGCCTGTCTTGAATAACCCCTTGAGATGTCAGGGGTTCCGACTAACAGGTGCTACACCTTGCCCAAAGGTATGTAAAGGTGCCACCAGGGAAATCAACGCCCAAGCGTATTTCGAATATATAATCGATCAATCACTTTTATTTTGTGTGTTGGGCTTGCAACTATTTGTAGACGATCTGCTAGAATAAAGCTAAATTCAGACTTTGTTTCATTGAGTTAACACTAAACTATACTGTGTGTAAGCTCGGTAGAATACACAGTAATTAAACATACTAAATTAAAACGCAAGAACAACAGTTTCATGTATAATCAAACCGGAGCGTATGATCACCTCCAGCGAGCCTTTTGTCGTTTACAGCTTTCAGGACGAGCAGACACTCTCAGCCCACTTGGCCATCTGCCTAGGGGAAAGAAAATCCAACTGAAAACCAACACAGAGCTAAAAAAATCAACTATTACCTGACTAGCTTACTGATTGAATATATATATATATATATATATATATATATATATATATATATATATATATATATATATATATATGTTTGTGTGTGTATGTGTGTCTGTCTGTCTGAATAGGATATCTACTTTCTGTTGGAGTGGGTTCAAGAAAAGTGTGAAATGTTCAGGGAGACACGGGTGGCACTGAATAACTTGATAGATGAACAGGTAGATGAATCTGTTTGAATTCCCCGAGTGTTTTGGGAGCGCTTCTCTTTCCACACACATTATGCATATATATATATATATATATATATATATATATATATATATATATATATATATATGTGTGTGTGTGTGTGTGTGTGTGTGTATGTGCGTGCATTCATATTTGTGTGTATACATGCATATAATGCTTCGTGCTTATATATGTTTTTACTTCTCATCAACTTTCCTATAGTTCATGAATGTTCCAGGTGCATTTGATTTAAAACTTCTAGTGGTTGCACGGATACATGATTCAGGAACATTTTGCTCAAAAGAGGAAATTGGTGTCGGTTTAGCGAATGTTTTGTATTTTCTTAAAAAAAACGTAATACTTGTCCAAGGATCATGCGTATAAACATCGAATAAAATTTCTTTAGGTCATCAATCATCGATTACCTACAGATTAACTTTTCTGATAAATATTTACCTTTCGACCGTATACATATCAACAGGAATCGAATCTGCCACCGATGAGGTAGCTGCTTTTAGGTAGCAATGCTCTTACCATTGAGCTAAACAGCAATGCAAAGACACAAATTACTGCTTTCACCTAATTCCCATCTCGTTTATCTTCGGTCTATTCGTCTGTTTCAACGCGACAGTTATGAATTAAGAAATGGACATAAACAATTAAAGAAAATGGAGATGCTGCCGGAATTAATCCTGTAACCGACAGTTGTGTTTTAGGAAATGGTGGCGAGTTTGATTCCAGCAGCCACATTTTCTTTAATTGTTTATTCTACTAACATTGTCAAGGGTAAGCGATACATTAACCGTGTTGTGACGGGAGACCATGTCAAATAAGTTTCTATATAATATAATGCAATTCATAATTAATTCTGTCGGACCAAATATGTCGGACCAATATATATATATATATATATATATATATATATATATATATATATATATATATATATGTGTGTGTGTGTGTGTGTGTGTGTGTGAGTGTGTGTGTGTGTGTGTGTGTGAGGATGTGCATATTCATACGTATTAGGTTATTGTTAAAAGATTGGCTGATTAAGCAACAAAAATGGATTTGCACCGTACACAAAGCCAAAATGATGCCAAATATTGGTTGAATGCTGTCCAAAGGAGAACAAAGGCTGTAGGAGAAGACCAAAGACTGAGAAATGGAATAAAAGGATTTGTTAGTGAGACATGGCAGAAATAAGCACAGTCATCATGGTAGGAGTTGGGAATTGTCTTTGTCCAGCAGTAGACCCGAAATGACTGATGATGATGATGATGATGATGATGATGGCATTAGGTTATTGCAGGTTTTGTTCGTAGACGAATGTACTGTAATCCTTTGAATTAATAACCCAACTGAGACTGAAGGTTACACAAGGTAAGGGTCGTCGTAAGCCTAGTAAGACAGGGAAACTATTGAATATTTTGTTTGTCAGATTATCCTTCGAAGACATAGATAAATCTAGAGGAATTGATAAATATGGAAAGCGTAATCCCAAGTATGAGATGATTGTCGGTTGGACAGACGGACACATTGGTAGATTCCTGTACACACTCACACACATACGCCCACACACATGTACATATACATGCATATTTATCATACACATCTTGTGAATGTAAATATATAAATGTCACTAGATATATAGATATGAACTGAGATAGATAGATGGATAGAAATAGAAAAAAATCTACATACTGATGTATAGATGGAAACAAACGGATAGCTTCTTTCAAGATGCGCAGTAAAGGATTTATGTATCTAAAAAGGGCCATTTATCAAATAATGTGGGAGATTTTATCGGGAAGTAGAAATTCCATTGAAGGCTAAAGAAGAATTGATTTCAATGCAAATCATATTTGGACGATTTCTCCAAGAGGCATTTATTTAAAATTATTAGCTTGGAGAAG
Organism: Thysanoteuthis rhombus; assembly: GCA_963457665.1. NCBI lineage: Eukaryota > Metazoa > Mollusca > Cephalopoda > Oegopsida > Thysanoteuthidae > Thysanoteuthis > Thysanoteuthis major. The sequence goes on along the minus strand of OY735202.1, from coordinate 12,648,662 downwards.
GAAAAAAAAAAGAACGAAAAAACAAAAAAAAGTTGGGGAACAGGTCTGGTTAGTTATTCAATCGAAACCGTCACGTGATCAACGTCTCTTTGCAGCATACCGTGTTGAGGGTGATCAATTGAAACATTGAAAAAGGGGGTTATCAGCCCTTTGTTGGGCTGTGATTACTAACACGGTCTGAATTTTCAAAACGTAAGGACGAATGCTGCTGGATATAAACTAAAAGATCAATTTAGCATGAACTTACATTGCAACACTTTTTAGGAGTGGGGGTTAAAAACAAAAACCTTTAGCGACATCATCATCAGTCTATTGACGCCTGTCGTTGGACATAGACCTTCCCCAGGATTTACCACACTTCTCTATCGTGGGTGTCGCGGACCCAGTACTTTCTGACTTTGTCTAATTCTATGATGTGTCAGACTCCTGTCTCATCCCAGAATGTACTGTCTTGTGATCCCTCCACGTAAGGTTGAGAATAATTCTTTCATGTGCTCATTTAACGACATGATAAGGAGTAAATGTTTATATTTTCAGCTCTCTATGCCCATTGGTGCAATCTGTACGCATGATACATACAAACATAGCCAGCCAGCCAGCCAGCCAGCCAGCCAGACCGATTAAAAACTGAAGGAACCTATGTTGACAGTTTTGGTTGACAGTTTCTAAAAGAAAGGAAGGATGCAAGAAATGCATTTGTTTTTTTTTTCAATGCAAAGTTAAAAAGAATAGAGATACAGTAAATGATAACAAGTAAAAAAAAAGAAAGAGAAAATTAAATTTAATCGCAAAGGGATTAGGAAGAAAGGAAAAAAGAGGAGAGTGAAAAGAAAGAGAGGGAGAAGAAAGGAAAACGTCGAGTAGTAGAAAGATAAAGAGAGAAAGAAGGAGAAGCTAATGAAGGGAGATGAAGTAAAGGGACAGTTACTGCACGCATTTAGAGGGAACGAATAAATAAATACATAAATTGAGAAACAAAGACAGGAAGAAAAAAAGAGTGCAGAAAAAGAAGGAAAAAAGAAACTAGTGAGAAATGAATGAAAAGGCAAAAGGAAAAAGAAAAAGAAAAGTAGAAAGAAAGATAGAAAGAAAAGAAAAAAAAGGAAGACAGAAAGGACGAAGGATGGGAAGGAAGGAAATGGAAAAAACAAAAACGATTGATAGATAGAAAGTAAAAAAAGAGAGAGATGGGGAAGAAGATGAGAGGAAGAAATTAAAGAGTGGAAATTGGTAAGGGGAGAAGAAAACGAAAGAAATGTGTAAGAAAGTAGAAAAGAAAGGGAATAAAGCGAGATAAAAAAGAAAAATAAAGGATTTGGTAATGCATCTAATGAAAGGAAAGAAAGGAGGGAAGGAAGAAAATTAAATAGATAAAGAAAGAAAGACAGAAGCATTTGCAAGAAAGAAAAGAAAGAAAGAAAGGGTCATTTGCAAGGAAGAAAGAAAAGATAAAGAAAGAAAAAAAGAAAGAAGAATCATTTGAAAGAAAAGATAAAAAGAGAGAAAGAAAGAAAGAGAGAAAAAGTGAAAAATAGAAAGAAGGAGGGAGGGTAAAGTAATGGATGTGTGGAGATGTTGAAAGAAAAGAGAATAAAAAGAAAGAAAAGAGAATAAAAAGAAAAATAAAGGATTAGGGAATGCTCGTGTTAGAAAGGGAAAGAAAGAATGAACAAGAATTGAAAAGAATTGAAAGGGAGAAAAAAAGGAAAAATCGATTCATCAATTGATAGAAAGAAAATTAATAAAGAATGTTGGAAAAAGATAGAAGGAAATGGACGAACGATCGAGAAAATAAATTAATCAACAGGATTTAAAAACCACAAAATCGAATCTGATTTTGAGATTATTACAGAATTATTAGCGATAAAATTAATCAAAATCGATTTTCGTGAAGATCAAAAATCAGGAGAGAGAAAGGAGAGATGATGTTGGGAAGAGGCAGATAAGAGGTTTCATTTAAGAACATTGACTGAGCGGAAATTTAAAAGAGAGAAAATTCAAGACGACAGACGACCATAGACTTACAAAATGGCGGCAATCGAGAACAAAAGAAATCTACATTATAATAAGCTACGTGTCTCTGTGTTTGTCACACTATAGATATAAAACATGAATGCTGAACGAATAGACTTGAGATTCTGAGAATGGACTCGAAACATAGACATCGTGAAGAGGGTAGGGAAAGAGACAGAGACTCAGAGTAGTGATACGCAAAAGGCTGAACTCGGCCGTCGAGAGGAAGAGGAAGGCGTGTGGGTAAAATGAGGTATAATTGAACTAACCGTGTGTGCGAGCTGGAGATATGGAATGCCGGTATGTTCACCTCCCATGGGATTATTGGGTGCGCGAGCAGCTCTAGTAGCCGTGACCGTCACTGACTGACCGACTAACATACCGAAAGATTCCACCACCCATTCAACCCTCCCTTCCTTCTATATAACTCATAAAGTGCAAGAGGGAGGGAACGAGAGCTTGCCCAGAAATGGTCTGACGAGGCTTGTTTCTGATACTACAGAGCTTTAGATTCCAATCCCGAGATATAACGTTTGCAAAGCAACGGGTATCTGATTAGTTGAAGGATTTTTCAATGTGTACCCTTTCTACTCAGCAAGGCATAACCATTGCTTAACTCTTGTGGACATTACGTAGCCATTTGAGAAAATAGCAGAGAAACAGACTTGCAATGATTATGTGTGCTAGTATATGCTTCGAGTTAATCATAGAAACCAATGAAGGCACATTAGTCTAACACACGCTGGAGAGAAGATAAAACCAATATGGCTGCCGAGTTCCCAATCGAGACGTTTGCAACGGATTTGATTAATGTTTATTCTCTCTGTGATTTTTATCATTAGCTAGTGTATTTTTGTTTAATTTTTCAGTCTTGGAAGAACATAACATGGTTTCCTAATAACAGGCCAATTATCTATTTGCCTTAAAATGTAATCTGCAGTCTTTTTTTTTATGGATTACTCTCTTCTTTTTTCCGTTTACCATCCATCTCTTACTTCATTTTCCAAACTGGTTTTCGGCCCTAATTTCCCCTTCTTTCTTTTTTTTTTTAAAAGAAAATTTTATTACTCTTTTTCATGTAATTAATTTTCTTTTTAGATTCTACCGCTTGTTTTTTTTTTTCCTTTCTCTATTACTCTCCAACTCCAGTCCAAGTCTGGAGTTGACTTTGTTTGTCAGCCATAACAAGAACAACCTTCAACAAATTCAGGGGAGTAAAAATAACATTCTCATACCACGATTTAAAATCACGACAAAGCGATTGGTAGGCTTGTCCCTACCAACTGAGCTGAATTGACAAGTGTTACGTGTCTATAACATTTATCTTACAAAAACAAAGGGCTTATTTCATTCTTATAATTAAATACATAGATATGGTTGGTCCAGCTGGCTTGGCAACTGTGCACGTATATATCACGCATAAAGGCCCTAACAAAGGAGCTAAGGACTGAAACATTTACTCCTCATTATGTTTATGAAAAAAAGCTCTCTTCTAAATTTAAGTTTATTCGAAATTGGTCCTTCAGTTTGTGTCCGGTAGGATTTACGCTTATTGTTTTTTTAAAAATTATATTTTTCTCTCGATCATGGCCTAACAAAAGGCTACAGGTGTAACTTATTCATTGATCATCCCTTTTTTGATTTTTCAATTGATCACCCTCAACACGACATGCAACCAAAAGACTGAGGTTATGTGGTGGTTTCTATTGAGTGACTAACTGGACCTGTCTCTTGTTCTTTCTGTCTTTTTCTTGTCTGAATTTTAGAGAGGGATCGCTGTTATCATTCTGTAGTTTCTTTTTTATTATTATACTCATCTTTTTCATTGTTTATTTTGAAGTTAGGACCGATGTCCTCTCCAATCCATATCGTATTTGGTAATCAAGGAATTTCATTCGTTAGAGGAGTATCATGGATAGAAGCTCAACTTAGTACGACACAAAAACAAATGGGAGGAAATATGCACAAGGACGATTATGTGGCGCCAGTCCTCTAAGTGGTTGGGCTGTTTAGAGGAAGGGTTGGAGATTAGTAAAGATTGAGAGAACAAAGAAATGCAAGTATCATCATCATCATCATCATCATCATCATCATCATCATCATCATCAGCAGCAGCAGCAGCAGCAGCAGCAGCAGCAGCAATAGCCTTATAACGTCTATTGTTGGATAAATACCTTCCCCAAGTAACGCCTAACTTCTCTATCAATACTTTCCCAATTTGTCCATTTCGTTAAACCATTTTATTTCCTGCTGGTCACAGTTTTGTATATGAGCTCTTTGTGAGTCCTGATGTCTATCGATTGTCTGCCATTCTTACAACTTGACCGGCTCTTCGAGTTTTCTAATGGGTTCTATGATATCCCTGACAACCGTTTATTCTCTAAAATACTGCGCTGTTTTGTAATCTCTCCATTTGCATTTGAGTATGATTCTATAATGTGCATGTTGCATGGTTTTCAGTACTGGGGGTCAACTCTTTGGTTAGGTTCCATGTTTCAGCCCCGATTTTTCAAGTTAATCCTGGTTAAAATACGCAAAGCAAAAATAAATTATCATTTCATCAAAAATCAAAGGGAAAATATCGTCCGAAATGCAATATAATTTATTGGCAAAGGGAAAAGTTATGAATATGCATATGAAGTGTATACAATAATTATAAACACTGTATCGTGCGCTTTTCTTTTTCATTCTCTAATTTCTCCTTCTCTCTTTCTTTTTTGTATTTTCTTTTTTCTTTTTGATCTCGAGAACTGATTTTGAAGAGGAATTACACGACAAAGTGTGACGTAAAAAAAAACAAGAAATACTTTCTTCGACCCATATTTTCGGTCCTTCTTATCTCACGAACGCTATCAACGAATTTTTAAGAATTCTGAAAAAAAAAAACAAAACATTTTGGTTTTTAGAGAAATGTCGACTTTCATCGCAGTTAAACAATATTAAAAAGTGGGAAAGAAATTTAACGGAATAAATATTTAAAACACTCCAGGAAGATTCCAGGAGTTATTTGGATTATTGAACTCAAATGGCAATGGGCAGGCCATGTTGCAAAAATGAAAGACAACCGATGGACATCACGTCTCACAACATGGATCCACAGAGATCACATAAGATACCGAGGCCGACAGAACACAAGATGGAGAGATGAACTAGACAGATCCAGGAAATATTGGCTAGGCGACGCCCATGATAGAGAATAGTGACGAATTCTGGGGAAGGTCTATGTCCAATGACGGACGTTAAAAGACTGATGATGATGATGACTTATTCATTTTGGTCGACGTATTCTTTGTCTTCAAAAGTCATTTATTCACTACCATCATCATTGGTTTGTGTAGGTTCCCTAGCATAAAGCCGTGTCTCCAGTCCAAGTAATAAGTCGATTTCTTACGGGGTGGAGTGGTCAGTTTCATACCCGTCCCTCCTCGGTCATTATAATTACACACGTTTTTCGGACTACTGAACTCATTCCTCGTGTCGCTTTTGTTGTCAGCATATCTTTTCAGCCGATCCATTCTTCAGGCTTTTTCATATTTACAATCCGCCAGGAAAGAGAAGGCGATCACTTTTTTTTTTTTTGGCAAATACTCTGTTAACCCTTTCGAAATTCCTGTAACATATACTCCCCGAGGTTTCTATGTCTGCTGGGAAGTAGATAAATTTCCCATGGATCTCTTTTACTCAGAAGTCCACTGGGTGGTATGGGTCCTGAATAATTATATACATAAGATCTACCTGCTTTTACAACCTCAGAAAATGGCGTCATCATCATAAACCCACGAGGAAATTACTTTGCATTACTGACTGAAGAGGAAAGACGTTCAAGCCAAGTTATCTGCTAATTCATTGTTCTTCATCAGTCTCAGGATAAATTTCTAACGCTTGTTCAAAATCGAATCGATTAAATGATAGTTTTCTTTAACCACTAAATTAGAATCAACACGTTTTGTGGAATTTTATGAATACTCTTTTACTAAAATTCAGGCATTAAAAGACTTCATAGGTTAGTCCTGAAAGGGTTAAGTGTTTTGATTTTTCATGGCTATCTAGTTACTGGATAGCTTCTAAAATATTACTTCTGCATCGTGTCAAAGAGTAAACATATACTCGGTATACCCCTATCCTCATGTAATCATTCTATGAACTCAATTAATGTATGTATCAACTATCGCTTGAGATTATAGGGTACGTGTCGTTATTGTTTACTTAATCAGCAGCCACGACACGGAGTCAAGAAGATTGGGTATAGATTTTCACCCTCAAGAATCAGGGGTCAAGAAATCCAGCTCACAATATTGGTCGGGGTGAGAGAAGAGCTGTGAGACGTTTGAAAGTTTATGGTAATAGGTTCCTGTCAGAACAAGACTCGGGATCGTAAAACATTTACCGGCAACGGTAAAGGAATCGGTAAAGCAAAAAAAAAAAAAAACGGATTTTGTTTTTTGCTCACTTGACTTCCCCTTGCACTTGTATCCTATCAGAAACCGTCAACATAGGTTTCTTCAGTTGTTTTTTAATTGGTCTGGTTGGCTGGTTGTTTACCTGGTCATGTATGTATCATGCATACATATCACGACACTAACTATTGAGAAAAAAAAGTTTCGGCAAGAATAATTCCTTCATAGAAGTGTTCACTTGTGTCTTTTTTACTTATGAAACCACTGGGCTACAGGGCTGAAAATTTAAATATTTACTTCTTATTATGTCAACAGAAAACGTTTTTTTCTGCTTTTGAAAATACCCCAAATAGGTTTTCCGTTGGTGTTCAATTTGCAATGCGAATTCATGCTAAATTAGTCTCATGGTTTCTGCCCGGCAACATCCACCACCCAACAAATAGCGAGAGAAGTAACTTATCGTATTCTTGTACTTGGATCATATTTTGTTTTTACTTTTCTTAAAATAAAAATCACACATCAAACCTAAAATGTAACTTATTTTCTTCCATTTATGAGCTATCATACAACGATCAGAGGCGATCGTTTTGAATGAAATTAATTAAATAAAACCCTCCTGATGTCTTCTAACGACTATCACAGGACATATCTGACTGAATTTTTTTCTCAGATGGGTGACAATGTTAGAAACAATGAACGACAATACGCTAATTTTGACATATTAAATGTAGCTGTACGCTTATATGACAAGTGTGACTATCGAAAGCGATCCATTTGAATGAATCGTGTTGAAACTAAACGCACCCAATATGATCTATCAACAATAACAGAACGAATATTTTTGGCTAACCGATATATATGTATATATATATATATATATATATATATATATATATATATATATATATATATATATATATATATACTCTCTTTTCCGACTACATACCTTTTGGAAGCCAACTCAAAAGGCGGTCATGCAGAATTCATATGATTCATTTCGAGTGCTCAATATCTACAAGTAGATAAAGATGATAATATTAGAGAACAATTAGAGAAAACTTGACATCGCGTTTCGCGAGAGACAGTGATATATATATATATATATATATATATGTGTGTGTGTGTGTGTGTGTGTGTGTATAAACATAAATACAGACAAACATATATATACCTATGCATCATTAAAAAATATACATATAAACATACATCTATATAAACAAATACACACACACACACACACACATATATATATATATATATGTATACATATAAGTTGGAGATTATTTTATATTCGATAACTTGGATATTTTGTAGAAAAAAATCGATCATGAATACAAAACCATTATACTAAATATCTAAGTTATCAACTCTAAATCTCTCTCTTTCTCTCTCTCTATCTTTTTCTTTCTCTCTCTCCATCTATCTCTCTATCTATCTTTCTACATATATATATATATATATATATATATATATATATATATATATATATATACTTCGGCAGAGAGGATTACAAAAACATTCTCCAGAAAGCGTCCTCTTTAGCATCTATCTACCAGCACATATCTATCTATCTATCTATCTATCTATCTATCTATTTATCTATCACTTTCTGCAATTACTTGAGTGTAATTTGTGACTCTGTTTCGTGCATGACTTGTTTGTTTTCTTCAACGTTCCTTTAGTTTATCAGGACGAAACAGACTGGATCGCCCTCGACTCTTTAAAAGCAAAGCCACCATCTCCTTTGGGATCCTCTTTTTCTTCCTCTGTATTCGCCCTCGTCCATGTCTAATACTTATAATCACATTAGGACACACATACGTATATTTTAGTTACAAAGGGTAGGGCGAGGTATGGCCTGTGTATCGGATACCTTCTTTTTTTTTTTTTTCGTCCACTGGCGTTAATCAAAAAGAAATTCCACGAGATGGCCAACAGCTGACAAAACAATTATGATCCTGCTTGGAGATCAGAGAATAGGGGGTATCGTTTCAGAGAACAGGGTTAAGCAAACTGCGATCTGCAAACGACACTCATGTCTCGTCGGGAAGCGGAGACGGAAGAAACACAAAGATGGCCTCCCGTGGAAGAATTGTAACGGTGATATGGCGCGTCGGGCAGTTCGTTCATCCGTTTGAAGATGAATGGAAATTCGTGTGGAAAAAGTAAAGGAAGCCATTGTGGAATGGAGAAGAAGCAACAAACAGACAGACAGAAGACGAACGAAGGAAAAGGGAAAGAAAAGAAAGAGGAATAAGAAGTAGAGGAAGAGTATTTGATGAAGGGAGATAAGTACGAGCGAACGGAGAGGAAAAAATATGTTATTAGTAGCATCTATCTATCTATCTATCTATCTATCTATCTATCTATCTATCTATCTATCTCGTATGCTATCTATCTATCTGTCTATCTAACCATCTTATCTCATCTATCTATCTATCTAGCTAGCTTATTTAAATTGCTATCTCTCTCTCTCTCTCTATCTATCTATCTATCTAGTTAGCTAGCAAGCTAGCTAGCTTGCTACATATTCATCTGACTTGCTATTTATGAATGTATGTATGTATGTATGTATGTATGTATCTATCTATCTATCTATCTATCTATTTATCTAAGCGACTGCAGTAAGAGAAATCGAAGGAAATAGAGGACAGAAACAAAGAGGAATATTGAAATAAGAAGAAATTTCAAAGGAGGGAAGATAGAAAGACACAAAGGAAAGAAATACAGATGACGAGTTAGCAAGAAAAAGGGAAATAAAAAAGAAACAAAAAGTTGAGAAAACAGAGGAAGACGTGACAAGAAAGAGAATTTGAAAGAGAAGGAAAAAGAAGACATGTGAAGGAATAGGAGGAAAATGAAACCAGAAAGAGAAAGGGAGTGAAAGAGAGGGAGGAGTGAAGAAGAAATTACAATAATTGTTACTGACGATGATAATAATTGAAATAGCCTCACGCACAATCGTTCACATATATATTTGACAAATTACCCTCACAAATCTCTCTCCCTCTGTCTCTCTTTTTCTCTTCCAGTCTCTCTCTCGCTTTCTCTCTTTGCCTCTGTCTCTCCCTCTAGATTGAAAGATCGGTAACCACTTTGAAGAAGAAAGTGATTATTATTTTGGGTGGAAAGTGTGAAAGAGTTAATTTTTGAACAAAATTATCGAAAAGAAGAAAAAAGAAAGAGAAATTTGACTATTTGTAATAAAAAAAAGTATACAAAGAAAAGAAAACTGTAACGGTCGGGGTTGGCTTAAAATAACAATGTTGAACGTCTATAAAGCACCGTGTGATCTCAATATGAAAAGGCCCCGAGAGCGAGAAAAAGAACCAAAATGGCGAATGTTAACGATGAAATCCCCGGGGCCGTACAATCAATACTGCAAATGGAGTTTCATCAAGGAAAATATTACACGATAATGATACTTATGCTGTGAATGCAAAACACAAAATACAAGGCCTATACGAGAAGTATCCTGCCATTTGATATTAACGAAAAAGTCGCCTGCCTAGGGCAAGCGCGCATTATGCTCCTTGAAAGTACGCACTTTGAAACCTCACGCTTTTACCCCAGCCTCCCTTCTAATTTTCAAAATAGTCTGCAAAGACTTCATTCTGTATCGCAATCAGCTGTCTTACTGTATTCTCCTTAATCTCGTATACGGGCTGGAATTTCTATAAAAACAACAACAACGACAACTCCCTCCCCCAAAAAACAGAAGTTACAAGGAGCCTAATGTGGACTGTTGGGAACTGATAGATAAGGATGATGCGATGTTTTGCCAAGATATCTAGCATAAGACGTAGAGACAGACTGACCCTGTCATTGAGAAGGCAACAGCCACACGGCACACAAACTCATTCAATAGCGTCCTAATGCCAACTGGGTAACCCTTCATCGTTACTGTTATTAGTTCATTATTCTCCTTTCACAAGTGAAACCTAAAAATCAAGTTATAGTAGTAACAAACTACGGAAATATTGGCAAATAGCCAAAGTAGTTAATAATAAGGGTAGATACGTCAATTTCATTTGCTCTCAGATATTCTTATAGTTTATGAATACATTGCATAGTTAATAAATATTTCCGAGAAAAGTATACACATAAATTGCAGAAATATATATGCAAGTAATAAGATGATATCTTAGTTGTCAACGCCCAAAGAATTTGCAGGGGTCCAGCTAGAACTGAATATTAGCAGAAATTCTAACCCCTAAAATAATTGTTGAAAGTGAACAATTTAGCGCAGCTTAAAACTCTGAAAGGCAAAACCAAATTGAAAAAAACAAACAAGCAAACAAACAAAGAAAAAAAGTTTTGAGAAGGCATTAGTAAGGAACTTCATAAAGAACACTGGGAGGGTTTCTGAAAGAACTACAATCCGGGAAATTAATGGTTGACTGAGAAACTTCAATGGAGAGTGATTGATTGTTAGGTTACATCAAGGCTGCACTACTGGTTCTCGAGATACTCAAAATGACAGAATACGCACGGACAGACCACATTTTCTTTTTTTTTAAAGAAAATATTTGAAATATAATTGGGAACGAGGCAACAACAAAGGGGACGTACTACAAGAGAACAGTGAAAGAATGAAAATCTGTAACAAAAAAGCAGACGACAGGAAGGGAAGTAATTAAAAGGAGGTAATTGAAATCAACCGTTTAGATAATTCTAGTTATTTTTTTTTTCAACTAGAATTAGATGTTTTGGGTTGCGTCTAGATGTCAGAAATTGCTATTTAGGTGATTATTAATGAGATGATATTTTTATATATGCTCTTGGGTTCTATTTCAGATCTAAACCTGAAAATAAATTAAGCATTTTATCTTCCGGTTTCTGCTGGTTGGAAATGGTAATCATTCCACAACCGAAATAATTCCACAGCGAAAATAAATGCTATAATTGCTAGTGAGTCCATTCAAGTATGTTTTCTATAATGAAATGCAATTATTAAATTTCTTTATAAAACTATTTCATCAAATGTCAAATTTTTCTATTCATGGAAATCATGAAAAAAAAAGGAAGATATTTCCATGCATATATGAGAAAAATATGAAAATGTTTGCTGACGTTTGCTTATACGTCGTATATAGCCAGGATTATGTAGCCACATCTTCACCCACCAGTGTTTTAGCTTGTGGCCTTACCTCCAATATAAAAAAATCTGCGCATTTTGAACTTCCTACTTGATTTATGGCTGAGTTTCTCAACTTGGGTGATATCGCCCAGCGGTGGGCGATTTCAACTCTGGAGCAGAAAATGGATTGGCGTTGTAAGATTCTGGGTATAAGACATTAGAATTGCATTGTTGATATCTAAAGACTGAGTGTCTCAAACGTTTGATGTTGCTATTTTACTTTACTTTCTTTAAAGAAAAACTGCGAGAGCTGTTCATTACAATTGCTTTTTTTTTTTAAAGTGTTAAGAGCTCTTTGGTATTCCCCTGAATATTCACTATACGTATTGGCAATGGAAAAAAGAATCCATATGAAAGTGGGTAGTGACGCCCGAAATGTTGAGAATCACTGATTTAGAATTTCTGCAAGGTAGGGAGCTTTTTCGTGGACAATGAATGGCTAGACAGACTTTGTGTAACACAGTTTGCATATTCGAGAGGCAAAACTGATTATAAAAAAAAAATGACAAAACATCGAAAGGTCCTGAGAAGGCTTTTAGTGTGGAACGTCAGCAAAACTCATTGAAACTGTTTAAAACCCCGGAAATTAATGGTTTTAATTGTTAGTTATTGCCTATAACAAGCGAGACTTGGTTGTTATCGATAGTGTTTGGGTCTATTCATTTAACACTCACTTCTACAGTGAATTGGGAAAGAATGTGTGAAGAAAAAAATAAAATAAAATAAAATAAAAGGCTGTAACAGTCTTTTATCCCTTACTTTCGGTTTCTTTGATGTAAAGAGTCGCGTTTTATGGCCTCCGCGGTTTTATGTGTCCCTGTTCCAGGGTCCAATTAAAAATGGCAGAAATCAGCGGAAAATTAGTTTTTCTTTCGCTGCTACAGAAGAACAATAATGGTTCGTTTTTGCTACTAGTTCGACAAGGGATTTCACTGATTGTGACATTGTTTGTTTAATAGAACATAAGTGCCTACACACATACACACACACACACACACACACACACACACACATTTATATATATTCAGGGTTGAGCACTCTTTAAGTGAGGTAACTCATCCACTGTAAGCTTATGCAATGCTCTTCCAGAGGAATAGAGCACTCTGGTGGATGGGGAATTTCTGCGTAAATAAATATAAATATAAATTCAGCCTTACTGACCGTCCAGTTCCCGTTGCCCAGAGGTAGGATATCGATCTCCGAGTTTGAAGCGAAGGTTTCAATCCTGCCTCGCAGTACTAGATGGGATAATGGAAAGTCTATAGCCACACAGAAGAGATGTAATACATCGAAACAGCGATATATATATATATATATCGCAGCAGCAGGTGCATAAATGCCCCCCTCTTTCCGTGATTGCACAAATCTCTGCCATGTCTCACCGGCACACTTTTCTCACCCATCTCTGGTCTTTTTCTACTGCGTTTACTTTCGCCTCATTATGCGCTCTATGCATTTCCATTTTTATTGTTTAATTACTAGGACGATATCCTTCACCCTGGTTCTCTCTCGGATTCATGTTGGTAATTTTCTATCGGTAGGAGTTATTCCTGATATTGCTCTTTCCATTACCCTCGGAGCAGTTTTGAGTTATTTTTTTTCGAGTAGTTATATATACACAAACACAGATATATATATATATATATATATATATATATATATATATATATATATATATATATTGAAATTACATCCCGTTATGATACTGTGGATATATCATTTGGCCCTGACAACTTGAATGGAATAAACAATTAAATAAAACGGGGCAGCTGTATGAATCGAATCTGCAACCGATAGGGTAGCCACTTCAACGTGGCATTGCCCTTACAATCGCCACCGGCAATGCAAACGCCTAAATGATTTTTCAACTCTAAGTTCTCATTAGGAATGCCAAAACCGTTAAGTATCATAAATATATTTCTCATTTTTCATCTATTTCATGATTACATCAGAAGTAGACTATTTCTTAGAAAAATATTTGTCCAGAGCTAACTGCATTTATTTTATATTTTTCTTTTCATTATACAATATCCTATAGTTAACATTCGTTTTTCCCAAAATCTCTTCAGACTTCTACGCTCCTCAACATTTTGATCAAAATACTTGGCAGCTTCAACATGTTTGAATTCTTTTTGAAGTTCTTTCATCGTGATTTCTTTAGCCACTTTTCCAGCTGTTTCACTCCCTTTATTCTCAGCTATCTCGAAATGCACCTTGCTCATCGCCTTGAAGGGGAGATCATTTTTTAAGCTATTTTCTTCATACAATTCAAGCTAATCTCGACCATTTTCTGTATCCACGCCGAAACCTATCTTAATCTATTTAGCAATTATTTGTTCAATCATTACAATTGCATAAGATATCATGGTATGGTAACTGAACTGGAGTTTTCCAGAAATTTCCAGAAATATTCTGCGGTAACTGAATAATTACACGCATAAAACAGGATATGGTTGCCGTGTTCCAAATCGCGTTGATTGGATTTCGCGCTGAATGAAATGGAGTATAGTACATGTGATCTGACTTTGTTCATCTGTACTCGTTTTTAAATGCCCAAAGTAAAGAAAGAAAGAAGAAAAAAAAAGGCAGAAATTACGTGAAAAAAAGATTTGAATGAAAGAACCTAGTAAGGAATTGATTAAAGTAGACGGTAATTGTTGGCAATCTGAAGACTTGGAAGAAAAAAGTTATTTCCTTTTGCAGGAAGGTGAGCAAACAAAACAAAAACCAAAATCAAAATCCCACTAAGAAAACGAGGAGCAAAAAAATGGAAAGCAGTATTTACCGGAAGTGCTTTTCAGTCATCACGTGACATACTTGACTTACTAGATCCATCGATTTATTCCGAGATTATCAGAAAAGCGTTCGTAAAAAAATGCATATTGATTATTGCATTTATCACTGAGTGCACGCGTACAGCCTTTCCTCCAAAATCACACTTACGCACACACTCTCTTTCTCTCTCTCTCTCTCTGTCTATCTTTCTCTCTCTCTCGCACACACACAATGATTTCGCGAGATATGGGAAATGTACGGACACACACAGGGAACGCTTAGTAACTTTTGCAAAAGAAGGCGACGCCAAAAACTAGTGCTAAAAGGGACATTTCTCAATCAATATTTGACTTGCTTTGAGCAATTAGAATAAAAGGCCCTGCCTCTCGACCAGTCGTTCGATGATTTATCCATCAATGAAAATACTGACTCTATCCTTTGGTTTAATTTATTGGAAACAACACCTATCAAAAGCCGTTATCATGCTTTTGACCACACAAGAAAAACGTCAAAATTTGACATCAATTCATCATGCAATATCCAAGATTGACTCTTGATGGAGTGATTTCATATGATGTATGAAATGTTCAGAGACACTGGATTTGCTAGGTAACTTCCGCTGAGGAAAGGAATGTTCATAAATTGTGATAAAATTGATATCATTAAACCAATATTTGAATCTTGAGCAATTGTTTGGATTAAATTGCCCGACCTCTCGGCCACCAGATCGCTGATTTATCCATCAATGACTATGCTATAAATTATTGCTACATTTCATCATGTCTTGCTCTTCTCTAGCTCCTGGCCTGTGTCTCATTCTCCCTCACATCTCCCAATCCTTGACCCCGTCTAAATTTAGATCTAGATACTATATAAACACTAGTTTCATATGCGAAAAATCTTCCCATCTCTTCAGTAAATTGCCTAACTTTCTTTCCCCCTCTTCTTTTCCTATCATCTTCTTAAACTACCTAACTTGTTCTCTTTTTTTATCTTCATACCTTCTTATTTAACTACCAAATGTTATTGCTGAAAGTATAATGCTCAGACATGAAAAAAAAGTACGAACAAACAGATGTTTAGAATCCATCAACCAAAACTGTCATAGAACATAGGTTTCTTTAGTTTTCAAGTCAGTCCTTCAGTCTGTCTGTGTATGTATGTATGTATGTATGTATGTGTCACGCATACATGCCACACCAGCAGAGCAAGAGGATTGAAAATTTCAACATCAATAGATTTTAAATGGTGGTGGTTGGTCAATTTGTAATGTAAGTTTATGCTAAATTGATCAATGCCTGGCAGCATTTTTTTAAATATAGAAATTCAGACTTTTTTTCAGTGATAACT
>OY735202.1:12530487-12627987 GCA_963457665.1 Thysanoteuthis rhombus | reverse complement strand
TGCCTATTTGGTGTGTTGCTTCTATTTCCGATTTGCTACTTGAACATAATGAAAATATTCCGTTTTTTAAAACAAATTGTGATGGGCGATGGAAAGAAGATACTTTACGATAACACTCTATTCTGGGAATTCCACTGATATTGCTGCTGGCCTTTGTCAAGTTTACCAAACAACATGTGTAACAACTTCAGTCAGTTATTTCTACCTGGTTGTTAATTATGGAAAGTTTTATTTCCCCCAGCTTGGCAACACTTCTACAATAGAGACGAAGCCTAGTATTGAGTCAGATGCAATTGATATGGATCCATGCCTTTCCCGATTAGCATTAGTGATAAGTAGGCAGAAGAAGCCTTAGTTGAAATTCGAATCATCACGCGTCTCCGTAGTTTTTACTTGTTATATATATACTATTTGAGGAAGCATTTAATTTTGCCAAATGTTACTCCGGAATCCCGAAATGATTTAGTCGGAACTACTGCACCCAACAAAACGACATACGAGATGGTACCCAAAATAACTGGAAGTATTTAGAAGAAAAAAACAAAACAAAAAAACAAAAAACAAAACTTGCATGCCAGGTTACGACTTTGCAAAGGAACGGGGGGTCATTTCTAATCGGCTCCCTCAAATTAATACTCACATTCAAACGGTTACATTTTTTTTTATCCTCTGCGAGCAAACGAGCAATGAATTTTGCCGAAACAATTTTCATTTCTAAAACTTTCATCAAGATCCGCTACCATGGACCCCAAGACAAAGTATTTACATTGATATCTCAATTGACCGATGATAATCCTCATAGATTAGATAACGAATTTTCTCAAGATTTTCCTAAATTCGGTCGTCCAGATTGTGGTTGGTCTTCAAGTGATATCTCATCATGTTTTTGACTCGACTACAACTTGAGTATTACCTAATGCTTCTTACCTAAAAGTTTATCTAATCATTATAATTGTTTCAGCGGTAATTTTCCAAATGAAAACAAAACTTCTCGACTACTCTCGATTCTCTTCCATCGGCCATTATGACAGTCGCCAAATATTCTCCCAAATGCCAGAAGAATGCCACTGTAAACAAATCAGTCAGTCCAGAACCACGCCACCTGGCAGACTGGTTCAGTGTCTGGTATGGTGTCAACACGTGACACATAGCAGCGCAATGTGCAATTATGCTCAGTTCGCATGCCAAATTCAAATTCCTCTCATGTGTCACTTCCACTTTCATGACTTCAGGAAATACAAAAGCTACGTCCCCCTTGAGTAGAGTCTTGTTACTGGCACGTCAGAACAGAACACAGGAATAGGAGTCGACGGATGTTGAAGATTTTGTAGGACATCAAGGAACATTCCTTTAATTTAGTAGTTAAATCAATTAAAAACTTCATTTCGATTTTAATTTGCAGTCAATTTACAACATTTAATGAACATTTCACGTACCCGATTGATTAATAAGGCGAGAAAATCAATTTCGTCAAGTTAACATTAAGACACTCGAACAGTTTCAGTTATGCTCGAAGATTATTAAAACGTAGCACCATGAAGGGTTTATTTTTCACTCATTTCCCGCCATATTTGTGGTTTTTCGTCCATTTTTTTTTTCATGTTTGTGGTTCTTCATTTATTTTCGCCATATTTGTTGTTTTACGCACGTTTCTGTCATATTTGTTGAGATGGTGAGGCTCACAGCCGTGTGCATGACGTGCCTTGCATAATACTTGAATTACTTGGGCCTTCTCAGCAATTAAATCCGCATAGTTATTGTGTTCATTTTGATAATTATTTCTAACGACGTTTAAGAAGTTTGGAAATGTTTTTCACTCAAATTAGAAAAAAAAGGAGTGAAAACTTGAAAAAAAAAAATGTCTTCGATCCATTTTTTGAACTGTTTCTTAGATTTTAAAATAATCTTGGGTTCTCTCTCTATTTTTCTTGTACGAAGTACCCCCATCATTAGCACTGAACTTTCTTTACATTCCTCCAATTTTCTCTTTTTTATTTTGTTTTAGCTCCCTTCTCTCTCGTCTCTTATCTCTCACCCATTCGTGATTTTGTTTTTTGTTTAATTGCCAATCGTTACTTGAGTGCCTACTGAAGCACTATGACCAGCTTAAATCTACTCAGCTCAATAGAGATGCGGTGGGGTTAGTCAGTAACTGCTCAGATAATAGATTCGGCGATCCGAGTTCTAACTTTGCTCGGGGTTGCTTTTGATCACTTCGCACTAACGCCCTTGAGAAATGTAAGGATCCATCTCTTCTCCCGAAGCGATTGGGAGAATAGTACGATAGATTGCGCTCTCGAACCTTTGGAAGGCAACCAGTCTAGGAGAAGGACAATACTTCTTCTAAAACTGGAGGCTGATCCCCTAAGGCGATTTTACGTCCTTTCAACAGCTCTTGTAACCAAGCTGATGACAGACTTATCACTCTCTGCTTTCCAGGACTATATTAGCGAGGCCAAGAGAGGGATTTTAATGATATAGCATCCCAGGTTCTCCATACGCTTTGCCAAAGCATGCACCTTGTAGGGGACACTCAAGTTTCGTTCTATTGTTTATACAGGCAGAACGGATGCCATTCAACTAAACTAAATTTAGTAAATGCGTACATCTTCGAACTCACTGAAATAGTAATGGTCACCAAGATTAATTTGTTAACCATTGCTTAATAACGAGATACCAAATATTTTTTAGTAAGCTTGGTCTTATCTAATAGGTCATAAATATGGTGCACTAAGTCTAAAACAGGACTACACTATTGAAGAACTCAGTAACAATTTTCTATGAGACTATTTGGCGAACCATTAGGCCGCTATTCATAATTGATAGTTTAAAGAGAGGGTATTAGAGGGAAGGTAAAAGAAGTTAGGTAGTTTTATGAGAGAGTATGTTGGAAGGAGGGAGGAGTTATGTAGTTTGATAAGAGAATGAGAGAAGAGAAGAGAAAAAGAAATCTAGATAGTTCAATAAGAGGAAAGCAAGATAGAGAGAAGAAAATAAAGTTGAGTAGTTAAGTGTGAGTTATTAGGGAGAGAATGAAAAGAATCTTGAGGAGTTTAATGAGAGGAAAAATGGAGTGAGCTGATGGCTCTTGCTGATAATATGAGACACGGTTCATTATATATATATATATATATATATATATATATATATATATATATATATATATATATATATATATATATATGATTCGTGGGTGGGTCAGTTGTTCGTCTATTCTCCATATGTGCTTTCAACGTTTGGACGATCCACTTTGAGGTCTGACTGTCTCTATAAAAAGTAGCAATCACTCTTAAACCATTATCTTTTCAACATCACTGCCATAGTCGCCAAAGATTGCGTTTTGTCTATCGATGTCTCCACTGGGGCCATCATTTCAATCGTTTATGGCCAGGACAATGATGCAAGGTTGACAAAAATGTATTCTCCTTAAACCTTAAATATTCACATTGTCTCTGGTATGTCTTCGTTTAAAGAGCCATTGTAAAGCGATCGTTAGCCTCATTGCTGATGTCAAGGCTTTGAGCACTGTTAAAGTCTTTAATATTGCACAGGACAAGTTAATTTTAATATCTCAGACTTTCCACTTGCAGTGATTGTAATTATAACCTTCAGCAATAACATCTGTCATTTCAGCATTTCTGGTCACTATCAGAAGATTTTCTGATTTTCTTCCCTTCGTAAAAGTTCCTGGATAGTGACCGAGACGAGCGCTTCATCCATCTCACTCTCTCTCTCTCTCTCACCTTCATTCTCCCTTTTCTCTTTATATATATTATATATATATATATATATATATATATATATATATATATATATATATATATATATAAAGACAACAAGGATAGCGAAATTCGTTGTAAAGAATGAAACTGCTCATTACATTAACACGTTTCGTCGTGTTCGTGACTTCACTAGAATGCTTTCACAACCAAACATGGTAATTTTTTTTACAGCGAATTCTTCCCATATTATCATTCTAACACCATCCTGTCCAATGAATTGAATCATATCAAAACATTGATTGCATACATACACACACACACACACACACACACACACACACACACACACACACACACACACACACACACATATATATATATATATATATATATATGTATATATATGTATATATATAATGTAAAATGAGTAATGGCTCATTACAGATTGTATATTCTGATTCACTTAAAAAAGATTTTCAAATAACCATTTTCAAGTCAATCATTACATCTGTAATGAGTAATTGAAAAAATCTTTACTCTTTTGTATTACAACTGCTCTATTACTGGTATTGAACACTTTTAAAAACCAAGATCTACTCAATACATTATTACATAAACACACGTTTGTTGTATATTTCATCAATGTCTTCTTATAGAGCGCTCCTCATTGTTAACATATACACAAAAATATGAGTATATATATGTGTGTGTATCAGGTTCGATAAGTATTTACTGACCTTTGCTTAGTTCAGTCACAATGTCACAAGGATCGAACTCACAATAGTAAGGTCTGAATGACAAGTTTACTTTGTATAAGTATATACACATACACATATTTCAATGACTAGATATTCAGGGAACCCTATCTACGAGTCCAAGTACGTTTGTTCCTTTTTTTTCTCCAAGTTGAAAACTATCAGCTTATTGCTCGCTATTTACTCAGTAGTATATAAATAAATAAAACCAACTCACTTATAAAAAGTTCTCTGATAATGTTTTCAAGGGAGGCGGAAGAACTGAATATAATTGAAAACTTTCGTGTGGGAAAAGACCAAATGATGGATTAGAGTAGGAGGAAATGTTTTTGTTTTGTCCATTTCCTTCAAGAAACAAAAATAAGATTCACGAAACGGGAGATTTTCGATGATCTTGCTTAATAATTAGAGGAAAGACTGTGTGTTATTATCAGGGCTGGCTTTAGGAGATGCAGGGCCCAATTGGAAACTTTTTTTTGCGGGGTACCCTGGTTGAAAATCAAGGTCTGTAGAATCCTGAAAATATAAATAAACTTTATATCTCTACGGTACAATGGAAAACAATCAAAATGTGCACCAGGAAATTTTAACAGAAATAGGTTTTCAGGCTCTTCTGTAATAGATTAAGATTATTTAATCGGTCCAATCAACAAATCAAACTATAAAGAGTGTAAACAAACAATGTTGAATCTTTAAGAGTGCAGAAGGAAATTGATATTGTTTCTGTTCTCTGTAAATCATTTTGCTCATCTGCAATATGGTGTATTCGATAAGACTAGAATATTCCCAAGTGCGAGCCCCCTTAGGTGTGTGCTCAATTGAGAACAACTGGTCCAATTGGCTTGAAGATGGTCCGGGTTATCATTAGTTTTCTCAGTTTTTCGACTTTTTTGTCTTCCGACTAGTTTATCCCGCTGAAAAGAATTTACGGATGTACAGATTTCTGAAAGAAAAGCATTCTTGAAAAAGCCCTTTCGTAAGCCGAAATGGCGAAAGGCGAAGGAGTAACAAGTTTGATTAGTCGTTAGAAACCATCACGTGACCAACATGCTGTATTCGGGATAATCAATTGAAAATTGGAAAATGTGTGATCATTGATTAAGTTACTTCTCTTGCCTTTTGTTGGAAAGTAGAAAGTCCTATTTCAGAAAACAAAAACAAAAACAAAACAAACGAGTTTAGATGCGGCTGGACACAAACTGCATGACCAGTTCAGCATAGAATTACATCGTAAATTGAATCTTCCCCTCTAAAAAAACTAATTTTGTGAAAGAATTTTGAAAAAAGAAATCTTTTTAAATGATAATAAAGAGTAGATACGGAAATTTACAGCCCTCAAGATCCATAGCCTGTACGCATGATACACAGCCAATCAGCCAGCCAGCCTGACGTGGTTTTCACTTTCCGAAAAGTAGGGATTATCTGAAGTATCTGAATCAGATTATTCAAAATTAAAAAAAAAAAAAAACTCGGTTAAGAGGAAAATTCTATTGTTTGAATTGATGGGAAAGATATGTTTTAATCGGACAAATATGTTATCTTTTAGTGGAAGTGTCCATGGTTACGGACAGAGAACGATAAAAATTAACTGTTCATTATACAGAAGTAGATAGTTTTGGTAATAATGGTAAAGGGAAATTATTTGTGATACATCACCCTCCATGGAAAGGGTGAGGACTGAGTATTTTGATAATAAGGAAATGTGTGAATGTCTACGAACCAACCTGATAGGAGACACGTGCTTATAAACATATGATAGACGTATGATAATGTGGACAAAATCGCACACACACACCCATGCGAAATTGCTCACCGTCATACACGTATGCATACACACAAGTATATTCTTTACACACACACGCACGCACACAAACATACACAGGTAGTCCCCAAATTGAGAAAGCGTTATAAACTGCCAATAAGATCGTAAGTCGAAAAATTGCAAGTCGAATGCACTTTTAACTTGAGTTCCTGTTCTAGAAGATTTACATTCTTAAAGTAAGATTAAAATAGAGACTAAATTATCAAAATAGTTTTATCAATCGAAAGAAAAACGTAGTTCTCAGTAAGTAATTAAATGAAATTACTCAATTACCGTTCATATAATGACATAAACAAATCGCTAATTGCTCTCAGATGAAACAGATAAATATATATATATGAAACATACACACAAACTCACACACATATATATGGAACATATATATATGTATACATATAATATATATATATATATACACACATATATGTATATATATATTTAATACATACACACACATATACATATATATATATATATATATATATATATATATATAAAATATATACTCACACATGTATATATATATATATATATATATAATCATAGAGAAAAATTTAGTTTTCATCATATTTTCATGAAGTATATACACATATAAATATGTGTGTGGGTATGTATATATATATATATATATATATATATATATATATATATATATATATATGTATAAAGAGAGAGAGAGAGAGAGAGAGAGAGAGAGGGACGGAGAGAGGGACGGAGAGAGAAATTAAAATATGTAATGTTTTCCAAAAACGAATTTGTTTTGGGAAGCATCACAAATGTATTTGTTTAAGCAATTAGCCCCGTTTTTACGAACATTGAGCACTATATATTTCAAGACAACAAATTTTTCATATATATATAAATGAAATATAAGTGCATTTATTTATGACGTGTAATGTATTTATATATATATGTATACATACATATAATAAGGAAGATAATATTGATGATATATGTACATATAGCAAACACCTCATATCTTTGGCTGCTCATATTTCTTAAATATACGAGTCGGTTCCTATCTTTATATTTGTACATATAAATCTAAATCCAGTATATTCTATCTATCACTCTTTATCATTCTCAGTTTTATTATACATATATTTTTCCATGTTCTAGTCATATCAAATGGTTCTTATAGTTGCAAGACGCTTCAGCCGACTGAGGTCCAAGTTTGAGTCCGTCTAAAAACCAGGATTTAGTAAATTCGAAAGTCAATTTCCAAGTCAAGGAAACTTACACTACCTGGAAACTAACAGAACATTATCATCCTATGATCTTTTCATGACATTTGTCCTTGTACTTATCTTAATTTGCAAATAAGAGGTAACATAGAAGTAATTAGGCACGAAAAATGAAGATTTAAGGCAAAAGATAGCAAACGAAGTTGGAGATGACCTGATATAAGATGGAGAGACGAAATAGAGAGTTTTGTAGGTAAGACACAGCAGTCACGGTCGACATGGAAGCAACTGGGAAAAGCTTTTGTCCTGCTGTGGATGGCTGATGATGATGTATTTGCAGACTGGGTGTCAACCATCCAATTTTTAATTGAACGATGCCGCTACGCTCATATCGCACGGGACCTTTTATTCTTTCGTCAAACAGCACTTCTGTTAATTGCTTTGCGTCATTGTTGTTTCCCACCCCCATCCCTATTCACCCGACCCCCAAGTCTACACGACACCGACGAGAGACGCCCATTTTCATTTTGGCTTTATTTGTATCTTCCTTATCTCTCCATATTCGGTTTTATACCTTACACATTTTCTGTCTCACTCGCTCTCTGTCTCTCCATCTCTGTCTGACTCTCTGTCTGACATTCTGTCTCTCCATTTCTGTCTGACTCTGTGTCTCTGTCTCTGTCTGTCCATCTGTCTGTCACTCTGTCTTTCTCAATATATGTACACGTCACGCCGAATGGGTGAAATTGACTTATTGGTGAAGTTTTAACTTTCTCAGAATAAATAAGTATATAAATAAATACGTAGTTTTAATTTGGACAAAAGTTAATCCAATCAGGACAAAGAAATGGAAGAACCGTTTTTTTACATTCAAGAGTAAAGAAATCAAACGTTCTTTTCTCACAAAGAAATAGTAAATTTCGCCAATTAAGCAATCTCACACACATAATCAAAAGTTCCTCATTTCCATAGTGTTAAGGAAATTTTAGAAGTGAGTTCAGAATAAACTCAGCTATTTTTCGCTTATGCCATCTGTCAACTGTCCTACGTCGTTTAGACACAATATTAAAATACTGAAACTGCGGAAATGGGTTCCATGTGAATTCATGAAATGGAATATCGTTCAGTCTTAAAACACCCGCCTTTCTCTTCTTCATCGATGCTGAAAAAAAGGTAATTTTTGGACAAACAAGTCAATGGATACAAACATTTGATTTATTACGAAAATCCCGAACCGGAAAACTTCGGAAGCACTCAGAGAACGCATACATATACCAACACCGTTCACAAACAAAAAAACAGAACGTAAATAGAGAATTGAAGACCAAAGTACAAAATTCAATTATTGCAATTTATACTGATATTGACTTACCTCCCTTGAAATGTAAATTTGGCTGTTTTTTTTTAATACAGTGTTAGTTTTCAACCTTTTCCCCAGCTGAATAAAGATATATCCTTCAATCAGAAACAAATTCGTGTATCCGCTCTAAAATTTGATCACTTCTTTCATTAGCTAATACCAAATCCTCCCACGAAACTTCATTGAAATTCCTTGAGAACTTTCAGAGATATCGTGTGGAAAGACAAACAGACAGACCAGGGAATAGACGGACAGATACGAGTGAATACATATACCTATTGAAACTTCGTTACCGGAAGTAAATCATCACGAGATCTCTGACACCTCAGGATCTACTGGAGAGAAAAGCTCTTCTAAGTGTTTGAATGGATTCAAAAGGAATCATCCTTATGAATTGTTTGAACATAAACAAACTGTTGAGTTGTAACGCTTCAGTAAGTAATTCACTCGTTTCAATAATTCATCGTAATAGAAAAGAACAGATTTTGGAGAAAGAAGTCTATAATCCTATAACTGGATGGGAAATTCTTCAACGTGTGGCATAATCAGAACCCAATCAAAAAGGTACTCGTTTAGCTCAAAACAACAGTCCTCGTCTGGTCAGCAGTTTCAACATTTCTACAAAAATCTGTTAAATCAGAACAAGAATATACTATTTAGAAAGTTGGTATACAGTCTTAGGAAAGCATAATTGAATCATGATGCTTTTGGGTAGCACCCCCGCTTTCTTTCTCTCTTTCTCTCTCTCTCTCATAAGCACACACTCACACACATCTATATCTATCTATCTATCTATCTATCTATCTATCTATCTATCTATCTATCTATCTATCTATACGTATGTGTGTTTGTGTGTGTATGTATTTGTTTAGTACAAAACATATAGTTCGAAATCCTAAATTATATCAGGTAATAATCCTGTCTGTTCTCAAATGTTCCATAGAGACGTTCTGTCGCAAGTTTGGATGTTTACTGGCCCGATGCCCCTCAAAATGAACTGCTTTACAACACTCAAGTGCTCAAACTACCCCTGCTATTTTCCTATGGCAGAGGTGAGCAAGAGTGGATTCATGCCTTTGCCGTGGCCTTTAGCGAGAAGTGAACCCAAACTAGTTTAGCAGCAGTTTGAAATCGGTTTGCCAATTAAATTGTCTAAATCGGTAACCGTTATGCTACCCACATACTCCCTCCGTCTAGCGGAGCCTTTTCAATTACGTAAGATTGCCCTACGAACTACGAAGGTTACTGTATAAGACGATTTTGTATAACATCTTTAGTTTCCTCTACATTGGCCTTTGTTCTTCAATTCGTGGTACTACTACTACTACTACTACTACTACTACTACTACTACTACTACTACTACAACTACTACTACTACTAGTGGTAGTGGGTTGCAGTCCTTGTCTAACAGCAAACGACACGGAAAATGAAAATCGGCGAACCGAGTTCAAATTCCAGCTGAGGTATATTGAGTTCATTTCGGGCTAATGCGCTTGTGAAAGGCATGAATCCTCCTCTTCCAAATTGACAGCCTCTGGATTACTCCCTTCTGCTACTGGTGCCAGTAGACCCTGTGAAACCTGTCTCGTATTACTTGGAGAAAAGATTGACACCGTCGAGTAACCCATTTCCTCGGGAAATTCCATGAAGGTCCCAGCATGGTACCCCTGCGAAATTACCAGGTCGCTGGATGATGTGATTTTAAGTTTAGTTGTAGTCACTCAAGTGTTTTACCTCATTTCGCGATGCATTGAATTATTTCACATCACGTTATTCTACTTATAGATAAATAAATAAATGAATATAAATGTACATATATGTGTGTTTGTGTCTACATGAACGCCTATGTATGTTTAAGCCTGCACACTCACATTATATATATATGTGTGTGTGTATTAATACATACATACGCACACACACATACGTATACATATGTGTGTGTATGAATACATACATATGAATCAACAAATATGTATGTATATAACAATATACACACACGTATATATATATATATATATACAAATGAATACCGACACACATCTATTAATAAACACATACAAGTACACACACACACACATATATAAATGAATACATATATATGTATAAATACACACATATACACACACACACACACATATATATATATATATATATATATATAAATGCACACATATTTGTATATATATATATATATATATATATATATATATATATATATATATATGTGCAAAACACCATGCAGAAATACAACTTACAAAATCGAGAAATGTGACTAAAAATGCACTAATCTGATCTCATGTTTTCCGCTGTTTCCCTCGAAGTAGTTCCCTCGAGCTGCGACAAAAGTTCGTACATCATTCGGTTTGCACTCTCTGATTAATCTTATTTTTTAGCATCAGTCAACATCTTTTTTTCAGTTGGTTTCCACTGCAATTACTCAGGACATCAGTATTCTATAATCAATAAACAGCCCAGATCAAGATTAGGTTCTGTGCAAGACTATAATTCACTTTTGCCTTGGGAAACCTATCTTTCTACACCAGCTGCTCTACTTATCGAGCTGCCAGAGCTTCACAGTTTTCTTATTGTTGTTGTCACTATGTTATCATTTTTCTTTATATCATATATGATCTTGAATTTCATTAGATAGGGTATTGTCAAACATTATTACTTTTTGACTGATATTTGCTTCATCTTAATTTTAGTTGATTATTCAACTTCATAGACCATCAGTCTACAACCATCTTGAAACAGCGCTCCAGGCGATACAATGCTTAATCTAATAAATTTTACAGACATCATTTTTTATCGTTTGCTTTCTTTGAACTAATGGTTTTTTTCTTTCTCTTTTTCAGGTAAGTTCATTCGAGAAGAGTTTATTCGGCTTCAAAATGGAGGAAAAAACTTGGTCCTAACATTCAACTTTACGGTAAAGTAAGATTACGTATCTTTTATTTCTGTGGTAATTATGATAGATTTCATAGAACTTCCCAGGAAACCTCCTTTATAACCATGTGTACGTATGTCTATTCGTAGATATACAAAGTTATGCAAATGAATGTGCTTGAATCTGTTTTTACATATACGTACATATTTATTCATATGCGCATATGGGCTCAGTTATGCTTTTGCATCGGCGCCATAACCATGCCTGACCCCCCACCCCAGGGTAATCATCTGATGAAAAGTTTGTTTGCAGCACAGATGTTATTTTTACAGCATTATTTGTATGATATATATATATATATATATATATATATATATATATATATATATATATATATATATCATACGAATAATACTTAAAGGATTAATAAACCTTACCACCAAACACTCCACTCCCGAGTCTGTCTCACTCTCTACAGTACACATTATATATATATATATATATATATATATATATATATATATATATATATATATATATAAGTGTTTGTGTGTGTGTGTGTGCATGTGTATGTGTATGTGTATGATTTAAGGAAATAGATGTATGATCCGTCAGAATAATTATAAATTGCGTTATACTATATTGAAACTCTATTTGAAATGATCTCCCGTCATTATACGGTAGATGTATCATTTGGCATTGACAACATAAGTAGAGTAAACAATTAAAGGCCAAAAAATTGAAAGAAACAAATAGAACAGATAAAGACCACGAATAATCAAAATGAGAACTCGGAGTTAAAACAGTTATTGGAGGTTTTTTTTGCATTAACAGCATCTGTTTTGCTCTATGATAAGAATCAACGCAGCTACCTTATTGGCTGCAGGTTTGATTCCTGCAGCAGACCTATTTTCTTCGATTGTTTGTTCTACTTACATTGTCAAGGCCAAATAACATATTGACCGTGTAATAATGGGAAACCATTTCAGATTGAGTTTCAATATGATATAATGCAATCTATGATTATATATATATATATATATATATATATATATATATATATATGAGAAATGAATGACAACATTGGAAGTTTTGTTTTAAATTATTGGAATTTTATTCTTGACTTCTTCAAAGACAAAGGATACAAGGAAAACAAGAAGACAACTCTTTATAGCTGGAAATTTCAAATTGTGTATTACTCTTCGAAATGTTGGGGTGCTTTTTTGGTCTGTATAAGTATCATTATTCAGGTTTGTAGGAATGTTTGGTTATAATAGAAGTATGTGTTCCGGATTCATAGAAATTTGAAACTTGCATAAACATAAACAAAGCGGTAACATGTCACTAGTCTGATTGTGCGTAAGTGGGGTAGGGATCCTTATCTTTATGTATGAAAATAACGACTTAGACCGTATATGTATGTGTACGACGACTAGATTTGTGCATATGTTGAGAATATATATATATATCATCAAAATTTATGTATGTGTAAGCATATAAATCAACAATGCACATTTGGTTGAAAGTGATGAACAAGGATTGTCTTGTTCAACTTTCTTGAAAATAATACGCTTTTGTTTATTTAATTTCACCTGGAGTTCGCTAAGAAATGAAAGCAGACAATGCCAGAGGGTTCAAACAACAATTTTCAAGATTAGAATATTATGTTAATACTTATCATTTCAATCTTTCAGTAATGTGGCACATAGTCAAAAGGGTTGGTCTTGTAGAGAAGGTTGGTCTTGTATCAATTATCTATATATATTTATTTGCTCTATTTCGTCATCAAAACACGATAATACTGAAGAGAAAACTTGCGAATGTGAATGAAAATGTCTGATCAACTTTTGATCGGTTCAAAAGAAGGTCGAATAACTGGAAGTCAGGATTTGGATCAGTACTATGGTTTAATAAGCATGGAGATAGATAATTGATGTTAAAAGACCTTTTAATCAATTGATGGTCACAATAAAAAAATGTTGGGTTCCTTGAGGTCGAGTTATTGGAGGTCGAAGTACAAGGTTTAGACGAGTAGAATTAATTGATAAAAGTATTAGTAAATGGTAAATGTAAGTAAAACGTTTTGATCAAATGTTGGTCATACTGAAAAAAATGTCGGACCACGAAACTTGTAATCGTTTAAAGCATTGATGGAAACAGATGCACGTAATGAATGTTTATAAAGCATCTTCATTAAATGTAGGTCGAATCAAGAGTGGGTTGAACTATAGGAATTGCACATGAACAATTCATTGACATAAACAAACAATTAGTAAATCAGGACAAAACGTTTCGACCAAAATTTGGTTGGATTAAAAGAAGGTCTGACTTAAGAACGTGTACCTGTAGAACGATTCGATAGAAACACGAACAAATCGTGGTTAGGAATAAAAATCTTCTTTGTCGTTCAGAAAGAAAAAAAATGTCGGATTACCAGATATTCTATCTGTAACAAACTCGAAAATCGAGATAAACTTCACCTCATTTAACAACTGTTAGAAAGTTTAATGTTTAAACCGGAAAACGCCAGTTGACCTTGCAAGCATGGATCATGTAGATGACAGCGATACACTCAGATACTCCTTCATATATTTTCCTCCCCCACCCGTAATTCCTCAAATATCCCCGTCCCCACCCAAAAGGTACGCGTGGTTTGAGATTTTTAAATAAATATACATATTAGAATATTTCAGAGAGGTAAAGGGGAGCAGGATAAACAAATAAATAAAAAGAACTAATTTATAGAGGGAAGAAAACCATCCCCATTCTAAGCTTTCAAATCTTTTTTTTTCTTTACTTAAGAGGAGGAAAAGGGGCCGTCCTGAATAAAACCGAATAGGGTAAGTTTTCTGGTGATCCATCATTTCATGTCATAGCAGGAAATAGTGTGAAATTATATTTTAAGTAACTGCAGAACGTTGTTCGGTATTATCTTCTCCCTAGACATGAAAAATACTTTGGGCTTCTAGAAGAACCAAACAAATTACTGGCTGTATTTTCGATCAATTCCCGTTGCCCACGGATTCTTAAACTGGATGATAGATGCTTCAGATAAAGAAGGTCTGTAGCGTAGCCGAGAATTTTGCGAGTAATGTTCCCTCAGATTTGTAGTAGTCAATCTTCACAGAAACTCTCATGTTTTGCAAATTCATTTCCCGTGGCAAGAGCATGTGCGCACTAAATGCTTGTGCAAATGTAAACTTATTTCAAGAAATTAATCATATACAAACGGGGTATTTAAAAAAACAAAACAAAGCAAAAAACAGTGACTTACTAATTAGTTAGCAATAACAGTAAGCTAAGAGATGATTTTCAATCAGTACAATAATGACATATGATTTTTATCCTTATAATCATCGGTATAATCATAACGTACAGCTTTTAAACTAACCCCATTGTGCAGACATTAATCTCCTTTGTATTCTGGTTACAAATCACTCGCAGCTTAGAGGAAACTGTTTGCTAGCCGATGTATGTAATATGAAATGTAGTGACGGATATTTCACTTGATACAAAACAGTTCATTGCGTGGGATAACCATCATATACGATGGATAAATTACATCTTCTCGTTTGTTGTTGGGTGGATGTTGAAAAATCCGACAAGATGGTGGAAATGATTGACAACCTGAAAATGAAAAGATTGAGAAAAAACGTTAGCTACATCTCAAATTCCTTTAATTATCATTATTAAAATAAAAAAAAAACTGATGCATTTCGTTTGTAGGGGTAAACTTCCTCAGAGATTCAGCAGACAGTCTGCTCAACCATTGGAGAAATTTGTGTTCATAAACGAAATGCATCAGTTATTTATCTCAATACTACTACTACTACTACTACTACTACTACTACTACTAGAATAAATACGAAAGAGAAAAGCTAGGGAAATACTAAGACCCTTGTAAGGGAACTGAAGTATGGAACATGAAAGCCATGATAGTACCAATAATAAGAGGTGCACACGGAACCGAGACTATACAGACCACAGCACTACTGGGGACTGCACGAATTCTTGGGAGAGACCTGGAAATATGAGATTTACGACCCCTAGTTGTTAATAATGGTTTAACAGCCCCCCCCCCCCAAAAGGCATGGTGGAGACAGTACAAACCACAGCACTGCAGTGATAGATGAGGACAATCTAAGAGAGGGACTTGAATCCCGAGGGGACTCGGTCAATCAGCCTTCAGCAATAACAACCAGGTAATTAGTGTTAAACTGAAAACCACAGCACAGCTGTGAGAATGCGAAGAAGAAGGTTGGAGACTTTGGGAGACTCACAGTCACTCAGTCCCCAGCAGTGACCACCAGGCAACTTGTGTGAAATTGCAAATAATAATTTTGAGATATGCCTAATGTTTTCTGATTCTATTCATTTCAACGTTATCAATCATATATATGAACAAATATATGAATACATATATCTTGTAAACTGTTCAAAATGTTAGATAAATCATATCATTAACACCCTTGGAAGATCATAGGATCTTAACTTTCATCTTTAACTTGTTTGCTACCCAACAAATTTCAATGTTGTAACTACTATGCTGGGTTTTTGTCTTAAAATAATGAAAATAGGAAGTTTCCATTGAATGCTTAAACCAGTTTTATTTTGATATAAATGAACTAATATATACAACAGAATATAATAATGAATAAGTTCTTTGTACAAGGAACTCTTTTTAAATGGACAACACGTTTTTATACGGTGAGCATGCTGATCGGTCTAGACAGCATAGATAGATAAACAATTAGAGAAATGGGCTGCTGCAGGAATAGAACCTCCTCCCATCTGGTCCTTAATGAAAATAACGTATTTGTAATTATTTTGTCGGGTGGAATATTCACTTCCTCATAAGACAGCAGAATATCTGATAAATGTAATATACACATTGATGCACGTAAGATAAAAATGAGACATAATCGTAAAATGAGTAATCGTGTCCACTGTACTTGACGGACGACTTGCCAGGACGACTTATCTCGTCCATGGCAGTAAACAGGTTAAATTGTTCAATTCCTATTTTTTCCGATTGTCAGTCCCTTTTGTTCTCTAGAATTGTAAGTTCAATCCGTGGGCTATTAAAATGGCATATAAACCTTAATATGATTGTGTTTCTTTCTCTTGAAGAGGAAAGAAAGAAATATTGATATGAAACGAGCAAATAAAATCACGAAACTAAAAAAGAAAATAATTACAAAAGTAGACAGGAAGAATTCATTCCAGTTTGAATCGAGAAAGAAAAAAAAAGAAAGAAAAACGAAAAAGAAACAGACTTAGACGAAGAACAAAACAAATGGCCGCTTTAGAAAGGAATAATGATTGAAAGATAGAACTATACAGAGAGACAAAACCATTCAAATGAACAAAGAAAAAAAATGACAAAAAATAAATATGCCCAATAGAAGATAATATAAAGCAAGCAAGTTATCCCCCTTTAATTTTATTTGCATTTTATATCGATCAATTTTTTTGCTTCATTCAAGAACTCATTTAATAATCATTTCTATCGTGAAATGTCCTATTTTTTGTGTGTGACCGACGCCTTACAATTCTCTGCATGTCTTTTCTGAGGCTGCATTCTGCATTCAAATGCTCCCACCATATTCATAAGAACGATTTGGCTGCAACGGCCAAAACAATGGCTGAAACCATGGAACAAAATAGTATTTAGGGATAATAGAAAATCAAGGAGAGTTGAAATCTAAGGACAGAACAGCAGCCATTTTGTTCCCCGCTATTTCCGCAGGAATAGTTGAAAGGGTTGCATTTTTGAGTACAAAAGTGTCACGGGGAAAATGGGTGATTATATAAAAACGGATGAATGACTTGTTTGAATGGACCAAAGTAAAAGATATCAATATAAAAGACAGGAATGAAAATTATGGCGTAAACACGTCAAGAGTAAAAGTGGTGAGAAAATAGAAGAAAAAGATGTCGGAAAAGAGAGAGAAACGACAAAAGCAGATGTAAGAAAGAGAGTGAGAGTAAAAAAGAAAGAAATGAAAAAGGAAGAAGGAAGGTTAAAAGAGGAAAGTCAAGATGAAGAGAGAAAAAAAGAAAGAAAGAAATTGAAAAATAAGATTGAAATAGATGAAAATATTGAAAGAAAGGAAGAGATTGGGGAAAAAACAGAAAAAAAAACCCAAACGGAATAAACTAATGGACCAAACAAAGAAGCAGAAGATAGAAAAACAAAAAGAATGGAATGAAATAACGAAGCCAGGATAGAAGGGATGGAAAGAAAGAAAGGATTTTAGACTAGAAAGTATGAAAGTATAAAGAAAGAAAGGAAGCAGGAAATAAACAGAAAATTGGAAAAAGAAGAAAAAAGATCTGAACAAGAAGAAATATAGAATATTTCGGAAGAAAGAAAGAAAGAAAATAGGGTGAAAACTCAGATATCGTAAAGAATGATAATTGATAAGATGAATGAGAGAAAATGAAGAAAAAGACAGAGAAATAAAAAGACAACGAGGGATCAGATATTGGTGTAACACGATATTCTTGTTTTCTCAACACTCGAGTATTTTGCCTTATGTCAGACATAACAAAACTTGGTGAATCTTTATCATAATTAACGACATATCAGCACATTTCGATCATTCACACTTCTATCTGTCACAATTGAAAGAAAAAAAGATTATGTTGAATAGGGTAGGGCCTAGAAAGTGTTCTGAGAACGGAATCGTAACATTGACGGCTGAAAAGGTAGGAAGAGAAGCAGGCTAGGGGTATACTGTAGGGAGTTAGGCATAAAGATACACACCGAATGAGAACGACTGAACTCGGCCATCGAGAAAAGACTAAGGTCGACAGAGTAAAATGAGGAAGAATTGGATTCAGTTTCGAGTGTCTGTGAGCTGAAGATTTGTTTAAGCGCCAGAGAAGGTCAACTCCCATGATTAAATTCCTGATACTACATAGTCCAGGTATTAACATAGAGCCCCTTAGGAGTTTTTAAGTTCACTAATGATCCCAATTGGACATACTAGAGAGACCTTCAGTGAGTGAAAATATCGTGGTTAGACTTTTTCGATCAGTTGCAACAAGTTTTGGGCGCCATTTTCCGTAATGTTGGATTTTCGTTGTGTTTCCGCGCCGGGACTAACAGTTCTCTAGATTTCTACCTTTAAGTTATACTGTCAGCAAAGCAACGGTTGTTTAACCACCATCCTCATATTCATAGATCTAAAACATTTGTTTCGCTTTTAAACCAATCTATCAAACCAAAGAACAAAACAGTGTATCATTCCTACCTTCAAACCTCCATAGATTCCAACAGTCATTCATTAACCCAGCCATCTGGGACTTCACACATATGTAAGTATAGGATATCAAATTTATCAATGTATTGGTCCGCAGGAAAAAAAGCATGTCTATTGTTTGACATTAATGTTAATTGGATATATGATAAGAGCAACAAATATACATAGATCTTATCAGTGCATTAGGAATTAATATATAATAAGTTTATATCGAGATAATGGTATTGTGGTGTACGATTGATGAATCAACCTCAACGTGAGGATTCATTTCAGAGGTGTTTTTTTACCTGATACAAAGAGCATTGAATATAATGTAAAGTGCATATAGCTAGCTAACTCAGTTTGGTCTCTCTCTCTCTCTCTCTCTCTCTCACGCACACACACACACACACACTTATACATAGTCTAGAAAGCTTTACAGCTTTAAACACTAAACATTGAAAACTTTTTCAATAGTTTTTTTTGTGTCATTTCAATCACCAGTTCCTCAATATCTATCAATGCAATTTATGTAATATTCAAAAGTGTTTGTTCTCGTTGGAATCATCAATTGTTTACCATGTAACCGTTTCGGAGATTTAAAAAACAAAACAAAACGGTTATATCAACATTATATAGTTTAAACCATACAAGTAGTTTGTCATTTTATATAAGGTTTTATACACACGCACGCACACACATACACATACACACACACACACACACATACACACACACACACACACACACACACATATATATATATATATATATATATATATATATATATATATATATATATATGTATGTATGTATATATATTCCTTTTCTCTATTTTTTCATAATCATCCCCTCTCTGTGTCTATTCATTTGTACAAATAGATGCGTGAGTATTACTCCAGATGTACATTTAGCTGCTCTGAAATCCATCGACCCATATATATATATATATATATATATATATATATATATATATATATATATATATATTTGTATTTATCTATCTATCTATCTCAGCATGTTTGTCTCTCTCTCTATATCTCTTTCTGTCTGTCTGTCTCTCTCTTGTATTAATATATATCAATTTATTTTGGTCTGCTTGCATCTACATCTGTCTATCTATCCATATCGGCCTGTCTGTATCTATCTTTCTATATCACTCTAACCTGGTCTGTTCATATCTTTCTATCTATCCATCATTTGTTCTCATATATCTCAGTTTTTTCCCCATCTATCTCATTTTGGTTGTTTCTGTCTATCTATCTATCTATCTATCTATCTATCTATCTATCTATCTATCTATCAATCTATCTATCTATCTATCTATCTATCTATCTATGTAGTTTGCTGGCTAGATATTGGATGAAAATTTCATATCAGAATATGTTCCTGTTCTTCTTCTTTAATGCTACAAAATGTATGAAAATTGAATTAACGTCTGTATGAAATTGAAATGCATTTTGGGTCACGGGTGTCAATCTCGTAAAAGTTCGTGTGAATTTCCTGCTATTTACGCTTTGTGCGCAGGCGCGTTATTTTTCTAATTTTTTCAAACTCTTCCTGCAAACCCCTTTCCGTCCACCATTTTGTAATGTTTCTGTTACTAACTCTGGTATTTTGCATCGTCTTTCTGCTAAACGAAATGAAAGAGAGAGGAAGAAATGGAAAAAAAAAAAAAAAAAAAAGGAAGAAGAAAAAGGCTCTGTAATCTGAGAAATGTCAACTTCAGCGTAGACAGGGGAGGGCAAATCCCCTACTAGGCATGAAATTGCTGATGACATTCGGTCACTAAAACGGCAGAGATGGTGGTCGGGAGTTAGCGGATGGGGTGGGGAATAGGTAGAGCGTGTTTGCAGAAAGAAAGCATATTAGTGTTACCCGGGAGAAGTTCTTCAAAATTAAGCACGTGGATGCAACAGTTTGACTCAGATTCAAGATCTGTTATTCCTATGTTTGGGGCCATTTTTAACCCATAAGAACCCAGGCTGATTTCCCTTTCGAAGAAAATTATGGGGAATGTATAACATCAAATGGGCCACAGGGAACACACTTCTAAAGACTTTTTTTCTTAAATCTGACTTATAGAGTTTGGGATCTCCGATGTGACATAAATCTCACATTGGGATTTTATGGTTATTTTTATTTTCGAAAATAAATCAGTTTGACATTTTTTTTGCTTTTTATACCCAACACACAAGCACACACACACACACACACACACACACACATATATATATATATATATATATATATATATATATATATATATAACATCAACATTATAATTACGTACCTGGATGTTCAAAAGATGGCCTTTAGTACAATCAATCATCTTAATTTTTGAAAACAAACAAATAAACAAAAAACCTACAGCAAGCTGTAAAAAGGATTTTCCAGGACATCCAAAATTGATGCGATACCGTTGCCACGCTGAAATCTTAAGAGTTAAGGACATTTGATTTCCCTGTGCAATGCAATGTATTGGGGCCTAAGAACCTTCCTGCTCAAACACTTTGAAAATGATGTTTTTCATCTGGGAAAATTCGTTGCAGAAAATTGCTTCATGAATGTTTGGCAAACTATGCTTTTAATGATGTCACCATCAATGTACCTGTGGGAAAGTGGATTCAACTGTTGGTATCCAATTGTGCTGCAAAAGTGATTTTTTGTAAGTTTCATACGGGTAAATGAACGCATCACAATATACTTAGACACACGCTCGACTGATAGAAGCAGAGCGGAAATATCAATCAAATAAACATAGGTTTAGAAAAGATTTTCTGTGTCCTCTATTTAATAATATGAATCTTGATTTTCATTGTTTGAGGTCGTAAAATCGCAGGGCCCCGGGTTGCTACTCTGTGAACCCACCTGACAATCCTGTCCATATTATAAGACGGATGTGGGGATTGATTAGTTTCCATTTTTCGAATGATAAATGGGGACCAATTCGCCGTTTCTCCAGAAAGTTTTTTTCAAGGGACTGGGCAGGTAGCCCGATGTACCTCTGATAATTCGGTCCAAAAGAAATATAAAGATGAGTAGGATCAGTCATATACGGGGAACCGTGCAAATAAGTTGGAGTCGATTCTACAGATTTATAATATGAGCACAAACCAGAGACTTTCAGAGAAAAAATTAAATGCACTGGAATTTAGATCCCAGGAAAACTATCCTATCCTGGGGAGAGTGTTGGATCCCTGGGCGATTCAATTGGGGGTTGCAGCCACTTGATCTCTATCAAAATCGACCTGTTGCTGTCGGCATGAAAAAATTCAATGAGTACAAATAGTAGCTAGACAGCACTAAGAGAGCACATAACCCAGCAAACACTATGCAATGACTTAAGCTAAATGAAAATCAATTCATATTTAGCTATAATGCTGGGGAGGAAACTGTATGTTTCGATTTTCAATTTTTTTTAGATAATAGTCCCAAATCATGTAGTCTTATTTATTCTAGTCATAAAGAGCCCCCACTGTGGCTCGGCTCGATAACCGATTTAGAGGAAGCCATTTATTATAACCACGGATAATGTTATAAAACAGTTTTTGTTCTAAAAATCAGTTTCTCTCAAACACTTTATTTAAAATGATTGATGTAAATCTCAATTTAAAAAGTTTATGAATTTTATTGAGATGTTTTGTAGTTGAATTTTTTTTCTCTATAACAATGAATTTATAACATTGTATGCAAATTTATAACAATGAATGTAAATTCTTCAACTTTTTATATCGATTGCTTAATGTCACCGCGGCTTTAATTTTACTGAAAACAGTAATTTCTTTTATGTTGTATGAGTTTAATTGCTCAGAGTGCAGGAGAAATTACATAAAAAACTATTCAAGTCACAAGATTTGCAATGTCTGTTCATTTTTAGTCCTTTTTTTTTCTAGATTATTATCAGCCAAGGAGCAATTGTTTCGCTTAATGACAAGTTCTGAAACTATTTCATTTGACTTTCCTGTGTGTTTTGAAACTTGTTTTTTTTTAATGTCTGCATGCCGACGGCAGTTTTCAAATTAATGAACTTGTTCCCACTCGACTATCCCCTGAAATATTTGTTTTTCTGAGAGGAGTGTCGATGGAAAGCGACATTACAAATTTGAGACGAGACTAAAAAGATATAATGTAAGGTCAAATCAAAATAATCTGATGCCGCTCCCAATTATAATTTTCATATTTGCCCATGGTACGGCCAAATCACGTTGGACACACCGGTTCTCGTACGATCGCTTGAGTTAAGCAACGTTAACTCAAGCCAATACTTAGATGGGTGATCATCTACGAATACCAAATACAGCAAGCTGCTAGAGTAAATATAGAGAGCCTCCGGAGGTGATCCCGTTAATCCTCCTGAGGAAGAGAGCGAGTGACAAGAAAGAAATGGATGAATGGGTGGTCGCACGCTCCACACAAACACACATCCCTCTTCCTATCATTCTTTCAACGGGAGGTTCCTTTTGTTCTGTACCCTGATGGTATCAGAATTCCACCCTGAATAACTCTGTCAATGACTTGTCTATACACCTGATTGCTTCAGCACAGTTGATCACTAATTTGTTGGCTTTTTGTATACGCTGAGATCAACGAAAGGGAAAAAATACGTGCTAGCAAGATGGCCCCCCCCCCTGAGTATTTGCCTGCACCATGAAAAGACAATGTGTACATAACTGCTGGGGAAAGAAGGAAAGAAAAGATAAGAAATCGTTGAGAGACACACAGACATAAACAGGCTGATATAGATAGATAGATATAGATTATCAAATAGATAGATAAAGACTGACAGACACTTTCTTAGGACTGAATGCGAACGCACCAATTTTTGCTCGGTCGTTAAAGATGTATATATATATATATATATATATATATATATATATATATATATATATATATAGATATATATATATATAGAGAGAGAGAGAGAGAGATAGATTAGATATAGATGGGTATGAACAGACAAATAGATATATAGGCATGAACAAACTGAAATAGATAGATATGAACAGACTAAAATTGATTCCAATTATATAACTTCAGAAACAGACTGAGAAGGATGAAGAGAATAAATAAATAAACTATAAAAACATTGGCGGAAACAAAAACATCACAAAACGAACATTTTATGTACGGTAATTTTGGTGTCACCCCTTCGATGGGGCCTGTAGCTCCAAGCACCCCTTTGTGATGCTATGAGAAATTCTTTGTTTGTTTTCTTTTCGAGTCGTCCTTTTTTTTCTGTCTGTCAAGTTCTCTTTGTGTCTTTACATCCAATTCTTTCAATAGTACCCCCTCCGTCTAATTTCGTCCACAACGTTCTGTCGATTCTGTTTATCTATCTTTGTCTATCGATCGATTGGTCTCAGCTTGTATGGTATCCGATCAGGTCAAAATAATCGTACCAAATAAACTCAACGAACAGTAGGAACTCGACAGTATTTACCTTTTCTATTCTGTCATCTTAAATTGCACGGTATTGTATAACGCACCGGGTCTTCCCTAGGGTTCCTGGTGGCCCAGACAAGCTGAACCATAGGCCTTTCAAAGTATGAAGTATTGTCTTATTTGCTCATTGATTTGCTCGCAACGTCGCGTCATCCCATTCACTCCCACTCGAGCCCCAGCTATTCTATGTCACCAAACTAGGTAAGCCTGACAGAGCTTGTCGTCGGTCATAAAGAATTTTCTTTACCGATTGTGTCAATTAGTTTCACCACTATAGAAGGTATAACTGTCAGGTATTACTGAAAAAAAATCTGTCTTCATATCAGGGAATTTTCTTATTTTGACTGATTTTATTCTATTCTCTGAATTTAAGACTTCATCCGTCTTTGGAAAGTGCCACTGTCTCAGACACACAGCAAGCGCCCCATTGTACCTGGTACCCTGGGTGACTGCACGTGTTGCAGATGCATAGGACCGGTCTCGATGGCTTACATTTAGCAAGAAAAGAATCCTAGTTCTCGCAAAACTCTTACTATTTGCTCATTCACCGGCGTTTACATGACCTTCGCTCTATTAAGCATTGCTTCAGTTTGGCCCTGTAAATACACAGCGACTCACACTGTACTTCTGCCACCCGTGGATATCACAGAGGGACATATATTTCTCAGTTTTGATCATTTGTATTGTTTCTCTCTCTTTCTCTATCTCTCTCTCTCTGTCGTCGTTTTTTGAATAAGTTCTTTTGGCAAATCTATTGCATTACGTTAAACTATCCATTTCTTAGACCAAAAACCAAGCTTTAATGTATATATATTCATAAAGCAAAAAAGTGTATGTTACGTCGTCATGGGTCAGATGATGATGATGCTGATGCAAAATGAGTATACTTACATTATCTATCGACTGGGGAAGTTTCGGGAGGTTCCTTGTTCCGTTGTTGGTCATCGGAGTCTTACCAATGGAGGACCTGTGGAAGAAATTCTTTTTACAGTAGATATCAATGAAGATAAACAGTTTTATTCCTTTCAACCTCTCACAGTACAACAGGTACATTGTTAATTTTGAAAGAAAGTGAGAATTGTTATTCAATCTGTCCATCAAATTCATCTCTGTAAGCTTATACATCTTTGGCTTGTCAAACGATTTCTAATTTGGTTGACAAAAACTAAATTCCTGTTATGTGGTTATTAGTCAATTACTACAACTGAGTAGATACATTCACAGCCTGGGGAATCACGGCTCCCCATTTGGATCTTTGGTTTCGAGGCGGCACCTAGCATGGAGGGGATGGTTGAGGTAGGTGGAATGGTTACTACTGCGTATCTATAGAGGATCCGGCGGAAGACACACAAATTACAAATTTAAATCCTGAGTATTTTTTTTTCTTTTTTCATCAGGCACCCTTGCCCCCAGACAAATGTTTCTTTGTCCCCGGGGCTTCTTTTGTCCAAAATGAAATTACATTATCCTTAAGAACAATTAATCATTGTTATGATCTGTTATTATCAGCATTATCACATATATCTAATGCCATTGACATTTTCTTTTTAGTAAATGCTAAGGGAGGGGCTCAAACGTCTCGTCTCTTTTTAAAAATTCTTCTTCTCTTTTTTTTCTACAATTTCATATTAATGTCACACTTCTGAATTGTTTTTATGAAATTATCTTTTATCATTAATTCTCTGCATTCTGTTTATATATTTAATCTGCATTTCTTGTCTCCCTCTTTTCCGTCTGTCCGTCTGTCTGTCTGTCCGCCTCTCTCTCTCTCTCTCTCTCTCTCTCTCTCTCTCTCTATATATATATATATATATATATATATATATATATATATTTATATATATATATATATATATATATATAGATACGTATATATTATTTTTCTCTCTCTGCACTTGACTTGCACAAATGTTTTTAGATCGGTTCACACAGAAGAATGATAATCAGAAAACAATGATAACCTACAAATTGGACAATGCATCCTCGAGATGACTCTGAATAAAATCTCCCCCATATATCAGCAGGACAAATTCCCGAAAATTGGTAGTACGAAAAATTTAAAATCTCATCAAAGTCTTTTATAAAATCTTGAATGTTAACAAGGCAAAAAAATTCGTCCTGAAAAAATATGGAATTGTATATATATCTGCAAGGTGATACAGTGTAAAGAAAAAAAGGAAAAAAAAATCGTGAAAGAAACGAAGGAAGGAGGGAAGAGGCAAGAAAAAAAAAAGAATGTAAGAAAGGTGTGTGAGTCACAAAATCCGGTATTCAAAGCATTTCATTGATCTATGTTGAAACGATTGCGTTGTTGGTCAATTCGTCCTGAATGTCCTAACCGACGCCAGCCAGGTGAGGGAGAACAAAAATATATAGCACCTTCCCTTGCACACTAATAGATAAATCTGACGCCGAGATGTAGAAGAAAGAAAAAAGAAGCTAGGTATAATTTTGAACAAATATCAGCTGATGTCATTCACAGAGCCGAAGAAATAAATCGATTTCCATAGATACTTTTGAGTCAGATCAGTAATTCATTAGTTTGATTAAGTTCGATTTCATTTTCAAATACATAAATAGAAAGGTGAACGAGTTCAATAACTATTTTGGTAAGTGAACCTATGTACAGGTTTACCTTGATTAGTACGGATAAAAACAAGAAAATCCCGTTAGTCGTAAAAAAGAAAAGGTCTACAACTAATGCATCCACCCGATACATTCCAAACCATGCAATGTGCAATGGAGAAAATCATGCTTAACTTTACATGGAGAGACCACAAGATAGCATAATTTATCAGAGAAAAAATAGGAGATATAGAATTAATTAGAAAACACAAATGGCTACGGGCTGGTTATGTGACTAGAATATTAGGATGCTGGAGATCACAACCCACAATGTTAATCCCCAGAGACCATATGCGAAACAGAGGTAGACAGAAAGTAAAATGGTTCGACGAACGAGACAAATTCAGAAGATACTAGCTTTCAGGCGCCCATGACAGAGAGCTCTGGTGAATATTCGGGAAGGTCCAACGACTGCAGTAGATGTATTCTTTCCAAGATTTCTGTACTGTTCAAAACGACACTGTTGAAGGTTTTACTGATAAATTATGTGTTTATTCCAAGCTTGTACTTACATACATTAGTTTTTAGAGCAATACTTTGAGCGTACTACATAAAAACCGCACTATTTGAGGTATTTCCGAATGTAAGTATGTTTGCATTTATCATATCTACTTATTTTTATCAAAAAGTCGATCTGGCGTCTTATATTTATCTATGTCCTTATATATCCATATCTATGTATCAATCTATCGAGATAGCTAACTAGGTAGATATTCCCACCTGTTCATCGATATCAATATTAGTCTATTCAGGTATCAATCAGTTCAAATCTATCGATCGAGAAATCGATCTTCATAGATATTTTTCGACTCAGATCAGTCGTTTATCAGTTGATCGAGTTCGATCTTATTTCAGGATCCATGAATAGAAAGGCGAATAAGTGTACAGTCTATTTTGGCGAATGAATGAAGAGAGAATTATGACAAGCATCACATTATCAGCGCCAATCGAATTAGGAGATTAGGATTTCATCAAGAGAAGAATTGTTTACCAGATCTATTACAGAACTATTCATCTATCGAAATCAGTTCTTATTTTTTGTACATATCTCACCATGTCTCTCTCCCTCTCTCTTTATGCATCTTAGTCTAACGACATCTATCTATCTATCTATCTATCTATCTATCTATGTTGCAAGTTGGTAAGATATTTCCATATCTTCGTATTTTCTTTTATACGATTTCAGTCCGTTCACGTCTCAATCAGTTCACGTCTATCTGTTTGTCAATATCGATATTACTAAAGATATTCCGATATCTTGATCTGTCAATATTTATCACAGTCTGTTCCTATCGACCTATTCCTCAGTTTACCTTTCTCTGTATGTCTGTCTGTCTGCTATCAATCTAACTCTCTCTCTCTCTCTTTTCTATTTTTCTCTGGCTGTCTATCTTTATTTTTTAAGCATATCATGCCAAATGGAAGCTATTGTCGTAGAACCATGTTCAGCGAGCAAGTCTCAAAACTCATGAGTTCGTTCCCTATTCACTGCTATGTAATTCACGACTCTTCACCACGGTTAGCCGAGTATAAGTAAGAACCCCTTAACTAGGGGAACAGTCACTTGAGAGGTAGATCAATAGATAAGCCTGTATTCTGGGCAGGTCTGTTTAAGACATTATCGGTTAAGCGTTTCTCTGCGACTCAAAAAGAGAGCCACGTAGAATCAGGTAGCGTGAAAAGCGTTGATAATTGACGGAAGCAACAATAAATGATTGAGTCCCATCGAGTGCAAGACAATGTCCTCTTTATTTTTTACATGGTGCGTGCTATACCACGTGAGCAACTGAAGGTGGAGGGAGCAAAAATATCTTTACTTTTAATACGATCATTGATAACTGTATAATGAAACAAAAGTCAGTTATTTTATGTGCATAATATGATGAATGATTTATTCGGTATATTGATCTTTATTATTTATTCATTATTATTTAATCCCATGTTTTTCTTCATTCATTCACCAATTTGTACATAAATCTGCAATCAAATGATTCTACTAGGAGCAAGAGCGATCTGGCCATTGTATTATTGAACGCATAGTTTCATTGTCGAACCTTGCTTGGATAC
Organism: Thysanoteuthis rhombus; assembly: GCA_963457665.1. NCBI lineage: Eukaryota > Metazoa > Mollusca > Cephalopoda > Oegopsida > Thysanoteuthidae > Thysanoteuthis > Thysanoteuthis major. The sequence goes on along the minus strand of OY735202.1, from coordinate 12,598,872 downwards.
ATAGATAGGTTAAGTGTATGCAGTATGAATAACATATGATTAGAAACATAGATAGACAGGTATATACTTATAGGAACTAACTGAGATAGATGAGAAAGACAAACCAGCAAGATCATATCCACACAGCTAAAAGAAATAGATGCCTCCCTTATTACTCATGAAATAATTTGTTTTTTATAGTGTGAATTATTTTTAAGAACAATGCAATTAACAAATCGTCTTTATAGCTCTCAAAGTTAATAAGTCAAGCCTCAGTTACTATAGAATCTATTGTGATATTCATAAAGTTAAAGTGTTTGTTTCTTAAGAGACAACTCCTTCTGGAGCAAAGGCGACTGGTGACGAAGTTTTCGTTTCCATTGTATGCATCAACTTAGTGATCCTTGCATTTCCCAGGTCTGGTCAAAGTTTTGTGACCACTCCCTTGGTAGGATGCAAGTCCATCGAAGGAATACCTCCACTCAAGCTGAGAGAGTATCTCATTAGCTACAGAGTTCACACTCTTTGCTCCTACCGGAAATCGGAACCAAGGACCTTCTGTGTGTGAGGCAGATGTACTAACCATTTAACACCAATGGGCTAAAAATGTATATTATTGTATAATTCGGAATTGATCAGTTGGGCCTTAGCACGACTCAGTTTTGTGCCACGGAACACTTCGCTCCTTACACAAAGATTCTAAATTACCCCTCAATATATTTGAATTGCTCCCTTGTGGGGCGTGCACCCTGCGTTCAGAATCACCGAGCTAGATACATATATGTAAATGGTCAGATCTATTAATTCTTTCTTGAGAGTTTTCCTTCTCAGCTGAATAACCTGCACGTGCCCACCTGTCTGACATGTGTCACCTGTAATTAGTCGAAGAGACAGGTGTAAAGAATGATACCACACCGTGAAGCCAATTTCTGAGAAACCACAATAAATATCTCTGGACTTCCGACTATCTTCTTTTACTTCCACTTACTTACCTGCCCCGTAAACTCACACAGAGGCAAACAACCAAGTTGATAACATGGTGATCTATCAGTACTAGCAAAACACTCTTCGCTCAGCTAACAGTATACCCCGGGGGTGGCAATCTAAATCTGAGCTTCTCAGAATAGGCGTCGAGACTCCGACAGCGGATCGCGTAAATATTATTAGAACATTTTTTTCTTTCCAAAGAATAATGATGCGACTAGATTTTAAAAATATCTTCATACAAATACGTACACTTACTGGTGTTTATTGAAGAATGCTATTCATGAATTAAAAAAAATATGTTACGTCTCAGCAATTTTGAAAAAGGTTTTTTTTCATTATACACATCGTAAAATTCATTACAGAATATAAATAAGTTGCAATTTTTGACACATTTGGTTGTATTATTAGTTTCTGTGTTTAGTTATTGTTACTTCAGGACAGAAGAGAAATATAGAACCTAGTCAAAAGAATGACTCTGAAACTGAGAACTATGCAAACGTTCAAAAGATAGAATTATGTTTGACATCACATGGAGAGTTCACAAGACAATGCAGAATGAAAGAGATAAAAAAAAAGGAGTCAGAGATACAATCGAATTAATAAAAAAAGTCAAATGGTCATAATTTGGTCATCTTGTAAGAATGTCAGACAACCGCTCGACATTACGACACTCAGAGTGGATCCTCAGAGAACATATGCAAAACTGTGACCGGCAAAAATGAGATAATGTAACGAACCAGATAAATTCAGGAAGTATTGACTCTGCAACGTCTATAATAATAGGCCTGGTGAAGCTTAGAGAAAGCCCATGGTGAAAAATGGATGCTAAAAGGATGATGATAATGATGTTGACATTGATGATGGCTTATTGTTTTAATAACAATGAAGGAAGGGTTGCAGAAGTTTTAGGTCTTTAAAATCGGCGTCGAATGAAAATAATTTGAGAAACTCTATTCTGAAGCTCTGTATTATCCACCTTTCTTCTTTTTCTCGACAACTGCGTTCAGCTCTTCTCCTTTAGCGGATATCCGAGCTACAATATAAAGTATACAGTGACAGCCAGGCTCAGTACACCAGCAATAGTTTGCGTGACTTACTAACAAACTTAACAAACAGCTTATGGTAGGCGCTCAAATTTCAAACAGTAAGTCGCCTTGTTAGAATCAAATTAGCAACAGTTCCCGAGGGTCTGTGACACTAACTTGCTGAACTTGAGTGTAGGACAGGCAACATAGTATTTATAACGATTAGCGTAATATGACTTCGGGTTATAACAGAGAGGACAACGAGTGAGGATCGATCTAACCCCACTAGCGAAATGGTTCACAGACGGACTGACCGACCGACCGACTGACACACACACACACACACACACACACACACACACACACACACACACACACACACACACATATACCCGAAAAAGGATTATGGTGAAACATCTGACAAACTCCATGATAAAGAATAGAATTACGAATACAAATGCAAATGAAATTGAATTACATGCAACAAGAAGCTAGAAATATATGATACACAGTCATAAGACAATACGTTGAAATGACACAAACCTGATTAGATGTGGCTTGCATGAGACACAGCAGTGGATATTTTGGAACTATATATATGAAAAAATTGACCTAAGAAGTTGTTCTTTTCCATTATTACAATATGAAAGCTTTACATGACTATATACATATATCTATATATATCTACCTATCTATATATATATATATATATATGTATATATATATATATATATATATATATATATATATATATATATATATATATACATATATGTATATATATATATATATATGTATATATATATATATATATACATATATGTATATATATATATATATATATATATATATATATATATATATATATATATGCAGAGAGAGAGAGAGAGAGAGAGAGAGAGAGAGAAAGAGAGGGGGGAGGAAGGAAAGAAAGGAATAAAGAAAAAAGGAAATGAATTAAGTGCGTCAGAAGGGAATGGGGGCAAAAAGAAAGAGAGAAAGATCGAAAAAAAGAAAAGAGAAAGAATGAAAGAAAGGAAATGAATGGAAGAAAGAAAGAAAAATAATGCAGGAGAATAAATAGAAAAAAACACTCAAAAAAGAATGAAAAACAACCGAGAAAGAAGGAATGTCCACAAAAGGAAGAGAAAGAAGAAAAGGAAATAAAGAGAAGAAATAAATAAAGACAGAAGGAAAGAAAGCATGAAAGAGAAGAAAATAAAAAAAAATGAAAATAAAGTTAGGAGGTCAAGAGTAATGAAGAAGGAAAGAGAAATCTGAAATGAAAGAAAGAGAAGCAGGGAGAAATAAAGAAAATTGTTGAAAAGACAGAAAAATTAGGTGAACCGAAGGAAGAATAGAAAAGATGAAACCAGAATTTATTAGATATTTGGCGAATGTTTGATATAAGGCCGCTTGAACATGTGTTGCTGCTCGTTGGTGGGAAGAGGCACGCCTGGAATGATAGACACGATATGTCGTCATGCAGCAACGAAAACGCCAAACCATTTACTATCTTGCAAGACAAAAGGACATGATTTCTGGCACCAATTTTCGTTGACAGCCACTGAGTATCGAACTCGCTTCATAGTTGTAATGGATAACCAGACTAATCCCCAAAGCATTACCCCGTCGCGAAGAGTTCTATCTGTAGGTACATGTATATCTTGATTGGTGCAGATGATTTGTTACCACATCTTTCGTTCAGTTCGAATGCACATTGTTCAAGATTTTATGATTATTCAACGTGTTTCTATTTTCTGTTTATACTTAGTTACATTAATATGTATAACAATACTTTGACCGTACTACATAAAAACCTATACTAATGGGAATCATACAATTCAAAGTATTCCTGTCCTTCATGAATTTAGTCACGTCTGAGACATAGCGTTTATTGTGGATAACCTTGTGAAGGTCAAATTCATCAAACAATAGAGATGGTCAGGCAAAATAGATGGCTATACATTACCACACATTAAGGCGCCATATATATATATATAGCTAAGAACCAAGTTCTCGTAAGTCTGGTTCAAGGAGCCAAATAATGGTCGCTTAGTATCGATCGCTTTACTAAATAGTTACTCTACCAAGGGTGCTCTGCAATTTTAGTCTTAGCAGGATGAGATGAAACGGATTCATGCCTTTCCAAAGAGCATTAGTGTATGACCACTTTGCACCACTGCTACTTATGACCTAAATACATGTTGCAATGCATATACATAGTCTATAAAGCTTTACAGCTTTAAACACTAAACATTAAAAAACTTTTTCAATAGTATTTTTCGTGTTACTTCAGTCACCCATTTCTCAATATCTGTCCATGCAATTCATACAATCTTCAAAAGTGTTTTTCTTTTTTTGTTCCTCCTAAACTTTGTTATTATTGTACCATGTATGAATTGTCTCTCGTTGGGATCATCAGTTGCTTACCATGTAACCGTTCTGGGGATTTAAAAAACAAAACAGTTATATTAACATGGTATCCCTGAAGTGTTGATCAAACACCACCTCCCTTCATTAAATAGTTTTTGCCATAAGCACTTGAACAAACATATTTCTTCTATAATCACTTGGTTTTCGAAGTTAAAAGCAGGAACACTTCGTAAAGGGAAACAAAATTTTTTAACATTCGACATAACGAGGCAAGCATGTAGCCTCGTTATATGGTATTGAAAGCTAAATTTCTCGAGAATGTATTTTTCAATAGAATTATATCGTTAAATGGAGAAAAAGAATTTTTTTGTTTCTATCCTTTTAGAATCTTGTTCAGAATCGATAAAGGAGACTGGAAAGGCGAGCTCACATTGCTATATAGAAGAGTTGCCAAACCTGAAAGTTAATTAGGATCCACTTCTTCTCAAATTTCTCGATGGTCCGCGCTACACAAGATATGTACATATATATATATATATATATATATATATATATATATATATATATATATATATATATATATATATATATATATATATATAGGCAGGCACACAAATGAGAGAGAAATATGAATGCAGTTCAGGCTTTAGTACAGACCTCGGCAGATCTAATTTCACACAGACACCCAAACACATTCGACAGATGCTCAAGTTCTAAGAATCCGACTATTTAACGAATCGCAAGATTGTTGCCGGTCTTGTCGGTGTCTGTACCTATTATGGATGCTGGTAAAAAATAACTACATGACAGATGTCACTTATGCTTACGTTTAGATTGAAAGAATTATTAGAGAAACGACATCTGGCATAGCAAAAGATCTCGACTATTGGGGCAGTTTTATATCCGCCAAGAATTTGCAAATTTTCGCTTATTTCTCTCGTTCTTTCTTTCTATTTGTTGCCTATTCCTTTCTCTTTTTCTCTCTCTCTTTCTTTCTCTCTCTTTCATTCTCTCTCTCTTTCTGTCTATGTTTCACTCACTCTTTCTATCTTCTGCCCCTTTTCTTTATTATTTTTCTTTCTCTCCTTTTCTCTCTTATCTTCTTTTTTTTCAATTTTCTTTTTTCCTTCTATCTGACCCCTTTTCTCTTTCTTTCTCTGCATCTGCTCTCTCTCTCTCCCTCTCTTTGTCTCTATTTTTTTCTCTCTATGCTCTTTCGTCTCCTTTTCATTGGCTTTCTGTCTTGATTCTTATTTTCTGATTCTCTCTCTCTCTCATAATCTATAACTTTTTCTCTCCCCTTTTCTCTTCATCTTTTTTCTTTCTCTCTCCGTCTATTTATTTCTCTTCCAGTCCCTCTTCACCGACTCTTTCTCTATTTTTTAAAAATCATTTTTCTTGTTAGCTCACTTTAAACTTTTTCTTTACTCACTCTCTCTCTCCTTTTCTCTGTTTGCATTGCTTTGCACATCTCTATCCATTTTCTCTTTTTCTCTCTCTTTTTCTCACACTTTTCATTTACTTGTTTCATTCTCTTTCTCCCTGTCTATTTATCTCACTTTTTACTTACGTATTGTTATGTTTTCATTTGCCTGTCACAGCACAACTATAGTAAACGGCTCTCTAAACTATTTGTACTGAAAATTCTATCTGTACTGGGGTATTATGGCCTTATGTCACAGACTGCTATCAGTGAAGAAAGTATATATATATATTCGTATCCTTTCTCTGAATAATTGCTTTCGGTATGAATCCCTCTGAATCTAGAGGATAACCATTTTCCCCTGCATATTCCAATCCAGTTGATATTTTAAAGGCTGCTCTGATTCAAACACATTTTCTTTCGTAATGAATTCTCGTAATAAACGTATCTTACTGAATTATTTTTTTTGTGTTGAGCAAAAAGGGTACGACATTTGCACTTCTCTATGTGATGTTACTACAGACAGTGAGCGAACAAGAGAGAGAGAGAGAGAGAGAGAGAGAGAGAGAGAGAGAGAGAGAGAGAGAGACCTGGACTTGAAAAGGAATTGAACTCCAACTGCTGAGTTTCAGGGTTTATTTTCAGTCAATTCAGGTTTCAAGATTGCTAGATATGAGCGGGCAGGATTAGGAAGGGAGAAATTACCCGCTAAACTACTTAAAGAGGACAAATAGGATTGACTCTTAAGCACTCCTTATGGTCGACTACAAATATCTTATTAATGTCGACACAGATTCCTCATTTGATAGTAAATACAGTCGTTGATATTCAGCTAGGACAAGTAAATCTTTGATCCTGTCTAACATCACGATTCCTTTGCATCACACACACACACACATATACAGATAAAAAACTTCAACAAAATCACATACGCACACACACAAAGGAATCTCAATTGACTTACCTCTAAGTCTTTCTCTCTCTGGAAATATATATAATAAAAAAAATTACATAGATACTGATGAGCTAAAAGTTTATGAGCAACGGTATGTGACAGCAACAATAGATACTGTCACGTAACAACTGAGTTAGAGGTTCATAAGTAGGTACTCAGGTGTCGGGTACTTCATTTGAAGTGCTCGATGCCACAGTTATAGACAAAAAGAAAGATTTGAGTGACCAAATTTTTATGGCAAGAAAACATAGTCAGAACAATTCCGGAATGGTGCGGTTTGTTGGTCGTTTAGATTCATTTGTGGTTAATACCTAGGGACAGTTGTCGTCAGTGGGAAAATCCCCAACCGTAGACAAGGTATTGGACGGACAGGATCTTCGATGCAAGAACTGAACAAAGGTTCCCCTTACAAGAAGGTCTTAGCGCAAATTGAACAAAAGGTAGATTTTGAGCTCAAAGACAAAGAATATCCAGGAAGGGCTAAGGAACTGAAAACTAATGAACCTTTGAAAGAAACCTTTGAAATGAACTTTTAGAATTAAATACAATACAGACGTCAAATAGATCAACTGAAATCACAATTCAGTTGAAAGTAGGTATGAAGTTGAAAAATGATGCTCTGCATCTAATCATATTATATTGATCCTATCTATGTATATTTATCCGTTTATATGTTTGGTACAATAACACGTAAAAGGGCAGCATATCGTGGCGAGATTTTTACTACCGCAATACCATTAGAATTCTGTAATTGAAGAGTAATTCAATTTCCCTCAAATTCGCTGAGTCTCCGTTGCGTTCACTCCGATTATCAACATTAAAACCATCTGGTTTTTGAAGAGTGTCTCTAAGTGAGTGTAAATGATATATTTAGAGAAAAATATTTGAATTTGTGATTATAAAAAAGTATTTTACATTCCAATTTGAAATTTCATATTATAAAACTAATTTTCTTTTTTTTTTCTTTTCAGGTGCGTATATGAAGTAACTGAATATGTGCGAAATGAGACCATTCTGCAGTTTGTATGACTAATTTTCTATATTTTCTGACGCCTGCTTCCATTTCTCTTTCTTTGTCTGTCCTACGTGGAGACAAGTGTAACTTTGAGGCATCATCCTAGAGAAGAACTTTCAGATACGATATAAACAATGGCATAGCTTTTCAGGGTGTCGTTAATTCATCTCACGCTATTATATATATATATAAGAGAGAGAGAGAGAGAGAGAGAGAGTGAGAGAGAGAGAGAGATATTACTATAGGAATATGTGAATCAATCATTTTCACACAATCTTCATGTCTTATGTATGCAGGTAATTCCAAAAGATTATCGTCCAAATGGACAAACGTTCATGAAAAGTGGTCACACATTCGCCATCCTTTTGCTAAGCACTCCTCTCTCTCACATTATATATATATATATATATATATATATATATATATATATATATATATATGGAGCATTATCATCAAAATATCCCGTCAGATGTGTACAAATGCATATTACAAGGCGGGAAATCGAACTGATGAGAGAGAGAAAAAAAGGGAGAGGGAGAGAGAGAAAGGGAGATAGAGAGAGAGAAAGGGAGAGAGAGAGAGAAGGAGAGAGAGAGAGAAGGAGAGAGAGAGAGAGAGAGAGAGAGATTGTTGATTGGTATTTTTCAGAAGTAGCCTCTGCTACTATCAGATCTCAGTCCGACTATTCCGTACATTTATCTATGATGTCCATATATTAAATATCCTTTTTGTCTATCATATCAATTCGGTCATCCTCCTGAAGCATTTATATTTATATATTCCGATGTAGCTATCTTTTTTTAAAAGTATTCAGGCACCTATTAATGACAAAAATATCCTGCACAAGACAATCAGAGCCAGTTCTTTCACAAAATAAACCCCTGTGATCCCACACAATCATCACAGCGTCCATTCTACTTTTTAAATCAGTCTGTAAAGTCCTCTTCTGAGGTTGCAATCAGCTTTCTTGTTTTGCAATCTCCTCAAGATTGTCTACAGTTCATTTCAACTTTTGGAAAGATCATCTAGCATAAAGCCAAATCTGCACTGACAGAGCTGAATGATGCAGTTTTGCTATAGAACCTACATGTCATGGGAATGAGCAGTCATTGTGAATATCACAGTAAGAGAGAAGACTGAGTAACCGCTTGGGAGAGAGGCTGTAACGCACAGTATGATCTCTGCTGATTGGTTGGCAAGGTACATAAAGGCTCTGCAACAAGTTCTTGAGAATGACACATTGGATGAATACGTTCTGGATGGAAATCATGAATTTAGATATATATATATATATATATATATATATGTGTGTGTGTGTGTGTGTGTGTGTGTAGTGCATGTCTATGTGCGTGTGCGCGTGTCCAAAGCTTATCTACAAAAACTGATGGTTTGAAATAAGGAAGACAACACGGAAGCAAAAGAGAGAGAGAGAGAGGGGGAATTACGAGACAAAAAAGAGAGAGAATGTATTGAGAAAGAAAAAGAGAGACAGAAAGAGATAGAAAGAAGGAAGAAAGATAGATAAATTAAGATTTTAGGGAGTAGCCGCCCAGCTGTCGCCATTACCACGCATTATGGCCGAACCACAGGAAATGTTGTAAAGGTCATAATTTCTCTCCGGCCTCCTCAATTTTTCCACACCCAATTTTCCCCGTCGTCCAGAGAGCCGGACCCAGGTCATAAAATCTCGAAGCGAAAACATTATGATTTGTTCTATAGATAAAGATTAACAGACGGTCGAATTTCCCACATCGTGGCTAAGCATTTTTAGACAGTTGACCACACCCTGAAGGCGACTATGAAAACTTCCATAAAAAGAATACTGACAGCCAAATTTTGTTTTCTGTAGATATTTACTTAGTTCAAGTTGGTATGGCAAAAGGCCACACTCTTTGGTCACCCATTGTGGATCGAAGTTATTATAGCTGCAATGCTCTGTGGTCAGTGATAAATTAATACACCTATATTCGCGTGGCCTGAGAAGCTACAAACTATATATATATATATTCGACCAAATCGACTGGCTTTTGTACAACCATCGACGTTAAACAAGGTTGAGCCTGGTCAGTACCTAGGTGAGTGACCAGATATCGTAACCATTTGGGGATACCCCTCCTCCTGTCTGCAACCATGCTGATCTCTAAATGCATTGAGCGCTTTCTCCTTTTAGAAGCATTTTGCATGACCGAGAAGGGGTAGTAGAACGATACTTTTTTTCCGTTATAAGCGCCCAGACTCTGCAGCTCCAAGCAGAATCTATCTATCTATCTATCTATCTATCTATCTATCTATCTATCTATCTATCTATCTATCTATCTCTCTCTATATCTATCTATCTATCTATCTATCTATCTATCTATCTCTCTCTATATCTATCTATCTATCTATCTATCTATCTATCTATCTATCTATCTATATATATATATATATATATATATATATATATATATATATATATATGCATATATGTATGTATGTATGTATATTACACGGCAAATAATATGGCCTAGATCATAGAAATAGAATAAACAACTAAATATTCAATGATGAAGTTCCGGAAGAGACCATAGGAATAGAAAATAAAGCCATACAAAAAGTTAAGGAATACATTTACATAGATCTGGCGATAGTGGTAGAGATACACCACGGGAATGAAATATAACAGTGGATAACGGTTGTCTGGAAGCTATTTGGTATGAATAGAGACGTAATGAAAAGAAAATTGCCAATATGCCTTGAACGTAAAGTAATCAATGGATGCATACAGCCAACTATGATGCACAGGTGCGAAACCTGGAAACTGAAACCACCCGAGAACCAATTCAGAACTGCACAGAGGACCATGGAAAGAGCAATGTTAGGAATAACTCTGTGATAGAAAAAGACCAATGTGGACCTGAGAGAGGGCCAGAGTGAATGATATCGCTCAAGTAATTGAGCAACAAAAAAAAAGAAATAGCCAGGGCATATAGCTAGGATTGGTACTCGTTGGACAGAAAACGCAGTCGGAAAAGACTCGGTACAAGATGGAGATACTAAATCAAGAAGTTTGCCTGTAAAATATGGCTGAAGAATGCAGTCATGCTCTTCATTGGAGGAGATGGAATAGGCCTTTGTTTAGCAGTGGACTCACAAAAGCTATTGCTGCTTATATACTATCCAAATTGTTCACATATTTACAGTCCGTAGCCGTCAGCATCTCCAATTCTATATTCATCCAAGGTCATGTTACACACATTTGGAGCCTGTAAGGTTCAGTCATCCCCGTCATATATGTATATGTATATATATATATATATATATATATATATATATATATATATATATATATAATTTGCATGCACGCGTTGGTTTGTATTTTTTTGTGGGAGTAAATAAAATACACAATTCAAACATTATACACTGAAGATTTCAGATCAAAATTTAGCCTATGTCTAATGTTGCTGCTCTGTCTCTCTGTACATCTTGTCATCTCCATTAATTGACATTCAAATCCAAAAAGAGAGAAAAGAAATGATACAGTCCCAAAATGAATAGATATATAACAAAAACAGAATAAATCTAAAAAACTAAAGGACTTTTATTTTCATATCAAAATCGACGGAAATGCCCCCACCCTCACCACCTTTTTGCACTATGCCATACGGCAGCTTGAATGGATGGACTTGTTTTTACGATCGCTGTCATGATTGATATTCTTCGTGAAAAGAACCCCACGGCTACACTGCCACAGCTACACTACCCATGTGCCTATTGCATTACTGATACGTCATCAGGCCGAGTCCATCTCTGCAAATGGGAGAGTTTATATGTATTTTCTGGCTATTGTATTAGCGTTAAAGATTTTCAAGGCTGATGAACGCAGTTTTTTTTATTACAACACAAAACATCATTTTTCAAAATATAATATTCTGCTACTTGTATCCATATCTCGTCATCTCAATTAATCGACGCCAAGACATGGGCGTCCGCTGCCACTTTTCCAGAGGAGGGTAAAAGGATATTTTCCCGGGGGAGGGGACAGAAGAATATATTCAGAATATATCTAAGTGGCTATCCTGTTACAAGAGATAATTGTAGTTTTATAAGTCAACATTAAGTTTGCCTTACATTTGACAATTGCACAGCAGTATTATCCTATTCTTTTTTACAATGAAGTTTAAAAAACTTTTGAACACCCTTGCCCTTGTTTGGAAGGCCTGGTCCAGGATGGTCCGGGGGTTGGTTGGGTGAAATGCACAGTTTGCCCCACCTAGCGGGCGCCTGTGTGCACAGATACTAAACAAAAAGAAAAGAAACGATAAAAAAAAAAATAACAAGGGAAATAATGAATCCCTGCCACCCATGTAGGCTGTGTTGGAGGTGATCAATTAAAAAGTAAAAAAAAAGGCCTGATCACTGAAAAAGTAACTTCTCTCACCTTTTGTAGGGCTTGGTAAAAAAAACACACAAAAAAACAACCACTGTGCACAACTGAGGGACCATCTTAGTATAGACACACATTTCATAAGGAAAACCCCACTGAAAATCTATTTGGGGTGGGGTGTTTGAAAAACAAAACAAACAAAACAACATTTCCCTTCAGGATTGAGAGGAGTATGTGTGCAAAATTTCAAGTTTCTTCTATGAACAGTAAGTCCAGATAGATACATAAATGTATAGATGGATAGATGCAAATGTTGGAATGCATGAATAACTTGGACATTGCAACAGTTTTTGTATCGACCTGTTGTGGGTAGAGGTGATTAAAGAAATAATAAAAAGTATAAATAAACTAAGAGCACTCGGAGTTTTCGTGAATATTAATCACATAGATTGAACATTATACTGTGAAAATGCCGGATTAAAATCCAGCTTATAACCATGTGCCTGGCTGCAGACTTATTGATCCATCCTCCTATGTATTTATGCATGCAGAGATGTAACTACACTTAATTTCTTCAATATTCTACTTTTGCCGCTCTCTCTGCATATCTCGTCATCTCCATTAATCGACGTTCTAATACTGAACAAAAAAGAAAAGATAAAACCTGAAAAATAAAAACATGAATGATAAAAAAAAAAAAATAAACCAAGACCAGAAGCAAAATATTTACTTTCATACTAAACGTCCCAGAATGTCCTTTTTCTCCTTCTCGCGATACGCCTGTACGGCAGCTGGAATGGGTAGACAAGTTTTTACAATCGCTGACATGGTTGATATTTTTCGTGATAAAGAGCGAGCGCCATTTTTATTACCGTCGGCCATTTTAGAAAGTCGTTCATTCTTCCTGTGTTGGGTTCTGTTTAGATTGAAAGGGAAATGGATAAAAGCATTGTTTTTCTTGATTGGATTTTATGGCCAATATCAAACCATAAAACATCGTGCCATATGGAACTACTTATCAAATTCTCGTCATACATACAAAAATATATTCAGATGAACAGATCTTTTAACCCTTCTCGGCATTTCTCTATATCAGTATATCTACAACTCTAAATATATCCCTCCCTATCTATCTATCTATCTATCTATCTATCTATCTATCTATCTATCTATCTATCCACATCTCCCCCTCTCTCTCCACACACACACACACACACACACACACATATATATATTTATATACATATATGTACATATATATATGATCCCTCCATCTTGTGTCTGGTCTTTCCCAACTGCGTTAACTGCTCTATAGGCACTGATTGGTTCATCATGGAAATAAACGGCGAGAAGCCTTGTCCAGACTTATTCTGGCTGCTGCTGATATATATATATATATATATATATATATATATATATATATATATGTACGTTTTGTGTACATATTAGGACAGAGCACCCGGGTGATTGATGGAGATAATATAACTGGTTGAACTCCACGTTTCTCGGAGAGGATCGGGTTCGAATTCTAACAGTGGCTGTTAATATTTCCTCAGCGCAAATCTATTTTATTGGTGTGAATCACTATCTATCTTTGCTATTCACCATCTCAAGATAACTTGACGTAGTACCCCGTCACCTAGCATGCCACGATTATTGACGGCGGAAAAAAAGTTTGTAAGTGAGCAGTGGGTAAAACCACTCTCCCATGACCACCCAACATGCAAAGGCAGAATTAAATGGAAACTGTTACACGCAATGTGAACCATGACAAATTAACCTAAATCATTTTTTAACTGTTTTCTTTTTTATTTATTTCACTTCATTAATATTACTGTTGATATTAGTAACCAATAAGTCTAACATTGTCATAGGTACTGCAGCTATATCAGAACTTTATCGAGGTTGACAATAGGTGTAAAAGATGGTTGCTGCCACAAACTGGGCAAGCAAGTTCGCTATAGAAAACTAATTTTTTCCAAGCCTTTTCAATCATTGACCATTTCCAGTATCATGCCATGCCAGCGACGAATCCTTTTGTCTGACAAGGAGACAGGGCCAATGAAAAAATATGTATTCCTTTCCTTGAAAAAAGAAGCTTTCTCTATTGGCACCGAAAACAACTATTTAGTGTTTATTTCCTGATGGATTCTGGCGGTGAGTCGCTGTCCACAACCGATCCTCCTAGCGTCTGAATTTTCTGTGATGTTTTAGACGACGTACTCGAGATGAGTAATTGCAGAAGCAATAAAAACAACCGATTGAACCCCCTGATACACAACTAGACAGTTTACAAACTCATGGCCTCTGATAGGTTTGTCTCTTAATCTATCTTTTCTTGTATATGCCCAGCCCATCTCCATTTGCGTTGCTTAACTATTTGTAATGTATCCTTCATTCTAGTTCTCTTTCCGAGGCGTGTTGAACTTTTCTCTTAGAGTCAGCCAGAGTATTTCTCTCTTTCCATGACATTCTGTGCGATTTTTAAGTTGAATATCTGTTCGTTCTGTGTAAGTATACTGCGACCAAAACAACAATGATGTCGATGCTAGTTCGAATAAATCACGAGGAAAAAAAATCTATTCATTCTTTCGCACATTCCTAAATAAGCAAAGATAACTTATGTATAAACGCATACTTCGTCCAGCAGTGGACCCGATATAGCAATTGATGATGATGATGATGATGATGATGATGAACTTTAATATTACTTTCATTCTTCCCCATATTTGAGAGAGAGAGAGAGAGAGAGAGAGAGAGAGAGAGAGAGAGAGAGAGAGAGAGAGAGAGAGAGAGAGTCAAACACTCAAAGATGATTCTTTCGCAGCTGCTGTATCTTGGAAGTTAGAGAATGTCTCCTGATTTCCCCCTCAACTTTCTTCCATCTGCTGTAATTACAAGACTTCTAGTTTTTATGGCCGTGTGCTAACGGAAAAAGCCTCTTTATGGATATCATAAATTGGCTTTTATATCATTGATGGAATATTACACTACACAGGATCTTTCTCTGGTGTCTCTTTGGTAGTAGTTGTATCTATAAGTGAAGTGGTGTGAGGTAAATATCAGAAACTGTCATCAAAACTGTCATCACGGGTTTCTCCAGCTTTTTTTTTTTAAGGTCTGGTGGATTGGCTATGTATGTATCTCGCGTGTTGGAGGCAGCGAGCTCAAGATCAACTCCTCATTGTACCCAGGAAAGACGTTCTTTTTTTTTAGCTCTTTGACTCCCCTCCTGGCCTTAAATAGGTTTTCAGTTGGGGTTCAATTTACAATGGAGGTTTTTGTTAAACTTTCTAACCGATGATACCATAACAAAGAAAGAGAGAGAAGTAACTTATTCATCGATCATCACATTTCCCATTTTTTTAATTGATCTCCTCCACACAGTTTGCAGCTGAAAGACGACGGTCGTGTGACAGTTTCTCATGAGTGACTAACCAGACCTTTTGGAAAGAAAAGAAACGATGATAATTCAGTAACTCGTAACAATAATTTGAAAGGAAAAAAGGAAAGAAAAAAAAATGACTAATGAGTCTGAATTAGGCAGAACACCGTGAAGATGATTTTAAAACTATAAATGACGGTCGGGATATCAGGGAAATCAGTTTGATACTTAACAGACTTGGTGCCACTTGGCACTTGGCAAGCTTTTCATGGCATTCTCGATTGAAGGGAGGTAACAAGGAAACCGGTCTGATTTGTCACTCAATAAAAATCGTCTCATTACGTACGTCTATGGCAATATGCTGTGATGGGGATGATCAGTTAAATAATTGGAAAAATGGTTGATCAATGGATGAGTTACTCACCTCTCCTTTTGTAGGGTAGTGATCACTAAAATCCTAACCTCTCATAAAGAACAAAACTAACGTGAATGCCAGAGGACAGATCAATTTAACACGAACTCTATTTTGCGTAAATACCATTGCAAACTAAACTTCCAATCCAAAAATTTGACATAGACTCTTCCCAAGGGCCAATACTTTACGAACTTGTCAAATTAAGGAGTAAAGTTTAAATTTCTGGCCCCGAAGTTCCATTGGCGCATCCTGTACGCGTGATGCATACATGACCAGCCAGCCAGCCAGACCAAGTTGAAAACTGAAGAAACCTATTTTGACAGTTTTGGTTGACATTCGCCAATAAAAAAAGGAAGATAGGTTAGGATGAAAGGCAACCGAGAGATGAAACTATTTGACACTTCAAAGGCATTTTTTCGAATGCACGTTTTATCTCTCATCGGTACAGGAGATGTTGGCGTCGTCAGTTAATGTCATCTGACAAGATTTGTCAAATCTACCATTGAAAATGGGCGAGAAAATTTAATTGGATGGGTTTGAATTGAGAAAGGTAGTCGATGGGGAAGCCGGGTTAGAGACAGGCAGAGGGACATACGAACGGATAGATATATGAATTAAATTACGTGATAAGAAATGGAAGAGATAAATATGAGTTGACTGACAGCTTGACGCATATATAACCAACTGAGATATGAATTGAATCAGATATTACTTATATAGAGAAAGAGACAGATAGATATAAACCGGTACACGCACTTACACAGAGACACACACACATATACACAAACACACACACATAATTAACATATATATATATATGTATGTATGTATGTGTGTGTGTTAATTTTCTTCTAAACCAAACATAACGGGATTTTATTATTTCTAATGGGACATTACACAATCAAAACGGACATTTCTATTCAATAATAAAAGTCTACGACTCTGAAACTCCGTGAGACTTTATTCCCAACTGGGCTAATCTTATTAAATATTTGATCTGAAACTTCTTAAAAATTACTCAATGTTGATGGATAATTATGAATTAGATATGAATTTGATTCAGCAATGAATTGGAATTCCTTGCATCAACTTTGACATAAATTAAGGAGAAATGAATTTATTTAATTTGATATTTCGATAGATTGAGAGAAGGACATCAATCTTGAGTGACTGATAGGAATGAATGTATCAAGGTAGATAAATATTGAATAACATAGATCAGTGGTTATTAACCTTTTCACCACCACGCTCTCTTTAGTAGATGAACCTTGCCCGACGCCTGCTCACGTCTTTAGAATGAATACTGCAAATAAATGAAATCTTAAAAAAAAATATACATATTCATCAAACTACCATGCAAATACTTGTCAAGAGAATTGAAACAGTAATTAGAGAAATTATCACTTTTTCTTGTGGACTCACGCTCACTGTTGATATTACTCAAAATCTTTCAGGCCATCCCCCACATTTTTCAAGAACTACTGACTTACGCAGAATAGATTCCCCCAATAGAAATCTTATAAAATTCTGCTTTCGTCTTTGGTGCTGACGAATCTTGGCGAATGTCTATGTCCAACGACGGATGCTAACAGGCAGATGATGATGATGATGATGATGATGATGATGATGATGATGATGGTTAAAAACATTGACAGATGATTCCAAACTTCAATCGGACAATCGAATCACCGATTGTCATCTTTAATGTTGTCGAAACAATGTTTCTGTTGATACATTCTTCAGCCTTCATGGGGTGTATACTTCAATAAAAGGGGTAAATCTGTTTTTCATTGCAAACCGCCGTGGGTTTACAGAACCTGGAAGATATAGACAGAAAAAAAAGGTTTTCTCAATCCTTTGACTTATCCACCTGACGAGGGATAAAGAATTGATCGGCCGAATCTTTGTGCAGAAACATCGATGATGGGAAGAAGATATTATTTTGTTCAAAGAATACTTACAATATGATCAATTCTTCTTAAGGTTATTAACATTGACTTATGGACTAACCAGTAGAGAATACCGGATATCCATTCACCAAATTAGTTTCATAATTGATCTTAATAAATAAAGTACTTGAGCAGGCTATGGCAAGCTATCCTTACCCAAGCATCATACATCACAATTTTCTCAACACTATATATATATAATAGATTTGAAGTACCAGGCAACTGAATTAGCACAATTTATTTCATCCGTTATTTTACCCCTAGCTAGAGCAGCGGGAAGAAGAAGGAATCAAGCTTTTCAAAGGGCATTATGCAACCAACGTGCATAGGAGAGAATCATGCTTCACACCACTTAGAAAGCTCAAAGGACTGCACAGTATACCAGAGAGAAGAAAAAAAAAGGAGTCAGAGATATCATAAAATCAATTAAAAAACTCACTAAGCAATAGACGGGCCATATTAGATGAATAGCGGACAACCACTGAACATCACGATTCAAACATGGATCCCCAGAAAAAAAAATATGCAAAAAAATAGTCCGTAGAAAGTAAGATGGCGTGATGACTTGGACAGGTTCCGGAGATATTTGCTCAGCAACGCCCATGATCGATGGATCAGGCGAATTCTAGGGATTGTCTCTGTCCAATGACAGGTGTTAAAAGGCCCATGATGAACACAGATTGTCATGATCGGAGTTTCAATTCGGGTAGCCGATTCCTGCACTACTGCAAACCGCTAGCCCAACGGAACCTTCAATTCTCTTCGTTGTCTGGGGAATCAAACATCACCCCAAGACGATTAATAGAATAAACTTATTCTATTGAATTTTCTTCTTATTAAGCAGCTGGGCTGAAAGCATCTGCAACCCACATTTTGCCAAAGTGATGGAATATAAATCAAACAAGGCATCAGACTATTTTTATCTATTCTACCGATGTTCAAGATATCTCCACCATGAAGTAGATAAAAATCAATATGTTTATATGTACATTACCGGTCAAAAAAAACAAAAACGAGTGAAGCTTTTTATATCATCTTTCTATATATCATTGGTAAAATATTCGACAACGTTGAACAAGAGTGTATGGAATGTTGGTACAAAGACTACGTTATAGTATTGGATAGCTTTCTCCTTGTTTTTCTTCTGAAAACTGAGCCATTTGGTCAATCTGAATGGTAGCTGTTCACAGTGTTTTGTGTCATTCTTTTTCCATTCAGCTCTGACTGCTTCCAACAGCTGGTCAATGTTCCCAAATCTGCTCTTCACTAGTTGGGACTCCCTATGAATCCATATGTTCTCTGTGGTGTTAAGATCTATTATATGATGGGAACTGCTTGACTCATTTTTTTTGCCCAAGAGTGTATACCCGTATCATTTTTCTATTTGCCACAAATTATTATTATCTATAAATCTATTCCTTCCTCCTCCAGCTAAAATGATAAATCGTTCTTTCTAATGGAACATTTCCTGTTTATTCTATGTGTATTTTTTTCTCTACGGAATTATAATGATAAAGAATGTGATTTTTCTGTTTCTCTGTTCCAAGCAATTAATTCTTCTGCTTAAAAGGAAAAATTTGCTGATATAGACATCTCCAGCCAACCTTTTAAAACAATGTATTCTTCGAATGTAATGAATTCAGAAGTCTCTTTTATAAGAAAAAAAAGATGATCTCATAAAAACGTAAATATATTCGTGATTGTTTTTGTGGCGATAAATAAGTACACTAAATTGTAAATGAAACCAAGCAATATGAGGGACATTAAAGAAAGTCCTGTTCAAGACAAACTCTGTAATTTCCTAGCGATGAAGATGTTCTATTGTTCTATTGTACGATTCTCGTGATAGAATCCGGTAACAAAACGGGCGACTGATGTTGTTAGAAATCACCAACAAAATCTGTCTCGAGGACTGTCAATATAGGTTTCTTCTGTTGCTGATCTAGTCTGGCTGGCTGGTTAGGTATGTATGTATGCCGCATACAGGCCGCAACAATGGAGCTAGAAGGCTGAAAATTGAAACATTTACTCCCCATTATGTCTAAAAAAAAAATACGTATTTGTTATAGTGGAAGGTTCAATCTACAATATACTTTTATGTTAGATTGCTCCCAGTTTGTGTCCAGCAGCACATAAACATTTTTATTTTTTCTATTTGGACTTTTTTTTTAGTGATCCAACACAAGAGAGAAGTAACTGATTCATTGATCACACCTCTTCCAATTTTTTTAAATTGATCACCCGGCATACTGCAAAAAAGGTTGGTCACATGACGGTTTTTGTTGAGCGACCAACCAGACCTGTTGTGAATTTATTCATATTGACTCTTTTTTTTGTTTGGTCGGTTTGGATTAGCTACAAAAAGGATTAATCCCGGCGTTGGTCTTCAGGCTTTATTTCGTTTACGGCATCCATTGCCAATTACTGTTTGTCAACAGTTGTGGTAACCAGGTGAAATTCCCCACATTCAAATCGCGTTGGATCATATAGATTCCCGTGTGATCACCGAAGTTAAGCAACGTCAACCCTGGTCACTACCTAGACAGATGGCCGCCTGGAAATTGCCAGGTGCCATTAGCAGCTAGCGATCATGTAGAGAGTTTCCAGTGGTGATCCTTCTAAACTTCCGTGGGAGGAGATCGATCTCTATACTACGCTGGATGACGCAAGCCTCACATCCTTGAACCCTCTGACTGGCTGCAAGTGACAAGAAATGAATGAATGAATAGAGATTCAATGAAATTATGACCTTCCTTTCGGCTTGACGGTGCAAAAGATTACAAGCTGTCATTGTGACTGCCAGAAATGAACAGAAATGGAATAGAAATGGAACGATGGAGGATTTGGTGAATGATCAGAGAAAGAGAGAATAAATGAGGAGAGCAGAAGAAAGAGAGAATATGTATATATATGGAGAGAGGAAAGATGGGAGAGAAAAAGAAAGAGTGAGAAAGTAAAAGATAGAGAGGGGAGAGACGGTGAAATGGAAGAGAGAAAAGGGCAAAGAATAAAGGAAATGTATCTATGTATATATATATATATATATATATATATATATAGAGAGAGAGAGAGAGAGAGAGAGAGGGAGAGAGAGAAAGAGAGAGAGAAAGAGAGAGAGAATGCAATAGGAAAAAAGTGAAATGAAGAGATAGGGAGAATAAGAAAGAAAGAGAAAGAGAGAGAAAAACGAAAAGATCTCTATATTGATGCGTGTGAGTACATAGGTGTATGTATATATATCTGTGTGATAATTCTCTCTTATGGTAAGATCAAAATAAACCCATTAATAAACCTATTTCGTCGGATCACAATTCACAACGTAAAATTTTACATAGATTTTTTTGGACATAACAAATGTTATCCTCAATATAAATTATTGTCTTTTTTTACATACATTTTCAAACACACTATTTTCTTTTATCGCATAAGTAGCTGCCAAAACTGTCATGAACAATCATACGCCGGTAGGTTATACTCATAAAATATATGGCCAACTCAGATACAGAATAAAGAAAAAAAAGAAGAGCGATTCCTTGCAAACTTCACCGGAAAGCTCTTCCTCTTTTCCCCATTCGTTGCCGATCACTCGATGGCCGACTGCCATCCATGGTATCAGAGTAGAAAACGTGCCCGGAATAGGGCCATTACACAAGAGCAATTTGTGCCGAACTTGCCGAACTTTTCCCCATGCCTCGGAGAGCAAAAGGCAATCGAGTCGGCCTTTGCGTAGCAGGGGTGACGGCCGGGGAAGAAGGCTGTAGAAAGCTGCAAGGTTAGCATTCTGAGAAGAGCAAAAAGTTGCAGAAAACGTGTACGTGCCCTGATCGATAGATTGGTCAGCCCACATGAGACAGATGGGAAAATGTTACCAACGCTCACACGTTACAGAGATAATTGATTGCATACTAATACAATATATACCACGATCAGCCAATTAGTCTACTTACCTATCAACCTATCTATCTATTAGAAACTGTCAACTGGAACTGTCACCAAAACAGTCAACGTTTCGTGAGTTTTTAAGCTGATCTGGCTGGCCATGTATGTATGTATCACACGTTGCAGGTAGCACCAATGCAGTTCGAGAGTTATTGTCTAGAAAAAAAAAACCTTTGTGATGTTTTGTTTTCTGGGAATTACCTCTGAGTAGATTTTTTAGAGGGAGTGCTATATTGACCCCCTCAGTTTGCCTCCAGTAAAATGCAGGCATTTTAAGGATCACTGCCCTACAAACGGTCGATCATCCCCTCCAAAATTTTTTTTAATTGTTCACCCCAAACGACATCAGCCTCGAGACAGTTTCTATTGAGTGACTAACCAGATTTATCTCATTTGATTACTGGAATACTAGACTGACCCGTCCCTTCTCTGAGCTTAAAAATAAAAGTTCATGTAACATTAGGAGAAAATCGCCAAAAAACTGACATATAGTTTAAAAGTTATTCAAGAAGAAACCCAACAGCGCTTTAGTGATATTATCTTACTTCAAACAATCGTTGTTTTCACTCAATATATATATATATATATATATATATATGTTAAGATATTCACTTACATGCATAGTAACTAATCATTTCGATCATTTTGTTGACGACATTTTTTGGTAGTTTATTCTGTCCCTCGTCCTCATTATCACGTGTACTCATTCTTCAAGTTTTGATTTTATATTTGAACACAAAAGGTCTCTTGAGCCGAGAACATTTGTCCAATCAAATATTACCAACATGATCCTGGATTTTTACACATTTGCAAATACATGAAAAACAAGGTTAACTACTTTCTCTTAAAGATTGATAGTTATCTCCCTTAATAATTTCTGGTTCTATTCCCCAAGTGTGACAGATGGGCGGGCATATTGCTTATTCAAAGTAGCTTGGGTTAGCTTAAGGGATCGTTCTATTTTCGCCGTAAGATAACATTAGGAGCATTTAGTTTCAACTTGCTCAATTAAAGAAAGACCACTCTTGATTGTATTGTGATAGCTGTCGTGGCGTGCAAAATTGACGTCTTTTATTCATTGATTCTAACATAGAAGATGAGCAATTGTATCGGTATACTATGTTTTTTTTATATTAAGAAAGGCAAAACCTTTAGAGCAAAACAAAACAAAAACAATTTATACTCTATAAGGAGAAGATAATGAAAATGACTGAACGTATCTAAATTCGTTTGCAAAGTTTCTTGCCAGGAATTTCTTTTTGAACGACGTTCTACGGTCGGGTAGATTTGTCTAAATTGTTAGCAAACAAATCAAGACATTATTAAGAAATAATCAATATATATATATATATATATATATATATATATATATATATATATATATATACATATATGACGCTGTAGATAGCTGACGTACTAAGAATAACGAGCGCTTAAAATTACTTGCACCAGCTGTGTTATGATAGTCGTTTTGATATGTCACTTCCACATTGGTTAAACGGGAAAAACCTGATTGCATTGTATATATATAGGTTTCTCAGTTCATAACTACCAGTCTATCTAATCTGGCTTGGTAGTGGGAGTGAGAATATTGCACGCGTTGAAATTTTGGGTAACTTGTCTGTACATTCATATACGTGTAAAGAGTTTCATAGCCACACCATCAACCTGCACAGGTGCACTCACTCGCATAAGTGTATGCATATAGAAATAGCATTTGCATATCATTCTTTTTATAAGGACTGTGACTGACTCGGCATCAAACTTTGAAAGTGTACATTACGATATCTTATATTTCGTTTGCAAAAAGGATCTCTTGCATGGATTTTTTTTGATTTCGGATTAAAATAAAACATGCAAATATCGGGCTAATATCTAACCTCTTAGATCTATCCACAATTTTGTCTCCTTTCACGTAGAAGCTCGAAGATGAATCGCCTCTCTTTTATCTCTACAGACAATAGTACGCCCCCAGCCTAGGGGTGCCTCCCTGGGCAAAGCATACGGAGATCGTCCAGTCACTCGTTTGGAATAAGAGTTTTCCTTCTCCTAGAGTGGTTATATTCCCTGAGATAGCGAGCCAAATCTGTTCTGCTATTATATCCATAGATGGGGGAGAAATGATTGATTCATGCCTTCCCTAAGGGTATTAATGCAAAGTGAACATAACCAGTTCCAGACAGATTTTGAACTCGAATAGACGATTCCATTGTCCGCACAGTTACCAACTACGCCTATCACACATACATATATTCACGTATACTCTCATGCATGCAGAGATTCACGCACATAAGCATACAATTTTTGCTCCCCCACTTCCGTCTGGGGTTTTATTCACATTCCTTCAGTTAAAGAACGAAGATCAAAAAGAGCTTTCTTATTTTTTCAGTTTTCTTTTTCTTAGGATAGAAATAAAAAAAAAATCGTCGCTTTTTCAATCCAGCTTTCTTGAGTAATTTGGCATTTCTTGAGCCTCACAATATGTCCGCTTCAACATCGTCTAAGAATTTCGGCTGACACCGAAGTAACTCTCGTTACGGTGAGGGATTTCCAATGAGATCACGCAAACTGCCGTCCTAACTTACGGCTGAGTGCGTGTGGCTGCTTTTGTAAAAGGCGGGCATATTTAAGGCTGTGTTTTGTATTTGAAAAAAAAAAAAAATTGTTCGTCTTGTTAAGAAGCGAAAAAAGTCGCTTTCGGATAAATTTTTTATATTTGATTCTGTTTTGTGCATTTGTTTTATAGATCGTTTTTGTTTTTTGGTGGGGGTGTTCTCTTACGCCATTTTTTTTTGTTGTCATTATCAATGTCTTCAGAAATCTTTTGATCATCGGGCGTTAACGACAGCTTACAGGGATTTTTTCAAAGCTCGTAAATATCCACGTACGTTTGGAAGCTTATGTACGAAATAAAAATATGGTCGAGACGCATAAAAGCAGTCAAGATCTATCACCCTGTCTGTCTGTCTTTGTCTCTATCCGTCCTCTCTCTCTCTCTTATATATATATATATATATATATATATATATATATATATATATATATATATATATATATATATATATATATGTGCATATATATATATATATATATATATATATATATATATATATATATATATATATATATATTAAGAAGAAGATCTTAAAGTGTCCTTAGCTTAGTTCGGACATACAAATGGGTTACCCACAAAGAGAATTTTTTTTGTTAAAAGCAAAGAAA
Organism: Thysanoteuthis rhombus; assembly: GCA_963457665.1. Lineage (NCBI taxonomy): Eukaryota > Metazoa > Mollusca > Cephalopoda > Oegopsida > Thysanoteuthidae > Thysanoteuthis > Thysanoteuthis major. The sequence goes on along the minus strand of OY735202.1, from coordinate 12,573,836 downwards.
TAGCTTTAGGATCATTTTTATATTAGTTTCTGTCTTGTGAATTTTTTGGAATCATCTTTTTTTTCGAAGGGTTGGAGATCTTACGCCATCTTTTCTGTTGTCATTATCAATGATTTCAGAGATCTTTTGATCGTATGGGATTCAAAGAAAGTTTCAGACCCTCATAAATATAAACATGCGTTGGGAAGTTTGTATACACCATAAATTAAACGGTCCCAACGCATAAATATTAGTAAAGATACATCACTCTCTTTGTCGGTCAGTCTTTCCCACCCCTCCCACGGATATATATATATATATATATATATATATATATATATATATGATTATTGTATGTATGAGTTATACCCGACAAATTGGTGGAAATAGATACCTATTCACTGAATCAGGGCTTCCTAATTGTCTCTATATTTTCACCATTTATATATCTATATATATATATATATATATATATATATATATATATATATATATATAGTAAAGAATATTTTCACTCGTTTATTTCAGAGTGTTTCACTTAAAAAAGATTTTCAAATGATAAATCTTTCTCAAGTGTAGCAGAATGTACAATCAGAAATTAATCAGCGAAAGATTTTTTTTCTCTTGTTATAACCACCATATCGATAGAATTGAGCTCTATTTTTAATTTATTTAATATATATATATATTGGTACCCAATGCCATCAGTAGAGTCGTTATAACATAATAATAATTCTTTGTTGGTTCATGACAGATTGTACTTTCTGTTTCACTTAAAAGAAAAATTCTTAATGAAAAATCATTTTTCAAGTGAAGTGATTGCCAATGTAAAGTGAAATAAATCTTTAATCCAACGAATTAAATCCGTTTTTAGACCGAAGAAATCGTTGTCCCTTGACCCTTTCGAGACGCCTGTGTCATACGCATCCCAAGGTGTCTATGACTATTGAGATATAAATGTTCCATTTGGAAGTCTACTGGAACGTGTGTGTCATGAGAAAATGAAGGAAATGAAATTTCCCGTTTTTTATTACCGCCGACAATGGCGTCATCATAGTCTGAAACCTTTACAAAAATCATTTCTTCTTACATGACTGAACAGGAAATCCGTAAAGGCAAAATTACCTGCAAAATCGATGCTTCTCACCTGCCTCAAATTGAATGTTTACTGTATATCATGGTGGTATTGATTCTTCAAAATAAGAGAAATCTTTGATTTAATAAGAGAATAGTTTTCTTCAACCATTAAATAAAAACTGACGTGTTTTCTTTTGCCTTTTCTCTATCATACGCTTCCAACAATTCAGATATTAAACACTTTTGGGTTATTTAATTATAAGATGAAATTCAAGGAAGAATAAGATTAGTTCGTATGACGTATGACTGAAGCCAAAGGAGTCGATCAGCCTCGATGTAATCATCGAAGCAACGTCGAAAAATGAGGATGCAAGTCCGAATAATTCGTCCAGGATATCCTCAACTAGATTCGATAATCCTAAAAACCTTCGGGAATGTTGACTGGATTGAATGGCTCTCATTCGAATCAGACCGGATATCAAGATTAAAAAAAAGATGAAAACAAGAAGGCGTAGAAGCATACAATCAGAAGTTTACAGAGAAACCATTCCAGACACAAAGATTGGTAGTTCTGTTCCTTTGAAAATTTCAAAGTAGATTTCATTTTTGACCCTCTGAAAAACCACATTTATTCAGATTGTGTAGCAGACGCTTCAAAAGGAGCTAACGGTTCAATTGCTAAAGAATATAGAATTAAATTGCACAACCTAAATACAAAATGTATATATATATATATATATATATATATATATATATATATATATATATATGATTTTCAGATATTTGTTGGTGTATTTAAGTGCAGGATGGTGCAATGTAAAAAGACCTGGTAATCATTTTATGGCTGTAAGGGTTTGTGTAAGAAAGAGAAAAAATTAAACATTAGAAGAGCAAAGGGGGTGGTCAGTCAATGAGAAGGATGAAAAAGAATGAAGGAAAAAGAAGGAAATAATTGAAAAAACAAAAAAAAAAACAAAAAAAACAAACAAACGAAATAAAATGAAAGGTAAAGGGGAAGCAACTTCCTCATTCAAAGGGGAAAAGGCACCACTCACAAAGGTCAGCGGCCGGAGTCGGTATGGCATCAAGTTCGCGTACTGCTCAAATTCCCCAACCTTTAGATAGCACCTCGTAAAATGAATCAGTGTAAACTGTTCACATAGGTTTCTTCAGTTTTCAAGTAGATCTGTCCAGCTATGTAGATATGTATGTATCAATCACGCATGCAGGTCGCTCCATTGGAGTTAGTGGGCTTAAATGTCAATACTTACTCCTAATGTCCGGGGAAAAAAATGATTTCCTTCTGTAAAAAGTTCTTCTAGTGAGAGGTTCAATTCACAGTTTAAGTTTATAATAAAATGATCACATGAAGAATTCTTGCTGTTTTTTTTTCAATTCAGACTTTTTAAATCGCCGTCTAACAAAGGAGAGAGTTATAACTGATTCATTGATCACCCTTATTTTTATTGATCATGTGGCCTGCAGTCAAAAGACATTGGTTATGTGATGTTTTCATTTGAGTGACTAACTAGACCTGTCTATTCATCTCCCTTTCAACCTCTCTCTCTTTACATGTGTGTGTGTGTGTGTGTGTGTGTGTGTGTGATGAATGTATCATTGTGGATTATGATTTACCCGAAGATACCAATATGAACGTGGTGAGACATTAGATAAACTGTAGAAATATCATTTTTACGTGGCATGTTCTTCTGAATTGCCATTCCACACACACACACACACACACACACACACACAGACACACACACTCATATATATATATATATATATATATATATATATATATATATATATATATGTTTAGTCTTCTATCGATTGATTAAAAATGTCTTACTTTATCTTTTGGGGGCTTCAAAATCCTTTCTGAAGACATTACCCAACTTGTTAACGAATGTATCAAAACATAGAGACATGCAATAAGGAAATATCTGAAGTAAAGAAAGAAAAAATGAACAATCAAAGGAACAATTAGATGAAAAATGTCACAAAAAAAGTTAAAAAGTAGATTGGAAGAAGATATATATATATATATACATATATATATATATATATATATATATATATATATATATATATATATATATCCATGAATATATATGTGTAAAAGTAAAAAAATTAAATATATACGTGAGTATAAAAATGCCATATCCATGTAAAAATCCTATATAAAGGTAATAAAGTAATATATATATATATATATATATAATGCCATAAAACGTGAAAAGGGGAGAGCATATTCTTTTTGAATTTTGGCTGACATGTTTTATGGTGATGTTACATTTGTAGGGTGCGAAAGGCAAAAAAAATCTCTCGAATCTTTCTTCGAGACAGTGATCTGAGGATTCTAAAGGATGTCTTCGGTTGATGGGAACACAGAAAAAAAATAATCATAAGAAAAAAAAAATAACCAACTGTAAATGGTGTTGAAAATACCAGGAAGGAAGGAAGGAAGCAAGGGGATTAGATAGATCTATGGATCGGGGTTTATAAAAGCTGGAAGAGATATAAATTAAATCAATATATGTTATTTAACAATGCGAAAGAAAAACCAGAGGGATTTTCGTTGTCTTGCCCGGCTGAATCTAACAAATTACTTTTGTTGGCCCGTATGAAAACGTGTAAGACAAACGCGCGCATATATAGATATGAACGCTCACTTAGACAGTCACATGTGCCTATATATATATTTATTCGTATAGAATTATCAGTACACGTTTACGAGCTTAGGTCTTCCAGCTATACCCAACTGTATACTTGTATCATATTGACGTACATATATTTATATGTATGCATACTTGTACATAGATATAATGTACGATACCTCATTATCATATATATATGATAATATATATAGAGAAAGAGATACTCATACATATACCTACACACATCAAACTATGAAAACATACATATATGCCTGCACTCACACACACACATATATATATATGTATACATATATATACACACACATATATATATATACATATATATATATATACTATTTTCCATAAATATGCATTACATATACATACACATGGCTATATGCATTTATACAATCGTTAATTATATATGTATACATATATATATATGTATATATATAAATATATATATGTGTGTATGTGTGTGAGATGTGCGTGTGCATAAGCGTATGTATATTAAGCTTGTGTATGTATTAATATCTTTTGTAATTCCCACTCAATATGTATTCATTATTTATTTGATTATACATTATTATAAGTACCTAACGTTCTATCTATCTGATATCTTCCTCCACGTATATGAGATGGCTTGGCTACGCAAACGAAGATTTTTGGATGGGTTTTCATTGCTGCAAAACCAGAATGGAGCAAATGTTCAGCCCTTTCTCCCTATTGGCGATGGCAATGAATGTGGTTGGAATGGAAACGGGTACTTATGCTTGGAGTACGCCTACCACACATGTCCGAAGTCAAAAAAGCTATAAGTACTCGTAGACCTTAGGGATATTGTCAGGTAGCAAAGGTCCCGAACTGTGACATTGAAATCAAGTTTGGGGTAGCTTGATAGAAGAAGAAGGACTAAGATTATAAAGACCACAGCAGTACTGAGATCCGCACGAATACTGAGGAGAGTGCTTGAAATATGAGACAGGATCACCACTCGTCAGCAATGGTTGAACATCTATAAAGTGTGTTTGTGTAAAGTGGGGACAGGACTGCAGGAGAGCTGACCAGAGGACTGGAGACTTGAGGAGACTTGCTGTCGCTCACTCTCTAACGATGACAAACAGAAATCCAGTATTGAACGTATAATAATAATAATAATAATAATAATAATAATAATAATAATAATAATAATAATAATAATAATAATAATAATAATAATAACAACAACAACAACAACAGCAGATGGAATTAGTTCAATTCTTTGTATGTTATCATAGTTAATATAGATCCATTCCATATAGATCCATGGATAATAAATTATTTGGGGCAAATTCTATACTTTAATCGCAGTAATATTCATGTTTATACATGAGAGTAATGATGATATGTTAGTAATCAACACTCGTGGAATTTCCACGGGTCACGCTTGTTTTTGATGATAAACTAATATCATTGAAACTAATTTCTCTTTTTGTTTTCGTTTCAGGAATTTGATGCCCAAATCAGAACCTGGGCAGATGACCATCGAGAAAACCCCAAGTTATTTCATAACCAAGGAAGTACCGAAGCGCGTCTACAAATTCTCGCCTGATCTCAAGCTGATCGTGGTAGTGCGAAATCCTGTTACACGAGCCATTTCCGACTACACCCAAATCGCAAGCAAAAAGCTAGATGCCCGGACCTTCGAGCAGATGGTATTTCTCGACAACAATACCCGGATTGTCGACACCCTGTGGAGCCCCGTGCGCATCGGGGTCTATGCAAAACACTTGGAACGTTGGCTGGAATACTTTCCTTTGGAACAGATGCACTTCGTAAGCGGAGAACGACTCATTAATGATCCGGCTTCAGAGATGGCGAAAGTGCAAGAGTTCCTAGGCCTGAGGCCTTATATTGACCAAAGGCATTTCTATCTGAAATCCCGGAAAGGTTTTCCTTGTATCATAAAATCGAATCGCAACGGCAATCACCCACATTGTCTGGGAGAAACGAAAGGACGTATACACCCGAAAATTGATCCGTCAGTGATACGGCGCTTAAGGGACTTTTACAAGCCTTTTAACATAAAATTCTATCGAATGGTAAATCAAGATTTCGGGTGGTTATGATATCTTTTTTTTTTTCAATGGATTTTTAAAGTTTTGGTTTTCACCCCAACAATATAACAGTCATACTACAAAAATAAATAATTGAATAAATCAATGAATGAAATAGAAAAAAAAATGACATTCTAATTGTGAATACTTCGACGTTAATGAAGACACTTCGACTCCTCTTATGAAGGACTGCTTTTATTTTTTAACTCTTTAAAGACTAACCTATTGAGGTGTTCAATGCCTGAATCAAAATGTACCAGTAGACTTCTAAAAAGTGATCTACGGGACAAATATATCCCAGCAGTCATAGGAACCTCGGGACACATATGTCCCTGGAGTCTTCAAAGGGTTAAACCTGCTGCGATGAAAATATGATCGACTCGGGAACGATACCAAGTGCGGGTTTCTAGGCTTTGATCAAGTCTCATTTACGGTAAACCCACTGCTGTCAATACATTAATGGACTGGTGAACTACGCCTCCCCAACCAATCCGTAAAGGGTTGTGGACAAGTTCTATTGCTTTTACAATTAACTGCAAATTGGTGAATACCAAAAAAAAAACTTGAGATTTTTTTTTATGGATGAACAAAAATGAGAAAAAAATCTTATTTTATTTTTCGTTTGTAAAAAATGGAATATACTACGTCTATCCCATAATGGTTGTTACATTTGCATGAAAAATTATAATAAAAAATGGACCAATTGATATGGGACAAAAGTAGTTATAAAATATAACGAAAGAACAAGACAGAAAAAGTTTTTTGAGGATGCAAATTTTTTTTTTTAAACAAAATGTTTTTTTTCAACAAAAATGTTTTCTAAAAGAAAAATGTTTTTTTAAAACAATTTTTTTTTCAAACAAAATTTTTTTTTGATGAAAATTTTTTTTTTTAAAACAAAAATGTTTCTTTCAAATAAAAGTGAGCTGAAAGCAGACAGAAATTACGTAGATGAAGATTGGAAGAAAGATAAAGAATGAATGGAGAAAATGAAATAAAAAAGAAACCTAAAAGGGACAAAGAGAGTAAGAGACAGAAAGAGACAGAAAGGAAGAGAAAAAGAGAGAAAAAGAGAGGGATGAGTGAAATGAAAACAGTAAAAGAGAGTGTGAGAGAGAGAGAGAGTGAGAGAAAAAATGGAAGAAATATAAAAAAAATGCAAAAAAAAGATGAAAGAAACAGAGATACTAAGTGAGAGAGAAAGAAAGAAAAAGTGTGATAGAGAGATAGAGAGAGAAAATCTACAAGGTGCTCCAAGATTTTTAAAAACGAAAAGGGGGGAAAAAAAAAGAAAGAAAGCAACCATGTATTATTATTTTTTGAATCTCCAAACCTTGATGTTAAAATTAAGGTTGGGTTAAAAAAGACAAAAAAAAAAAAAAATCAAAGCTCTTTTTCTTCTGGAGAAAGAACAAAACATAAATAAAAAAAATAAAAAACGAAAAAATCAAATATGAAAAAATTGGTGAAGAAATACATTAGTATGATATGAAATCTACAACTGTAATGTGCAAAATATCTCAACAATATTGAAGATCAACTAAACCGTAAAAACGGAAGATAGGGAGATAACTCTTTCATGAACTTGATATAAAAAGAACTGAACCGCGCTTTCTGTGTGAATTAAAGTGGAGAAGGAAGGAAGGAAGAAAAGAAGGAATAAAGGTGAAGATTTAAAAGAAATATCTGAAAAACTAACAAAAATAATAAAAATTAATGCAAAATATTTTGTGTTTTTTGCTTTTACTCCCCAAAATGGGATTTTTTAAAATTAAAACATCTGTCTGTCTGTCTCTTTATCTAGCTCTATCTATTTCTCTATCGTCACTTCTGACATGCCATTGTCTCACCTGAAAGAATGAAAAACAGATTTTTGCTGTTATTTTTTTGTACTTTAATTCCATAAGTTATTCTCCACAGGGAATTCGGCAATTTTGAAGAAAGATGAAGTTTTTAGGATTTACTGGGAGTCCTGTTCACAACATAAATATATTATGAAATTGAGCCCTCACTTTGTGCTAATTAAGCTAATCGTGTAATATGAATTATCCTTCCCTTGTTTTGATTTTCAAATGCCCGCTATTTACTAAAACGTAAGCTATGGCATCTTCAAATCATTATCTTTTGAGGATTCACTCAATGAAGCAAGAAAAATCTTTAAAATGGGGAGAACATTCATTTATATGCAATGTTTTCAGTGTATCAGAGTACATGAATAGTAGAAGTGGCGCAGAGAGAGGGCTCGTTTTCACATTATATTTCTGTTGTAAACAGGTTCCTCTCTAAAATCAAACGAAAATCAGGAGAGGAAGGTCTTATGGCTCGTAAGTAGAAAAAAATTGGTCGCAAAAAATAGAAAAACAAAAATTAAGATGGGACCACAATTTGTCAGAAGTGCTGATCTATCTATCTATCTATCTATCTATCTATCTTAGTATGTTCACAATCTTCTGTTTATATCTGTCTCATTTTGATATCTATCTATCTATCTATCTATCTATCTATCTATCTATCTATCTATCTCAGTCTGTCCATATCTATCTATCAATCTACCTATCTATCTATCTATCTCAGTCTGTCCATATCTATCTATCTATCTATCTATCTATCTATCTATCTATCTGCCATCATAGTAGAACTACTTACTAATCTTATTCAATCAGTACCTACAAGCATGTTATACTGCAGAGAAGAGCTTTCCATAAATTTTGTGTTGGCGACACGCTTATCAAAAACAACATTTTGTGGCATATTGCAGTAATACCTTGAATAGTGCGTGTTTTGATAAAATATATTCAAGATGTTGCTACAAAAATTAATGCATGTAAGTTCAACCGGAAGAAAAAATTCGCTATTACACTCAGTTACTGAACAACCGTAGCGTCAACTTTGAGGTCATGTACGAAATCATCAGGGAATAAACATGGTCAGAACAAATTTATCAATTCAGTAGCATTTTCTGCAGGAAAACATCTAAAATCGAGAGAGAGAAAAAAGCCCGTCCAGAAACATCAAGATTATCCAGGATCTAGATGATATTTATAAACCAGTCGAGATGAGCGCCCTTAAGGACCAAAACAGCTTGAAAAAAAAACCAAAAAGCTTTTTTAGAAGTATAGCGGAGACCTGATGCCTATTTCTAAGTCTGTAGACAAAACAGTATGACCAGGAATGCTGGAACAGAAGCACGTACAAAAACACGTACATATAAAAACGAATAGAACCTTTCGTAACCATTAGTGGCTTTGGTTGTTCAACACATTGAATTATAAGACCTTGAACAATACTGTTTTGAGCAGTATGGAAAATTTTAAAACGGTTTAACCGCACTATACAAGTTATACCAGTACTTGAGTTTTATTAGCAAAGTCAAATATATAATGCCATCCAAGCAGTTCGACGGAGTCGGAAAAAAGAATCTTTTTAAAGATATGAAATATTTCACTCTATTTCTTGACCAACCAAGAAATCATCGGTGACACACTAAAGTGTAGCAGCCCACAGTTTGGAAAGCTCTGCTGTAGGATAACCTTTGAAATTTTGTTTTTTTCAAGCTGCGAGAGGACACTAGTGCTTTTACCATGAACATTCTGTCCAGAAGATTGACCTGCCTTTGGAAGAATGGCTACCTATCACTGCAGACATCACACCGGTGATTCTTAAACAGGTGAATAATTCACTCAGTGATGAATGAAATCTTTTTGAAAGTGAATGAATGAATATGAATAAGAAGGGTGAATGAAACATGAAGGGTAAATGACTAAATTTATTCTGGGATTTATATTTTCATTCACTTGAGAAATTAATTTTTTGGATGAACAAATATGAAGGAAAAAAACGTTGTTTCTCACGATCTAATACTAAGTTCAAAGACTGTTCTTTGTTAAATTCATTTACACTAGAAAAATCGTCACTATTTTTCTTTTAATTTCTTTTTCTGATTTATGTATTTCAGTGTGTTAGGAACGTGAATAAGATAAACCACCGAGAGAAGAGTAAATTCACCCGTTTTGTTATTAATAAAAAATGAATTATAAATAAGATTATATATTAGGGAGAATAAGATGAAAATGGCCAAAACACGAGAAACATTTTTTCGCAGGTGAATGAAATTTTGTAATAAAGACTTGAAGATGAATAACGCTGAAATATTTAAAGTAGAACCGCATCACAACATGTAATTTTTTCATCCTGGGTATCTGTAAAGAACCTCAAATTCGTGATATCTTTTCTATGCAACCTTCATGGAATAAAGAGATGTATTGAGGCAACTCTGTCTACTATAAATGATGACATGCTACAAAACTTCTTTTCTCGTCTAAATATTTGAAAACTGTCAACATAGGTTTTCTCAGTTTTCAAGTTGGTCTGTCTGTCTGTCTGTCTATCTGGCTATATATACATCTATGACACATCAACAGAGATGGAGATCTATAAATTTAACATCAACTCCTTTTACCTTAAGAAAAAAAAAGCTGTTGTTTTTTTAAAATAAATTCCCACCTAAATAGGTTTCTAGTCGTGGGGTCCAATTTGCTATGTGAGTATATGCTAAATCAGTCCCTTTATGCGCCCAGCAGCATTCATTCTTGTTTTTTCGTTTTAATTCAGACATTTTTGTGATCATTGTCCAATGAAAGGCGAGAGAAGTGACCTATTCATGTATTACCCCTTTTTCCTCCTTTTTTTTTTTAAACTGATCAGTCCAAAAAAGTCACGCTGCAAGAGAAAGTTGATCTCGTGACAGTTTTTTTTAATCTAGTGACTAACCAGACGTGTCTTTTATATTTTTCAATCTCTATCATAAAAGTCTTTCTCAAAACGTCTGAAGGCAATTTTCAAGAAACGGAAATTCACTCCATAAGCACCCTTTACGCACCAAAGACTCCTAGACGACTTCCTGGGGAGTTTCAGAATATCTATTTCTAAAGAAGTCATCCGTTCTTTACCAGAATCAGTGCATCATTTTTTCGTGAATCTGACAAATGTCGAATATTTGCAACGATTCCTTTGTCCACTGTTCAATAAACTTTGTTTTGTTTCTTTCAACCCAGAAAAGAGAGAGAATATTTATTTTGGCAGCATGTCGTGTTGAGGGTATTCCATTAAAAACAAAAAAAGATGGAAAAAGGGGCGATCAATGAATCTCATACTTTTATGGGCGGTGATCACAATATAAGCCAGAATGAAGAAAAAAAAAACCCAAAACCAAAAAACAAACCAAAAAACAAACAAACCCCAAAACAAGCATGAATACTGCCAAACACAAACAAAGGGATAAATTTAGCATAAACCTACATGGCAAATCGATCCCACTAATTAAAACGTATTCAGGGAAAGGGTTGAAAAAAAAACGAGATAAGTTTTTTTTTAGACATAATAAGGAGTTAATGTTTAAATTTTCAGTCTTCTAGTTCCATTGGTGCAGCCAGTGCGGTTAGCCAGACCAGATTAAAAACTGAAGAAACCTATGTTGACAGTTTTTGTGGTAGTTTTGATTGACGGTTTCTGACAAGGCTGTGATGTTCTGATGCGCAATTCCCGTCCACACTCAGACCTGAAAAATGATAAAACTTTCTTCGAATATCTCCCAAGCAGATAACATTGCCAGCTATATAATGTAAAACGTCTTCAGCTTCTGAATCATACATTGTAATTAAGTTGTATAAAAACGTTGCTTGGGCGCCTTGTCGTGCAGTTGTATTTATCACGCTAATCTCGCAGACGATTCCTACTGAGTTCTGATTCTGTTCTCACTGGTTGTCTCCTGTTACTCACCCCAAGCGGAGGGATAAAAAGATATATTTTATATATATATACACACACACACACACATATATATATATATATATATATATATATATATATATATATATATATATATATATATATCCAGTGTTCAGTGAAGGGTGGAGAAACAGCATCATAAGGACGAACTACCCGAGAAGAATTAACAATATGTTGTTTTCTTATTACCTTCATCTAAGTTGTATTTATAAAACTTCCAATTCGGGCCATTGTTTCCAAAGCAACGAATAACTTAACGATCAGGAATAAAGAGTACGTTTTCGATGAGAATAGAACTCACACTCTCATCGCCAGAGTAGGTGTAGTTTACGCCTGCAAAGACTTCGTGGATTAGCGGAAGGTGATTCACACTTTTATATTCACTCCCTAAGAATGGCTCTCGGGCCTATATTTTTCTTGTTTATGTATGAAACCTAGTAGTTTTATTAGCTTGTTCGGAAAATAATGGCCGATTTCACTGATTTCAATTATATTGTAATATAGTATATAATCTACATTTCTCTGGTCTGCGTCTACATTGTAAAGTTAAACATTGTTTTATAGGCATATTTTTCCCCAAAAATATTGTTTGCATGTTCAAGGCAGCAGCCAACCTATTATTGAAGATTATCCGCTAACAGTTTAGATAATGGAATCAGAGCAGTCTACTCCGGTGGATTCTCTACAAGAATACGAGAACATTACCGAATACAACAAGAATCTGAAGAAGTCCGAATGTTACAACAGCCGAAACGAAGACAAGGAAATTAGTTCATATAAATCAGTGTATTGTAATGCTTACTTGATATATCATTCAGTTTTTGTAGCTATTCGCCCAAGTTTGATCTTGTAAGAATATTTTAAGAAAGTTTTTTGTCCCTTTCATTCGTAGGGTAATCCCTATATCCTTTGAAGAATGGAGAGTAAGAAAATAAGACGAATTTACTCTGATCATGAATTGTGAGATTTTCTTCGTTCACTGGCCGACACACAGGACCCTTCTATAGGGGTTTGGTGGGAATTCAAATTTACTAAAGAAAATACATCACAACCGACTTTTCAAACTATGCATTCTCGTCGATGAACAGATTCAGTAATCTTTTTCGAAGAAGAAAACATCCAATATATCCCAATCCAGATATATCCGTGATTTTCTTGCACTAAGATTAACGCGTAGATCATATAGAAATGCTTCAGACAACCCGTAGTATAGCAATGATCGGCAAGCTAAATTTGCTGGCCGTTGTGAGTGGGTTCGATCCTCATCAAAGCTTTCACTGTTGATGGTTTGATTTAAAACTACGATTCGTAAACTATCTTAGCTGACCCTTGTTAGTGGGTTCGATTTTCATCGGACCTCCCACTGTAAATGGTCTGATAGTAACTCATGCTAACTTAATATATTATCTTCATAACGAGCAGTGGAACTTTTTTCTGTCTGTAACACAGGACTCTTCCACTCAGGGGTAGACATTTTGCTGATTCCCACCATTTGAAACTATAAATTCTTCAACTGAAACAAATTCATTATTCTCTTCTAGAGAAAAAAAAAACCAAACAAAAAACGTTTCGTTCGAATTCAAATGTCAGTGAATTTTTTCACGTGTATGAAGTAGTTAATAAAGAAATAACTGAACTATAAACTGATAAAACTACACACTTCTCGTTTTAAATTGCATTGCTTGCAAGTTTAAATATCGATTTGTGACAATGGTACACCCTGATTACAATAACATGTGTTCCTAAGCTGTAGCGGTCATCCATTGGGATATTGATCAAAACCCCAGCTACTTCGCTTTGTTCTATTCGAAACTGACAATCAAAGAAAGAAGTTTGATTTTCTCTGCTATTATAAGCGTTAAGGGGGAGTACTGTAGCTATGCATCGTGATAAAACACGGGCATCAACAAGTAGCAACATGATGCGACGAGAAGCAAAGCACATCTATTACAAGTAATCAATAAATGAAACAACCATTATTCATTAACCACCACTGACTCTGTACAAAAGCTTTTTGAATGCCATTCGTTTTGCTTCGTGTTACTTCTCATATTTTATAGAGACTGAAATAATTAGGTATTATGATGCCTATTGGCCTTAAAATCTCTATTTACGAAGAAATTTTTATTAGGTGTGATAAACCCAGACCATAAACTTTCATAATATTCTAGGTTTCAGTTTTACGGTATTCCTTTATACAAATAATCTCTGGAGGTCTGCAATGAAGTATTTCCAACGTTAGATACATTCTTCGGATTAGTTGCCATATCTTTATTTCATTTATCACAACGTTTTGATCGGTACCCTCTCCGGTCTCATTGTATAGTCTGGAAATTCTGACATGAAACGTGGTGAATATTTCCTGAATTAATCGTCTGAGTATCGCTATCTTTTTTACTTTAATTACTATGTTTATATTGACCCAGAAGTGGTGCGTCGGATCTATGGACCTCACTGCTGCTATGGAGGGATGTAGAGCTCTGGGAGCCCAACATATCTGAGGCACCCTGAAACATCTAGAAAGTTATGTCAAAAAATCTTTAAAAAATAATATAAACTCCTCCCAATAGTCACTTATGGAGCTGAAACATGGAACTTATCCAAGAGACAGACCCGTAAATTGAGAACCATGCAACGTGCACATGAAAGAATAATGCCGGGTCTCACATGGAAAGACCACAAAACAGTACAGTACATCCGGAAAAAGACAGGAGTTATAGACATCATAGAATCCATAAAAAATCTCAAATGGCGGTGGGCTAGCCATGTTGCAAGAATGGCAGACAATCGATGGACATCACGACTCACAACATGGATTCCTCGAGATCACATGCGCAACCGAGGCCGGCAAAATGTTAGATGGTGAGACGAGCTAGACAAGTTCAGGAAGTACTGGCTCCGTGATGCCCATGATAGAGAGGTGTGGCAAATCCTGGGGAAGGTCTATGTCCAACGACGGACGCTGAAAGACTGATGATGATGATGATGATGATGATAAACTAAATTTGCAGGGGGCCAGTCGAACCTAATTGATCACAGTATTGGGATAAGAAGAATAAAGATTAATATAGTACTCGTCCTAATGAATTATGGATGTCTTATTTATTATACGTACAGGTATAGCACATAAATGGATTTTAAAAAATAAATCTAGGTCTAAAGGTACCTAGATAAGAGGCACCAGTCAAAAAGACAATAGTGTAGTATAGACTACAGTAAATTACAATTGCGTTCAGTCAGAAGGACAACAGTGTAATACGAATATTCCGATTGGATTTGAACTAATTAGATAATTCAATTTAGTGTTTTTTTGTATGTTTGAATAAATAAAAACTTTATTATGAATATTTGAAATTTTGTTTCGTATGTCACAAGGAGAATGGGCTGATAAATAATTTGATTAAAAAAACTACTTTTATAATGAAATAAATTAGGACAATTTTATAAAACTAAAATACCTATATAATATCAGTTGGTCTTTGTTATAATATTGCTCTAAATTTATACATACTTTCTAAAAAGTACATGTATATATTTTATCTAAAAGGAGTAATCATCTGACGTAGTTATTAGAAATGGAGAGTGTAATGACTCTTGTCCTTTTGACTCAATGTGATTGTGACTTGCAGCAATCTGTACTGCACTGTTGTGTCTTTGACCATTGCCTTTCGATAGGTGACCTTTTTGACGATTTTGGGTTCAAAAATTCCTAACGAAAAACTGGTTTTCTTCTGTGTTTCTAGTCTCTTCAAAACAGAGCACCGGAAATTTTTGCTCACACCTAATGTATACGTAAAATCTGTAACAAATAAATAAAACGCTTTCCGACTTATGCAGATGGATCTTTATGGTTGCATCTCAGCTCCCCGAGAGAGACATTTTTGATTCTTTTTATTATCACCGGACTCGATATAACGCTTTGTAAAGGGATTTATTAAGATAACGAAAATTACGAAAGAAAGTAACTTGTAAATAAAAAAAAAATCTTTTTCAGTTCTTCTAAAACTAGCCTCTGCTTTACCATCCGTAAAACGTATTGAATTATTACACCATGACATTGGAAGAAGAGATGTAAATGTATTCACGGCGTGAATGTGGAAAAATATATCTATATATCTATATATCTATACATGTTTTATTTTGTTGTTGCTGGAAAGATACTTTTTTTTTATCAATTGATGATTACGCAATATGCAGAAAAAACATATCTTTGCCGCTGTTGTAGTAATGGGATTAGACAATGTGTCGCTTGAAAGGGGTGGGGCTTTCACAAGAATTCACAAAGGACATATCTGATGGGAAAGCCTTTTCCTTTCAGCTCTGATTCAGGCCCTTTGGACAGAAACTCCATCAAGGACTTTTATGTAAATCTTCAATCCTCCCACATATAAAACAAGTGCAAGATATTGTTCAATAGAGGAGTGGAAGGAAAAATATCAAGTCCACTAAATGGATTCTCACAATGCTTTTTTTTACAAAGAGCCTCAAGAAACTACTACAACTACTACTACTGCTGCTGCTGCTGCTAATAACAATAATAATAATAATAATAATAATGACAATAATGATAATAATGATAATAATAATAATGCAAAGTTTGAAAGGAGAGAAACAAGGATGTTATGTAGAAATAATGTAAATTTGAACCGAAAAAAACAAATACGTGAGTGTGCCCTGTGGTTGAGATAGTTGCATATTTCTAACAAGTGACAGTGGTCAGTGTTTTAACCTGCATATAAAAAAAAGCCGATTTCGGAAGCAGATTTTCAAAGCAGGTACGTGATCTGTAATTGGTAGATTAGTACGACACAATACACTACACCCTTTCCCTCTTTTTTGCCCTGCTTCGTACTAAGCCTAGGATGGTGAATATGGGGAATATTAGTGGCTAACCAAACATTTTCCCATTTGTGTTCATCTGACAGAAAATCCAAGTTCTATTTATGTTTTTTTATACACTGATATAATCAGACAATAATCTTCATCTTTATTGTTATAATCATAGTGTTTCGGTCGTTATCTCCTCCAACCTTCTTCAGGTATCTATGGTAGTTAATAATAATAATAATAATAATAATAATAATAATAATAATAATAATAATAGTGGGAATTTCGAACCGGACTCTTTATTCAGTACACAGTTGTATATTGTTCTCATTCCGCTGTCTTGGTCACATTAAAAGGTCATATACTCTGGTTCAGTGGATGAGAGGAAGCAGCAACAAGTCTGCCATAGCAGAATCAGAACAATACACCATGATGTCCAGAGGTTGCCTGCCATTCCAACAATATGGCCAGCCCATTGCTATTCCACCTTTCTGATAAATCTTATGATGTCTCAAAATCTTGTCTTTTCTCTACTATACTGTGCTTTTTTTGGAAAATACAACTCGGCAGATTTAATAAAGAGTTCTGTTAAAAAATTCCTTGGTTAACTCTTTATTAAATTCACCGTGCTGTATTTTCCCCGAACAGCATAGGAAATTAGAGAAAAAAAAAAAACATGCGTTCGAGATATAAGATCAATTAGAAAGCTGAAGTAGCAATGGGCTGGCCATGTTGCAAGTGACTACGACATACATCTGACCAGAGGACACAACAGCCGGAACGTTGTAACTATCACAACCAAGATGATTAGTCTCAGTGAGCAAGTGTATGATAAGGATGAATTCTCGTCGCAAGAATTCTGAGAAAAAAAAATGTCTCCTCCTTTTTCTTCAACGTCTATCTCCATCCGTCTTGTTAGGCCTTGTTTACAGTCTCAGCATTCAGCAAGGACGAATTGACCAGGTCTCTCTCTTTTTTTTGTGGTCAAAGCTTACACACTCGTACTCAGTACTCGACCATCATCGACAAGAAGACAAACAAAACCCAACGAATCAACTCACCCTACATCCAGTCAAGTCTATTGTGTCTGAAGATTTCACAGTCGGCGTAGACATCGTCTTCCGCTTGACGCTCTTTGATCAAAATTTCATGAGTTGTTTTGTTTTGACAGAATCTTTGGTGGAGAGTCGCTAGTGAGTATGAATTGATTTACGTCAGAGAGAGCATACACTTATATTATACTTGGCTCACACATACACACACACATATATATATATATATATATATATATATATATATATATATATATATGTGTATATTAGAAAATAATCAAATCCTATTTTCTCCTCATATGACCTTTTGCTTTAAATTGAGCTTTGCAAATATCTATCTACCCATTTATCTACCTATCTATAAGAAACCATGAACAAAAACTGTCACCAAAACATAGGTTTTTCCTGTTTCTGAGTCGAGTCGAAACTGTCTGGCTCTGTATCACGCACACAGGCAGCATCAATGGAGCTAGAGGGCTGAACTTTTACACATTTACTCCGTACTATGACTATAAAATGAACATTTTTTTGTTTTTCGACCCTTCCCCAAAAAGGTTTATGTCAAATTGTTCCCAAAGTTTGTTCACTCTTGTTCTTCTTTTCAAATCAGACTTTTTTTTAATAATCACCCCTAACAAAAGGCGAGAGAAATTATCCATCAATCACCCCTTTCCCCACTTTTTGATTGATTACCCCCAACACGGCTACCAAAAAAAACCCTAGTCACGCGACAGTTTCCATTAAGTGACCAATCAGATCTATCTCTCTATCTATGAATATACGTAAGTACATCAATAAGTTCGCAGCCTAATGATGAAAATGGCATCTATTTGCACAATATATTTTTAAACATAATCTCCTTCCTTTAATTCAGTTGCGAATATTAATCCCATAGATGAAACATTGTTTCTGATGAAACACGGCCAGGCTCACCATATCATATACGGTATCGCATCAGTCATAGATGAATGGAAATAACTAAAAGCTATTCCGTCATTTTAATACTTAATTATAGTACGTTGGTCGGCCTGTATATAACAAAGTCTCGGCTTTAAAGCTGAAAATATGACAATGTATCGTTTTGAACTCTTGGTCTGTTTTAGTATGACCATGCTAATTTATTTCAATACGTGGTTACGTGATATACTAGCAGCTGTTGACGATAGGCACTGTTGAAAAGGCAGACCTCCAGTTTGATCACTGCGTACATAAGCTTAAAATAAAAATCAATTTCGCTTTCAACGCATTCAATGCTACCATAGATGGAGAAACATGCCGCATGACGAAATAGACACGTCCTCTGTTCAAAGTCACCGAATGGGAACTGAGTTGCCATAGCTCAAGTGGGGATAGGGCAATTTGGTAAAAATGAAAGTTGAGGTGAATGCTTTTGAATCAAGCTTTGTTGGGATGTGTGATGGAAGAAGGACTGTGTAACCAAAGATCTGAATTTCACTCACCATTGATGCCAATTGAAATTATTTTAAACTTACTAATACTGTTTATCCTGGACTTCGTAACAAAAGCCATTGTATGTTGATCTCATTCTTTTCGAGAATCTTCTGATGTATTTTTTTACAATTCCCTTTGTATACATTAACCTCTAAATCTATAATTGCGCCAGTGACGAAAACTGTGTAATAACATATACATTTTGGTCATTCCGTCTCCGAAGATTGTTCCACTGATCAGTGACTCGGCACTTGGAAGAGAATCTTCTGATGTCTTTTTTTCTACTATTCCCTTTGTATACACTGAAGTTGTGGCCTCTAAATCTATGATGACGCCAGTGACTAGATCTAGAATGGAGGCAGTTTTTCAATGCACTTTTGTCGCAAAAACCGTGTAATGACTTAGGCATTTCGGTCATACCGCCTATGTATCTGAGGTAGCGTAATGTAGGTAGTATCAAAATCTGTAACTTCTGATAGGACGAATGCATTTATTCAGGGATCAGTTCTGATGCACATCACTGTATGTTTTCAATTATCAACATTTGTTTCTTTTTATGAGGGTTCCAGACTGGTGCTCTATACTCTAAATGCAGTCTTAACATCGACGTGAATAACTTTTCTAACATATTGATGTCAAGGTATACATAACTACTGCGATTCATACCTTCTCTATGAGATAAGATTTCCTACACCTCTATCAATTAAGTAGAAGGCTCAAAATAAGCTCCAAGTTGAAAATGATTCAAGATGTGCTCCCTTACAAGATAGTCCCATAAATCTAATTAGTAGTAGGAGAAAAAAAAAACAATGACATAGATCTCATTGATATGCATATCAATTACGGTTGCGGCGTTCTTTTTTTTTGTAATTTCCAATGATGTCTTCATAATTGTTTTCGTTTACTTTCTTTGAATAACAAAAACACAGCAGCAGATATATAATTGTCATCATCATCGTCAGTCTTTTAATGTCCGTCGTTGGACATAGACTATCCCCAGGATTCGAAACACTTCTCTATCGTGGGCGTTGCAGAGCCAGCATTTTCAAAATTTGTCTAGTTCATCTCTGTATCTTGTATACTGTCGGCCTAGGTTTTGCATGTGATCCCTGGGGATCCATGTTGTGAGTCGTGATGTCCATTGGTTGTCTTTTATTCTTGCAACATGGCCTGCCCATTGCCATTTGAGATTTTTGATAGTTTCTATGATTTTGCCACAATTCTCAGTCGTGGGTGTCGTGGAGCCAGGATTTTCTAATTTTGTCTAGTTCATCTCTCCATCTTGTATTCTGTCAGTCTCAGTTTCGCATGTGATCTCTGGGGATCAATGCTGTGAGTTCTGATGTCCATTGGCTGTCTACCATTCTTGCAACATGGCAAGACCATTGCCATTTGAGATTTCTAATCGAGCTGTGTAATTATACACAAAATAAAATGATTATTTGGAAAAGTCAATTTCATTGAGTAAAGTAGGGAGTAACCTTAGAAAGGTTGGGAATTATCGCCATGGCTATTCATGTTGCAATACGCGTCAGAGATGAAAGGCAACATATCATCCGTCGTATGGCAGTGATTGTGTTAAAGGCAATACATCTGTCCAATACATGTAAAACAGTTACTAAGCAGTGGTAAAAGGGGCAAAAATATTATTATTTCTCAGTCCTTGATCAGAAATTAATAGCATTCGAGAATATTTTCCGGAGTTACATTTGTATTCTTTTTATTTATTTCTTTTTGTTTTCTTTTATCTTTTCTTTACTTATCGTATTTCTTCGTGTATAATACGAACAAAATTGTTCTGGAATCTGAGCTAAAATACGGGGTTCGGGTCGTGCAATATTCAAATGTATACAGAGAATAGTTTTATACGTTACTCAGATACACAAACAAATATCAAGTACTCATGTTTTATACGTACTTTTTACCATATCTAATACTCGTATTTTACAAGAATCTTGTTATAAACGAGGAAATATGACATTTTTTGTGGAATCTTGCTCGATTCATTCACACAACTGATTATTTTAACGATCCGACTTTTTTTTTATTACCTCACCCATATCGATTGCTTTTATGGTCCATTATAAATCGAACGTCTCATTGGGTGTGGCAATCGTAGGAAAAGCGTAGGAAAGGGTCAGCGCGTCCGGCATTATTAATCAGTGGAGGTATGGGATGGGGTCCTAAATTCTCATTCCTGTACTTGATCTCTCGTCAAAACATGTTTTGCCTTAGAAATGGCGGCGAGGTTCGTCATTCGTAGACATCAACTCATGAACAACGCCTTCTGTATGGCATCAATACTAGTTGCAGAATATCTTTTGGATAAGCATTTATTCGGACATATGCGTGCACACACACACACACACACACACACACACACACACACATATATATATATATATATATTTATATATATATATATATATATATATATATATATATATATATATGTATGTATATCGGCCTACGGGTATGAAGAGAAGGTTTCGATTCTCCCTCGTGGTGCTGGATGGGATAATGGAAAATCTATGGCTACTCTGAAGAGATGTAATACATCAAAACAGCTGTCTGTGGATGACACAATAACCCCCCCACACATATATATATATAAAAATATATATATATATATATATACATATATATATATATAGGTACATACATACGTATCATAGCTTCAGAAGAAGAACTCGTATACACACATGAACACATTTAGCAGAACACCACGAACGATTTACTCGTCAAATAGTAAATAATGAAATACATATATATGTATCTGTTCATAATTGTCTATTTATCCACCTAGACCCTAGGACTATTGCATCCCGGAGGACAATATCCCAGGGAACGTTTACTCCCCAGGGTAATCGTAAAGGATAAAATAAATTAGAAATTATTTCACTGTTATGTGTTGATATATACAAATTTGTATATGGATTTCCATAGGATGTCAACCCGTTTCAAACTTATTTTGGGGAGAAATGTCCTCGGAGGAAATTATCATGACATCATCTATCTATCTATCTATCTATCTATCTATCTATCTATCTATCCATCTACCTATCTATCTTTGCATCTATCTTCACATCTATCTGCTTTTCCATCAGGCCTCGGTAATTTTTTCGTCCTTTCAATTAGAAACCGTCAACCAGAACCGTCACCGAACAAGTTTCTTCAGTTTTTAGCTTGTCCAGCTGACTGGCTAACTATTTACGTGTAACTTGCCAATGAAGCTAGAGGACTGAAAGTTTAAACAGTTATTCAGTATTTAGTCCATTTTTTTCAGTGGGGTTCAATTTGCAATGTGAGTTTATGCTAAATTTGTTCGTAGTTGGTGGACGTCTACATTCATCCTTGTTTTTTCTTTAATTCTAAGTGATCACTACCCAACAAAAGACCAGAGAAACAACCTAACCATTGATCATCTCTCTTTCAAACATTTTCATTGATCGCCCCCAACACAGCATGCTTCCAAAACACGTTGATCACATAACAGTTTCCATCGAGAGACTAACTGAACCCGTTTTTATCTTTTTTCCCTCATATTGCATAACCGTCGATACAATCTAGAAAAATTCTACCATTCCAATCCGTCTCTCCTGGGCCCCACTCAAGCATCGATTAGATCACTAACCTTACTCTATATCAATCTGATCCCCTTTCCCCCTCAAGACCTGTTAATTAGCAATTAGCTATTTCCTTCATTGCAATCCCTACAGCCCTGCATTGACTGACTCATCCTGGACCTTGTTTGACCCTTATGTCAAAAGGCTTCCTGTTGTTTGATGGGGTATTAAATAACCTCGACGCATTGAGTCGCAGACAGTGGAGGGGTTCCCTTCAAAAGATCCCTTAAATTGTATTCACCAATAAAGACTGAAGCAGAAGGTATTCATTTAGCTTTTCAAACTTGAGTGATTATTTCAGCTTGATTACAGAACTGGATGTATACAACAGACCCCCTTAATCAGTTGGCAAGTCTGTATGAATTAATCTATCCAAGGCTATCTGTCTATCTATGTCTATCTATGATTTGCAATACATTGTGGTATATTATATCAACTTCATATTCATCTATCTGTCTCAGTATGTTTATGAGTAACGATATATTCTGGAATGTTGATCTGTACTCCTTTACGTATCGCAGACTATCAATATATGCATTTAACAGTCCGTCTCAGAATCTCTATATCTACTCACCAACGCATCCAAATTACATCTAGGTCCATCTACCCAACTATCTCTATTTATTCATATCTATCTATCTATCTCTCTATCTATCTATCTCAGTCCATCCATATCTATCTATCTATCTATCTATCTATCTCAGTCCATCCATATCTATCTATCTATCTATCTATCTATCTCAGTCCATCCATATCTATCTATCTATCTATCTTTCTATCTATGGACACAGTCATGTATATGTCTATCTGGAGTGTACCCTGTAAAGGACCCTTTTTTTATCACAGTCAATTGATGTAGAACTATCCAGTCGAAGAGTATATATGGTCAGAATAAATTCTTTGTATGACATTACTAACGTTTTACACGGGAAAACATTTATGTTCTCCTGAATCTGTATGTTTTCATACTCTATTTTTCGCATGAAACCCATCAAAATTGGACCCCCCAAAATAAAAAAAGCATTTGAAAAAAAAACAACAACAAAAAAAACATTAGGTCTAATGGAGTACTGATGCCAATTTTCAGATCTATGGACAAAACGACCAGGAGCGCTGGAACACTCAAACAAACTCTCTTTTCACACAAACACACTCACACACACACACACACACACACACACACACACACACACACACACACACACACACACACAAAAGGATTGAAGCTTTCGCCATCTTTGATGGCTACTGTTGTTTAACATTTTGCATCCAATATTTATTGATTAAAATTATAAACTATCTCTTATCATGAATAACACCTTGCTATCTTCTTTGTGTCTAACAGAGAAATGCCACATTCAATCCTGTTATTCATTGTGGTCATTGGAAGGAACATCTAATGCTTTCTCAATAATTCATGCTTTTGATTATTTCTGCTTCCCTATGAGCTCATGTGAGTCGTTGCAGCGTCATAGCCTTTTCACCCTCGGTGCTAGATTAAGGTCAATTCCATGTTGCTCTATGAATCTCACCCTGGTATCGTTGGGCTAAGCCTGCAAGTGCCACATGCTATCTGTCATCATCATCATCATCATCATCATTTTTTTTAACTTCCCTCGTTGGACATAGACCTTCCCCAGAATTCACCATAATTTTCTATCATGGGCGTCGCGGAGTCAGTATTTTCTGAATTTGTCTAGTTCATCTTTCCATCTTGTAATCTGTCAGCCTCAGTTTCTTGTGTGATCTCTGGGGATCCATGTTGTGAGTCCTGATGTCCATCGGTTGTCTTTCATTCTTGCAACATGGCCTGTTCATAATTGTATATAGCTCATGAAAGAACCAGTCGTCTTAGCCAGTTCGAATTCTCTGCTATTCACCTTAGGAAATAGCGGTGGATTCATGCCTCTGCGAAGTTATTGCATATGGTCGATGAATTGCACATTTTTTTTCTAATGGATCTTTTGAAATCCAATTTTCGGTGCAAATTACAAATTAGGCGCTCTTTCTAGTCTAGCACTTATTATTTTTTGTTTTTGTTACAGAAACATAATGTTTTCAGTTCATCTAATCGTTACGCTCTTTTGTTGCGATAGAAATTTTGAAGTTATATAGCTGGTGCCATATTTTCTCCTATAATTAACTGAATTATATCCTCCATGATTGAATTCACTAAAATACAGTTTTAAATGATCAAGTAGACTGATTCATGGTTTTAGTTCATTTCGTAATACGTAAAGGAGGCAAAATAAGCGAAGCCTCAACGGAAACAAGATTTGTATCAGTCAACTTTTCAATTCAGGAAATCAAAATGACAAAAAACAAAGATACTCAAAAAGGTACTACACAGAAAGACATGCTAAAAATGATGAGCTTTATATGTAAAACATACCATAACGCGTGTTTGATGAAAATGTGTTGTTGAACAGTGCTAATGAACGCGAGCTCTCCTAGCCGGAATTATAACTTAGTTCCTATATCGTTAAAAGCTAGGCCAATTGCACCGCTTATTGAACCAAGCATTGTTAGTACATATGCTAGATTTACAATTGAGACCTTGTGCCAGACTATCACAGTATCTTTAAAATCTATAAAATCTCTACGTGTATCGTTTCGGGTTGTCAGATATCTTTTGCTACACAAGATCTTGGAACAAAATAAAGTAAATTCGATACAAAACAATAAGACAAAAATCAAACAAACTTGGAAATTCGATATTTTGTTTACGAACAAAGAGCAAAACTTTTCCCGGGATTTTTATTGTTTGTTAATTTCCGTACCAAATATTCATTTCTGTAACCAATTAATTTCGTTAGCTGGGATTTTCATCTTTTGTTAATTTTTAGTACCAGATCTTCATTTTTGTAACTAATTAACTTCATTACCCGGGATTTGTCATATTTCGTTGATATCCAGTACCAAATCTTCATTTTCGTAACCAAATAACTTCGCTAAGTACCAAATTTACCTATGTTTGGTCTCTTAAATAAGCAAACGTCAACTGCAGTATCATTGGGCTGAGCCAGCAGATGCTGCATGCTAGCTGCAGTGATCATAATTGTATAAGCCATGTTGCAAATTCAGCGCTTTTTGCGCTAAATTTGGTACGTTTCTTGTTTTGGTAGTACGAAAATCGCTGTTTGGGCACAGTCTTCCTGGCAACTTTTTAATAATTTTTTTCACCATTTTTAGCATATTTTTTGTGTGCTTTGGCCATTTATTAAAACGTTCCTTGGCAGTCCAACTGACCCAAAAATATTTTTTCGAGTTGGCAACACCGTATGTGAGCCAGGAAATAACTCATAAAAGAAGCAGCTGTTTGAGGCCGGTCCTAATGGCAGACACATGCTAGCAGTGCCACGCTTTGTTAAGTACCTCTGACACACGTGACTTGGATTGACTTAATTGGACGAAGGTAAACGTTTTACACTCTTGTTTTTTATCTTTTAATTTTTTTGTTTCTTTTTCTTTTTCTATTTTGAATTCTGATCCTTGTCTTACAGGATGTGGGTGGCTCTTCCTACAGAAAAAATGAAGGGACCTCGAAATGAACTGAAAATCGGATAAATGCCAGTATATATATATATATATATATATATATATATATATATATATATATATATATATATATATATACATATATATATATATATAATTTTCGGTTGAATATGTTGGTGGAGGATTGACTCGAAGAAGTTTTTTTCTATGTAATAAGAATTTCAAAAGATGATATCATAAGTTGCTTTGCATGCACTGTGGAATTAAAAGCGACTCAACGGATTAAATATTCACATCAGTGAACACTTAATAAAAATGACACGAACAGCGAGTCATGTATGTTATTATACTTACTAATCCCTCATCATAGAAAACATTTTTCGGGTAGCCTATGTAAGTAAGCCCTGTTTCAGATGAAAAGAAAAAAATGATATGTAGTGTATATCAATCTAAAGTACACATAACACCTTATCCAATATGACAAACTACATGTACGGCATAAACTATATGATGAGAAAAGGAGATGGTGTTTGATTAACACTGTTGAAGTGCCACGTTGATACAACTGTATTGTTTTTAAAATCACCAAAATTGTTACTTGGTAAACAACTGATGATCCCAACAAGAGAAAGTTTAAACATTGTACCATAATAGCAAAATATATATGAAACAGAAAAACACCGAAGAAAAAATTACATAAATTGCATTGACAGATATTGGGAAATACGTGACTGAAGTGACACAAAAAAACTATTGAAAATTTTTTATTTATGTTCAGTGTTTGAAGCTGTAAAGCTTTCTAGAATATATATATATATATATATATATATATATATATATATATATATATATATATATATATATATATATATATATATGTATATATATATATATATATATATATATATATATATATATATGATATATGATAATTGAGTCATTCACTGACAGCTGTTTCGTTGTATTACTAGACTATCCAATATCCCATCCAGTATCACGAGGTAGGATCGAAATCTATATCTATCTATCCATCTATCTATCTATCTATCTATCTATCTATCTATCAATTCTCCCGAAACAGGGCTGTGGTAAAACAGTTGATGAGCCCAAAAACAAAGTATCAAAATAAAATAAAATCACAGACGTGAATGAAAATATAACTAAATTATACACATTAAGATGCTAGAAATAAGGTATGAAACAGCTATAGTGAAACATACTGAAATGATAGTGGTCATTCCTAAGATGGCTTGCATGGCACGTAGTCATGGGCACTTTTGGACTATATAAAATGTTGAATGATTAAATTTCTTTTCCAGTGGTTAAGATGAAAATTCTTACATGACATGCTCTTCCAACATGGAATGGAATACTCTGGTGGATGGGGAATATATGTGACAAACAAATATATCGCTCAAATTCAACCTCACTTACCGTCTAGTTCCGTGGATTAGAGAGAGGATACCAGCCTCCAGGTCTGAAGCAAAGGTTCCGATCCTACCTCGTGGTTCTGGATGGGATAATGGGTAGTCTATAGCCACACTGAAGAGTTGTAATACAACGAGACAGCTGTCTGTGGATGACACAACAACAACAATATATACACACACACACACACACACACATATATATATATATATATATATATATATATATATATATATATATATATATATATATATTAGTCATGCAAACTTCCGATTTTTTTCATTGAAAAACAAAAAAAAAATTATCAGTCAAATCTTCTATAGTCCAAAAGTATCCTCGACCACGTGACATGCAAGTCATTCTTAATCCGATCAGTGTTATTTGAAAGTGTCATCCAAACAGTTTGCATGGATTCAATTTTAGAATCTCGGTGCAAGCAATTCAGTTATATTTGTATTCATATAAGTAATTTCATTTCTCATTATAGAATTCATCAGTCATTGTAAATCTACTGCAGAGCAAAGACATTTCCCAGTCTCCTTCCATGACGACCGTACGCTATCGTCCTTATTGGCAAACATTCCGATCATATCCCTCCATTTTGTGTTTGATCTTTTTCTACTGAGTTTACTTCCCCATGGGAATTAATCAATTACTATTTTACTCCATTTATTGTCTAGCCTTTCTCTAATTTCATTGCTTAATTATTTGAAAACCAAATGCGTTGCAGACAGGTTCCAGGATTGACTACTCAACAAAAGACCACTTACTCATTATATCAGCAAAGCAGAAAGGCACCAGAGTACAACAAACTATTTGGTTGGACTAATGTGGTTGATGAAGAAGCCTTTGGCTATGTAGAACATTTCAGAGTTAGAAGATGATTATAAATTATGTTATATCGAAACTCATTTGAATTGACCTCCTGTCGTTACACAGTTAATTCATCTATTTATCTCTCACTCTTGACCACGTAATAAAATAAACAATTGAACCTATGACCGATACGGTAGCTGCTTCAACATACTGATGCTCTTGCCATTGAACTAAATCGTTGTCGGTAATGTAAAGACTCAAATAACTGTTTTTACATTAAATTGACATCTTGTTTATTTTTGGTCTATTTGTTTCTTTTAACGTGACAGTCATGTATTAAGAATTGGATATATATATATATATATATATATATATATATATATATATATATATATGATCAACAGGTTCGATTCCTGCAACAGTTCCTTTTTCTTTGATTACTTATTTTATTTATGTTGTCTTGGGTAGGTGATATTGACCGTGTGATGACAGGAGAATATTTCAAATAACTTTCTATATATCATAACGCAATCTATGATTATTCTGTCGGATCATGTATATCCATTTCTTAATATATATATATATATATATATATATACATATTTGTGTGTGCGTGCATGTGTGTTTGCATGCATGTGTGTGTGCATTTGCATGTGCGTGTACATGCGCGTGTGTGTGCGTATGTGTTCAACGGAGCCAGTATATATATTTAAACTAGTTGTCTATGTTAAGTTTTTGTGTTTCCATGGCATTGTACTTCTTTATGTAGTTTCCTCACTTGCATTGTCATCAGATAAGATGGAATTTATCGTTGGTGCATGTTATCGTAAATCTAGTTATCCAAAGTCATTCATTATTAGAATTTTTAACGTTGTAACGATTACTTTGTGCCAGTACATTTTAATGAAACAAATGAATAAAAAAAACCAACTGACGTGGTTGAGTTATTTATCCTTGAGTTAATACTAGAAAAGCGTTTTTATATCTTTTTTTCTTTCGGTAATTTGCTTATTTTAGAAGATTTTATCTGTATTTTCATCTCAATTAACTTTTCTTATTCACTGTTTCGAAGTTGGTCAGTAAAAAGTGTGTGTGTGGAGATCTCAAATAATCTTCTGACATGTAACCCAACTATGGATGATATATATAATGTATATCTCTCTGTATAATGTAATATGTCAAATGAGCGTTTCCTAAGTAATTATTTCATTCAAGTTTTTGAACATCATAAAAATATGCCAAGATAATTAGGAGTGATAAAAAAGTTAGGAACTGAGAAATTAAAATATTCTAGTTTGCATGAGATAAAATTAAGTTACTTTTTTATCATCAATGACTAAGATGATCACGTATTTCTGAAAAGTTTCTGAAAAATGAGGTTCTATTTCCTTCTCCAACGCAAATTGCATTCGTGATTCTACATTCAAAAGTAAATACTGTTTCTTGGTTTTCTATTCAACCAAAGTCGAAAAATATTTATTCCGACAATAAAGTCATTTTCAGAACTAGAGGTTGAAGGGCCTTCAAGGCAATTTATTCATATTCAGAGAAATCGGGTAATCGTCACCAAGTAGTCTCTATAGTTCCTTATATTGGGAGTACAACTCAAAAGATAATTTTTGAGTTAGGTCATAATGAAGCTCCATAAAGTTTTCTAATATATTCCCCATCTGATCGAAGGATGAACTGTCCATATTTTATTGTTCAATTCCTGCAAATGCTTTTCAGAAAAATATGTTTTGGAATTTCTAGACAGCAACTGCAGAAACAATGTCCTTCAGGTTTTTTCCAAGATCAGATTGTTTTCATTTACTCTAAGACTCTTTGAAAAAGCTTTCCAGAAGTGGGAAATTGGAGAAATCACCATTATGAATGTTATTCTGCTATTTGGTGATATTTATTTTGAAGGCTTCTATTTTCCCGAGGAAATCTTTGATATCACCCCCTTTACCTTGAAGTGACAGGTTGATCCAGCACCAATGCACGAAAAATCGAAGTCATGTTAAACGATTTGGCCAGCCGAAAACCATCGCTGAAACGTATCGCTTTCACAGCATTATGGTCGGTAGAAAATACAGAAAGTTCATTCTTCCGGGAGAGTACTCTTTTAAGAGCTCTTTTCATGTGATAACCATTGCGCCCCAGAATGTAGAGGGAGAATAATGTGGACTGAAAATATATTGCATAGCTCTAAAAACAGCCGAAGTATTTTGGCGTGTGAGTGAAAAGAAATCAGAATTTTCCGCACATCTTGCATTTTGCAACAATTCGTCTACTTTGTTTTCCAATCATTGTGACAAGGTGTACACATGTGAAATGACCAAATTCTAGGCCAAATGGTGTACCCGGTACAACGTTTTTGAAGGATATCGAGTGGAGTAATCATTGTAAAGATTTATGGCAAATGTGTCCGGTAGCACTGACACAATTGAAAAAATTGAAAAAGAAAATTTAAAAAAAAAACTAACACAAAAATTTTATGAAAAAAAACAAAACAAAAATAGAACGAAACAAAACAAACTGTTTTTTATAAAATGTTTTTGGAAACAGGTACATTTGCAAGGTATGTCCAGTGGCGCTAAAACATGACAAAATCTCTGCAAAAAATTATTCAAGGAAATTTTACAAAGATTTCTGAAAATTTAAATTGCAAGGTTTTAGGTCAAATAGTATTTCCTATGGATCTGAATCAATCTTTCTGTAACATTAGACATTAATTTCCACCCAACAATAATACATTTTATTATTATACTCGTTTTTTTTTGAGCACCGTCAACAAAAATTCTTCAGTCCTGTTTATTACTCTTGTTTTCATAATACAATTATTTAAAGATGTCAAAATCTTTGAAATGTTTCTTTTCGTTCAACATTTCATCTTTTGATCATCTATAGATTGGAATATTCAAAAAATTGTCATCTTGATCAGGAATGGACTGAATATCTGAACTGTTACACACACACGCATATATATATATATATATATATATATATATATATATATATATATATATATATATGTGTGTATATATATGTATATATATATATATATATATATATATATATATATATATACACACACATATATATAACCGGAATAATTTCGGATGTGTTATATTATTTGTAACTATTTCAAATTACCTCCCCTCATAACACAGAAGATGTGTCACTTTGGTTAGATAGTGGGCAAAAGCCCAAATAATTGTCCTATTCCCACGTAATCTTGTCCATTTACTGTCCATATCTGCACTATTGTCTAATTAATCTTCGCAGGATCCGAGAGGTGTTTTGAGCCCGGATTTGAAGTGCCCAATTTAACAATACCTAATCAAATTAAGAAAAAATACAGTCAACTTTTTTTATCTTATTTTGCCTGCTGGAAAATAGAAAATGTGCAAATATTTTTGATACTACTGCTGCTATTTTATTTGAGAAAAAAAAACAACAAAACAGCAAACAAAAGACAACACAACAAAAAATAAGCAATTTTTCTTCGAAAGGCTTTCAAAAGATGTCTACAAGGTGCACTTATGTGAATTTACAAAATCCTACGCCAATAGGTGTGTCTGGTAGAGCTGACACTGGGTCAAATATAAAAGAAAATCAAAATATTCCATTACCGATTGAAATAAAAGAGACAGTTTATTCTTCTGGGACAGTACTCTTTCAAAGACTATTCCCACGTGACAACCGTCGAAAAAAATCAAAATATTCCATTGAAAATATATAAAGAAAAGTAGAACGTTTTCAAAAGCGTTGAGTCGAGTAATCATGAGAAATTGTAAGGATTTACATCAGATTTGTCCTTTAGCACTGACAGACCTTCCCCCAAACAAAACACAAACGCAGAAAAAAATTCTATAAAACATTTCCATAGACTCTTTTAGAGGATGTCTCTTGGAGTATGCAAATGTTCAAGGTTTTGGTTCAAATCGTGTGTTCAGTTGCGCCAAAACAAGGTTCCATAATGAGTTTGCAAAAAAATTTCATGATGAAAATTTGCAAAGATTGTCAAAATTGAATTTGCACGGTTCCAGGCCAAATAGTGTGTCCGGTAGCACTGACACAAAAAGAAGAAGAAACGTTTTTAGAAGATAACTTGGGTAGTTTTCATACGTATTTTGGTCAGTTGATCTATCCAGAAGCACTTACACTATATTTCTTCAAAAGTCCACTAAAAACATAAAAAATTCAATATTTTGTTTCAGAAATTTCCCCAAATAATAATAAAACAAACTTTTTAAGAAAATCTCAAATAGAATACTCATGTGAATTTGAAGGTTTTAGGCCTATTGGTCTGTCTGCTAAGCTAACAATAGATGTTTGAAGAGGTCTGTTTAGAAAAAGAATGACAAACATAGATTAAAAACTGGTTTTTGATGATGTCAGGCGGAGTATTTAAACTAATTTGCAAGGTTCTTAGCCGAATGGTGTGTCTGGTATTGGTGAGATAACGAAAGCAACTGAGTGAAAGGGGATTATACTTTTAGATGATGTTTGTCTTTTGGTTGTATCAATGATCGTGGCAACGATGATTGAATATATATATATATATATACATATATATATATATATATATATATATATATATATATATATATATATATATATATAAATAAAGAGAGAGAGAGAGAGAGAGAGAGAGAGAGAGAGAGAGATCGGTTTGGTATCTCCTACCCAAAATGCCAGGGACCAGAAGTTTTTTAAAATATAGCATCTAAGAATATTAGCATGTACATAATGAGATTCTCAAATAACTTGAGTTTGTTTTTTATAGATTAACTCAATTATTATCTTTTTTTAACATGGTCACTCATGGGGGCATCAATACCTTTGTACAGATGAGAGAATGAGCAATGCAATACGGTGATTAATGCGTCTACGTTTTGTTTCGTCTTTTAGACTGTTTGTATCTAAAAAGTCATTCTAAGATAACCAAATTTTTACGGTTCTCAGTGTCAGAATGAGCTAAATGCCTGGAAAACTGTCCTTGTCTCACGAATGTGGAATTTTCCATTTTCGACGTCATGTTGGCTCTTGAAAGGTTTCGGATTTAGAAAAGGGATTACCCGGTCTGTTTATTTGTGCGTGTGTTTAATTGTGCATACGCTTATATGTATACTCTTATAAACTACTTATAATGAGTTCCATTTAACTGAATTACGATGATGCTATTTTG
Source organism: Thysanoteuthis rhombus (assembly GCA_963457665.1). NCBI lineage: Eukaryota > Metazoa > Mollusca > Cephalopoda > Oegopsida > Thysanoteuthidae > Thysanoteuthis > Thysanoteuthis major. The sequence continues at coordinate 12,540,362 of OY735202.1, read as the reverse complement.
CAAATGTCACAGTCATTTTCAAATTTTCACTTTACTGGTTGCATGTTATTTTATTCGTCAGGTGATTGCAGAATGGGCTTTTTGAGTCTTGGACCTTGATGAAACCCCTGATCACAGCTTTTGGATGGTGGTGAAAATTGCAAGAGCATGGTATATATTAGTCAGTATTTCTCTTGATATGTGAGTGTGTAAGTACGTACATATAGAGGTAAGCACACTTGATAGTATGGTTTCTCCCTAGTTTATATTAACAGATATTAGTCCAGTATTGATTTCAGTGAACAGAAAGAGCCTAACACATCACAAGTATATGGTTTCTTTCCAGCAACTGTTCGCTCATACATCTTCAAATGTTATTTGCATGAATGAAAAAAAAAAAAAAATCCACACATTCCATAAGAATATGGTTTCTGTCTTGGGTGTCATCACTTGAGTTGGCCAAAATTAGACTCCGGTGAAAAAAAAGCCGCATAGTTCAAAAAATAATTTTTTTTATGTGTGGTGTCCACATGTCCCATGAGACTTGATTTCCTTGGAAAAGAATTGAACACTTCAGAAGTATGCAGTAAAAGTTTGCATATGGTCCATTGAATGTGACCAGTGCAAAGGAAGAGCCACAAGAATATGGTGTCTCACCAGTGTGTGTTCGTATATGAATCATCGAAGTAGTTTTATTCGAGAAGTTAGTAACCACATGTCATAAGAATGTGGCCTCTCCCTCTCTCTCTCTTGTGTGTATTCGCATATGTCGACTCACGAATGATTCATCAGGGACGAGCAGGGAACACACTTCACATAAGTATAGCTTCTCATCAAGCGTGACCGCGTTAAATTTGATTTCTTCGCAAAAATGTGTTTTTTTTCTCTAGTGTATGTTCCCATGCACCCTTTCAAATGTCTTCCTTGTTGGAAGGGATAGACACATACATCACAGAAATATGGTTTTTCACCAGTGTGCGTTTGCATACGGTTCATCAACCTTGATTTCCATCGGAAGGGAAAACCAGACGCTTTGCAAGGAAGTATTTACCTTTTGGTGTATATTTGCATACTCCCCCTAAAATATTTGATCCTATACAAAGGAAAGGCTGCATATTTCACAGGAATATTGTTTTTCTCCAATGTGTGTGTATAACTTAAGTAAACTTTGATTTATCAGAGAAGGAAGAGCTGCACATTTCACAAGAACATGGTTTATCTCCAGTGTGGTTTCGTATATGTTGAATCAAGCTTCGTTTATCGGAGGAAGGAGAGCCACACACTTCACAGGAATATGGCTTCTCTCCAGTGTGAGTCCGCTTATGCATCATTAAACTTAATTCCCATGGTGAGGAAGAGCCACACATTTTGCAAGAATTAGGTTTCTCTAAAGTGTATCTCTGCATATGTCACCTCAAGCTTGAATTATAAGATTAAGAAAAGCTACATTCATTCCATGAATATGGTATCCCTTCAGAGTGTGTTAGCACATTCGACCTCTGATTCGGCTCAGTGAACAGACGAGCACTTGAGAAGAATGTCTTTTTCCTTTGGTGTCTTTTTGTATTTTCTGTTAATTTTGACTTTCAAGGAAGGAAATACTCACACATAACTCAGGGATATGCTTCATGTTGTTTAAAGCTTTAATTTCGATTTCAAGATAAAAAAATACACGTCGTAGGAATATCGTTTCTCTCCAGTGTGGGTCAGTAGGTGTTTTTTTTTAAAGATTGACATATCACATAATTGACACTGCAAATGCCAAAATAATATTTTTTCATTTATGGTGTTCGATATTTCTGTTTGATTTCATGAAAAAATGATGATCTACACAATCCACCAAATTTTGCCCATGAAAAGTTTTCATTATTTTGGAAATTAATTTCAAGCTGGGAAATCTGCAATAAATAAAGAAAACAAGAATACAAAGGAGCACTTAATTATTCAAAGAAATAGCCTAAGAAATGTGAGAAAAAGCAGAAATTTTCTTCTAAATGAAAATACATGTTTATCAATTGTAAAATTCTAAAAGATCAAAAGATTTTAAAAATTATATAGATCTAAGGAAAACTGAAATCGATTTTAAATTTGCTTCTAAAAACAATCCGTCATAGATGACTTTATACCTTGATTTGGAAAATTTGAAACTGTAATACGACCGGGAACATTGATTTATTTGGCAAATGTCAAATTTTATATCTGACAATCTATTGTAGAATTACAGTATGTAAATTTGGAAAGAATCTCACCATTGATCTTTTAAAAAGATTTTTCCCTCACTGAATTGCTTGAAATATATTCATTATGTTCCTTAGAAACAGTGAAATATTTTCAAATAATTATCTTGTTTTACTAATTTAACAAACGAAAATAGTTTGGCGTATACTTATGAGATTTTGTGGATTACAAATATTATGCATTATGCATACATCTTTCTTTTTACGCTTTCTATAAATTATCTGATTCAAAAAGTTTACACCAAGAATTGAGTAATTGTCATGTGAGCTGATGGAAAATAGTTTCAAGTATGCTCAACTGAACTACAAAAACTTATTTTTGCTTAAAAATATGAATTTTAAACTATATGATTGTTTTACCATTCAGCACCCATTGAAGGGTTGCCCACGTGATGTTTTTATTTCGTTGGCAGAAATTAATTTCAGTTTTTCAACAGGAACTTCAAAACAGTATATCTCAGGTTAGAATAAAAGTTATGATGCGAAATAAAAACATTCAGAATCTAAGGATTCTTTGCCGACCAGAAACAAGTCCATTTATCCCGTAAGCATAGAATTCTTGAGGTCATGAAACTAATGAATTCTTTGAAAGCAATCCGGTTGTTGAAGACCTTTCCCTTGAAGGAAGTTGTCGAAATGCTTTAAAAAGTGGTAGACGGTAGGGAACAGGTCTGGTAAGTGTGCTTGAAGATGTGAACTTTCATAGCCAAATCCGTTCAATTACTGTAAGAAATATGTCTGACATGCAAGATTTTTGCTTTTACAATTTGATGCAAACATCGACCAACTGTTAAATTGTCAACGTTAAGTTCATCTGCAATCTCTCAAGTTGTTTTGCCTCGATAATGGCTATCAATTGAATGTCATAAATCACATAAAGTCGTCCTCATCTTCAAAGCCCTAGACTCCATTTTGAAATATTCGGAACCAATGTAGAGTTGTACGTACATTGATGGTCTCTATGCCAAATACTTGGTTGATATTGCGAGCAGTTTTCGCCTTTCTACGTCCCATTTTGAACTCGTACGACAAAGATTGCTCGATTTGATTTTTTTACATTTTTCGAATTGACAACCTCAAATAGATAAGATTATTTCGTGAACAGAAAATGTTCAGCTTAGATAGAGCAAAATTCATGCTTTAAAATTGTATATCACATGAACATAGTTAAATAATTGTTTTTTTTTCCCAAAAATAAGCACCAAACTCAAAAATATTAAAAATTGGGATTATCTTTGCACCACCCAAATAGCAGAATGGTGGAAAAGGATAGTCATGGCAATTGCAAGGAATGTGGAAGGAGGATTCAGAAAGAAGAATTGAAGAAATAATACGAAGTTCTCCAGGATATTCCCCTTGCTGTCCTGCATGAACATTTTCTCGTGAAACCAGGTGAATTCCTTGTAGACCTGAAGGATATGCTGCAAGGAATCAGACATCCGTAGATGAATAATGGTCAGACTCATTAATTCACAGGGAAATGATAAGTCTTGCATACAATATTTATGAAATGTTATTTCCATGAGACTAATGATTAAGACGAATACCAACTGACCAAATATGAATTTGTTATTATCTATCTTTGCAAAGACCTCCTATCCTTGAATCAGTAATCCATAGGAATAAACAGTAATAAGAGAAAATGGCCCAAAAGTAAAGGAATCAACAAAATACTTGCCGAAAACAAAACAAGTTTTGAATTCGTTCTTATACATGATAGCACTTTTAATCGATTAAAATAATGTTGTTACATACGCAGGACTACCAATCATCATAACCGCCATCAAAACAATCCCAGCTGTCACGACAATCCAACGCTACCTTGTATAGAACAAGATATGAGGCATATAAGATGTGGTTTAAAACAGGAAAGTTTTAATAGAGATGACAAGAACAGGACCAAAATCAATACAAAGGGAATGGATAATTTGAGAGACTAAGACAATATTAATGTTAAAAAGATAATTCGATCTAAAAGACAAACAAAACAATTTACTTTCCTTTTTAAAAGACTCATTTTCAACTAATCTAATATGAACAAACGAGCAATATTTTCAGTATCTGCGAGGTCCATTGTACGAGGTCGCTCCGATTATACCTGCACATAATGGTTATTACTTGTGCCTGCTTCTTTTTTCCTTATGTGTGTTTCTCTTTATCTCATTCCCCATTGACGCTTTGGGGGAGACTATCCTGATTCCTTCTCCAAGACCCCCGACTCCAAGAAAACTCGTTTCAAACCAATGTCGCTGCTGCCCCTGAACCGAAAATGCTTGACACGCCTTCCTGCTTTTTCCGGTCCCAGAAACGCACTCTCCGATGTCCCTATTCCGTCTAAATGGTCTGTCACTAAAAAGGGCACCAAGAGATAGCTCCCCTTCATTGGCTCACCGTAAATTACCGCTCCAAGGGCCCCAGCACAACAATATTAGTAAAAAAGCCATCATATTCCGTCATGGCATGCTTTATGGCAGCAATAAATAAGAAAAATTTAAACAAAATAAAGGAATCATTCAAGAAAAAGTAACACTTTGAAACATTTTCTAAATAATTTTTTTTCATTAAAAAAAAAATCTTTTGATTGGTATATAAATTTCAAAATATATTAGAATGATCCATTTTCTTAGGCTTCAAAAGCTTAGGTTTGCTTTGAAATAATTTCAATGAATAAGAATACGTAACTAATTATTTTTCCCATTTCTGAAATATTTCTTGGGATTAAATAAAATTTCGGGTTGACTGACACACAAAAAATGTTTCTTGAAATCTTTCTTTAAAATAAATATCATTCTTAGAAAAATGACGATCTTTAGTTATAGACATCCATGAGGTTTTCTGCTGTTTAGAGAATGTTTTTGCATTTCGTGAAAAAAATATTTATTTTTTTACATGAAAATAACTTGGGGTGTCTTTTTGAATTTTTGTAAAATTGTGTCAGCGCTATCTAACAAACTCTGATGATTCACCTAATAGCTGATGTGGCGTGTTCTGTTCTTATAAGCTTTAGAATATATATATATATATATATATATATATATATATATATATATATATATATATATAGCCAACGGTTTTAATAGCTGAGAACTGCATGGATACTTATTCTGAGTTATCGCAGAGTTATCGCTTAGAATACATCCATCAATGAATACTAGAATTCTTTTGGATATACCTAATTGACTTTTAATCGGTGTGGTTTGCCTGTCCTGTCGCTTCATCAGTCTGAGTGGAATTCGGTATCATTTAGAAACAGTCAAGACCTTCTTTAAACACGAATAAATATTTTACGACAACCTCATGCTAGCTTCAAAATGATCTTTAAAGAAATCGATGGAGATACCTGAAGGAGATAAATAGCAAACAAACGGTAAAATAGTTCAACTACCACTGAAAAAAAAAGTTATTCGATTTATTTGGTTATTCAACAGATTATAACGATAATCAATAAAGTGGCTGAACGAAATGTATAAAATATGAGTCAAGAACAATCGAGAAGACTTCGTTACTATTTGTTCAAGTTATTAAGTTGGACGAAGCTTCAAATACTCAAATACTTGATCGAATACTTGAACTGCGTTGGGTTGTATATTCAAAAAGGATCCGATGGATCGGGATTTGCTGCGAAAAGCTGTTTGATGCTCTGGATCAGGTCACGTGCCTCGCGTCCATCCAAGAGTGGAAGTGATAATTACCCATATCTTTGGAATCTTTATGTTCCAAATTGTTGCAAACGTCATCCAAATATTTTCATATTTTGCAGAAGATTATCTGACATTCATCTTAAAATACATTATATATTCATTCATTGCATATCATATCAAGATAAAAATAACACTGAGAATGTAACAAAAAATCATCATCATCATCATCATCATCGTCATAAGTCTTTTATCTTCCGTCACCCGCTGTACATCTTCCAAAGTATTCGTCAGATTCATCTATCATGGGCGTTGCGAACCCAGTACTTTCTAAACTTGTTTACTTCGTCTCTCCACCTTGTATTCTGCTGGCCCGGGTTACGCATATAGTCTCCAGTGATCCATGTTGTGAGTTGTGATGTCAATCGGTCGTGTGCCATTCTTGCAACAGGACCAGCCCATTTTCTAATGGATTCTATGATGTTTTGAACTAAGAGCGGGTTGTGACATAAGGTTGAGTTTAACGATGGAACACCCTCAAAAATAGCTCCGGCAGACCCAACTAGGTTGTAAATTTATGCTAAAACAGACACGTTTCTGTGTTTGATGTTTTGTTTACTTTCTATTACGCAGTGTTTTTTTTTTAAGATTGAGAAAAACTCTGGAAGCATATGTGTGCTGAGGAGCAGTTACCCGTCGAAATGCAAAATATTATCGAGGGAGAGTAAGAATTTGAAAAAGCTAAAATTGACGGGTATTTGAAAGAAACAATTTTCCCTACATAGGGTGATGGAATTTCCCTTGTTCGTATATTTCATTTGTTAAAGACAATTTAAAAGATAATCAATACTAAAAAAATACAAGTGTTCAGTTGTATACTGGTTTCTATATATTTCTAATTTCTGATTAGAACAACATTTCCAGTGTTCAAAAACTCGATGAAAAAGAGAGGACTGTTACAGACCCTTGTTCAAAAAAAGGTGTTTTCTTTTGTTTCATTCTCTTTTTTTTTAAACATTTTGAAATAAATTTGCTGTTAATTTACAGTTTTTGGTGTCGGTTATTCGAAGCCGTAAACACTCAACTTGTTCCTGAAGAATCGCTCTTTACGTAATTTCTCCACTTTAGCACGAAGACAATTTTTTTCCCAATTGGCTTCATCGAAAGAAAGAAAATTGAAGTAGAGGAACTATTGAAATTGAAAGGCAAATCAGCGATTAAGAAGAAGAAGAAGAAGAAGAAGAAGAAGAAAAAGAAGAAGAAGAAAAAGAAGAAGAAGAAGAAAGAGAAAAAAGAAGAGCTAACTGAAAAGTTCCTTTTTTTCTAACGCAAAATTTTGATTCTAATCCTTTCACGTTTTAATGGAATTGCAAAAGTCTGGATATTACAAGTTCGTCCTCTCATCAGTGATCTCGTTCAAGTCTCACATTAATTATGGAGTATTCCCCAGTCTCAGAAAGATGGCGACGGTCTATCTCACTATAATCACACTATAACTGATGAGACAACTTGACAACTGGCCATTGTACGGAGTTGCAGTTTGACACGAACTAGTTATCAATTTAGCATAAACTTAGATTGCAATTTAATCCTGTATTTCTAGATTCAATAATGATTCAATGTTTGAATTCACAGTTTTATAACTTATTTATTAAACACCTCTCCTATAGGATTAAATGGGTGTGTTCTGTTCACAATCTAAGTTTATGCTGAATCGATCATTAGTTTGTGTTCAACAGTATTCACGCTTATTTTTTTTTAAATTCAGACTTTTTTCAAGTGATTTTTGCTCAAGAAAAGGCAGGAGAAGTAAGCTGTGTATCTATTAGTTAGGATACTCACAGTGGAAAAAAAACGAATTTGATAAAGGAAATCTATTTAGACATCAACAAATGAAGACGGGAGAAAAACCCATTACCCTTTCCATTTTGGGTCCCGAAAAAAAAACTAACTTGCATTTCACTCTAAAATGATAACACATTTTTTGTGAGGGTCATAACCCTTCAGGTAACGAGATTGGAATATTTGCACAAATATGCATCCCTTCAAGAATACCTTGAGCGAAATTTAGTTGTGGTAATGTGATGTGCCTTCGTTTCTTTCCTTCTTTTTCACATTTACCTACTCCAAGATAGTTTAGAGGTGCCAAATAAATAATTCCTTTACGACACCATATTTTGGGAATGTCTGGGCGAATTTAAAGGTCATTCTGGGAATGTTTTTTTTATTTCCCCATCCTCATCTTCTTCTTCTTTTTATCATCATCATCATCATCACCATCATCATCATCATCATCGTCATCGTCGTCGTCGTCGTCGTCGTCGTCGTCGTCGTCGTCGTAGTTGTTGTTATTATTATTATCATTATTATTAATATTATTATTATTATCATTATTATTATTATTATTATTATTATTATTATTATTATTATTATTATTATTATTATTATTATTATTATTCGCCACAAATATTTGGTGGTCATCACCGAAGACAATGTGGTAGCAAGTTTCCTCATGTCTCCTCAAGTCACTAGTCCTGATAAGCCTTGGCATGTTCATAGCAGTTATCTGGTGATTATTGCTTGACACCAGGCACCTTCCACAGTATCCTTTCAGACCACAGCAACGGCTTTTAAATTCTTCTGTGTATTTCTAATTCTTCTGATCCTGATTGTTGTGATTTGGAGTCTGAGAACACCAACTACATATGGGCACATCCCTGAACTTCTCTGAGAGAGTGAGAGAAAGAGAGAGAGAGAGAGAGAGAGGGGGGGAGAAGAGACAGAATGAAGATATTGAAAAGAGATGGATAGAGAGTGAGAAAAAGATGTAGACAAGTGCATCTCTGTTTTTTTTTCTTTCTCTGTATGTTTGTATGGAGAGAGAGAGAGAGAGAGAGAGAGAGAGAGAGAGAGAGAGAAATAAATGCAGTGAGGACATTTATAGTTATCGAGAGACTAATATGGATGGAGAGATAGAGAAGGGAATAGTATTAGAGAGACAGAGAGAAATACCTGAAAAGGAACTACGAAAATGAGAGAGAGAGAGAGAGAGAGAGAGAGAGAGAGAGAGAGAGAGAGAGAGAGAGAGAGAGAGAGAGAGAGAGAGAGAGAGAGAGAGAGAGAGAGAGAGAGAGAGAGAGAGAGCGGGGGGGAGAACTAGATTTGTTTGTGAGTTAGAGTGCACTCACTCGATGCACATTAGGCAAGTCCAAAACCTGACGGTCATCAATCCCCAACCATTCGCCGATTATTCAAGAACTCGACACCCACCCCCGTATTCAAGACGTTATTTTCAGGATAGCCTGCAGAATATGTCACAGGATTGAGATTGACCCTAAGTTAGGCAAGCCGACCCCAAACCCCCAATTCTTCCCTTACTCCAGCATTTCTTCGTCAAACCTTTTGGCATTTCCTGTGATGCTTCCGAAAAACGACCATTAGATTAGTGTTTAGGCTTTTTTTCCACTGTCTCGTCGGGTCTTGTCTAATCTGTTATCCCTTATTGAAAACCTCTCCATAATATTAGAAACCATTAACGGTAACTGTCACCAAAACTGACAGGATAGGTTTCTTTTGTTTTCAAGTTGGTGTAGCTGACTTACTGGCCGACTACGTATGTATGTATCTATCATGCATAAAAGCCATAGTAATTGGAAGCTGAAAATTTAAACGTTCACTTCTTATGTGTAAGGATAACTTTTTTTTCACTTTTTAAAAATCTCCTTCCTCCCTAAGTTTTTTATTTTGTGGTTCAATTTGCAATGAAGATTAATGATGAAATAATTCCCGAGTTAGTTGCTGCCCGTTTATTTTTGTTTTTTTTGAAAATTCATTTTTTCAGTGACCCTTGCCCACAAAAACGTAATCTATGCGCTGATCATCTATTTTCACATTTTCCCAATTGATCACCCTTAACATAGCATGCCGCCAAAAAAAAGGTTGGTTGCATGTCAGTTTCTATTGAGTGACCTGCCAGCCCTGTCTTATTTTGTTTTATTTTTGCTTTGAGAAGGGAGGGTTC
>OY735202.1:12507987-12525487 GCA_963457665.1 Thysanoteuthis rhombus | reverse complement strand
TGTCGGGTGAATTAAAATTCATATGAATGCACTGATCACATCTATTTATCTAATGTTTGCATTAATTATGTCAGCCAATGTTGATTTGTTCAATGCCTTGAAGGGTAACCAGTCGGGAATTCTTGGTACTGTAAGCATATCGAAGTTTCGACAGGTCATGCGAACCGAATGTGGGTTTTTCAATAATTGCGTACATGTACTTGACCCCCATTTAGGGTATGAGCAGAGAACCATGATACACACTTCATTTGAATCGCTGTGGTCACTAACACACGCACTCATAAACACACATTCACAGGGTGTTTTTCGAATAGAATTCTGCCATTTAACATTAACGAAAATATAACCAACTGAAGTAATGGTGCATTGGTCCCCATTAGATTACTGCTTTTTGGTCCTCAAATACTCAACCAAGAGTCCCTTTCCACTTCTCAAGATAGTCAGCAAAATTCTCTCTTGGGGTCACCATCGGCAGTCTTGTCGCGTCCACGGTCTGAAACCTCTTTTGGAAAAATCTAGAAATCTGGAAGTCAAATCTGTATTGTATGGGATGGAAGGCTGACAAACTCCGGTGATACGATGTTTTGTCAAAAAGAAAAACCTGCATGAAACATGAAGTATGTAACGTCCTGGTCATTGTGAACGCGACGTTCACACAGCGCACAAATTCATTCAATAACATCTCGTTTAGCTACATAGGTGACCATTGGGGAACACCAGCTGCTGTAAGTAGACCGAAACTTCTACAAGTCTTACTAACAATTTCCTGCGAATACCTAACCCTGCCACATCCTCGATGAGGTTTATACGCAGCTAACAATTATACACACATTATTTCATCGTATTCTCCGTAGGAAGTTCTTTTATTGAATTAGCAAAATGACTTGTCAGCGTTGGTACCCAAATATTAACATTTTGCTTCGAAAAATAAGAAATAAAACAAAAGGTATACATTGACGTTCTCGATTAATTATTAAATGGACGAAAAGTAGGTACAAAACCAAACCTGGACAACTGAATCAACACATACGATAATAATTGTGATTAATGATGCTCAAACGAGGTTCATATTTAATTTAGTAATTACTTATCCATTATTCAAATTAATCGTTATGTACACACATAGGGATTATATACTCTCTCCTATATTAGTATGCAGTCAAGCGTGCGAGGGGAAGGTGATGAGAGAAATGATAATTTATATTTGATTTAGATATAAACAGTTCCATAACACATTTTTTCAAATATAATTCGGATGTCATCTCCTTTTTATCGATCTTAGTCTGTTTACACCTCTCTACAACAGTTTACTCTATACTGACGGGGCAGTTCCTTCATCAGCCTACACAAAGACTCGAATCTCTCCCAGCTCAGAAAATGGGTAGGACAAGGAGAAACTAGCTCATACGAACTCTTCACAGCCTGCCTCGAGATGATCTTCCGGAACCTAGACTGGGACAATAAACGAATCAGAATAGACAGCGAATACCTAAGCAACCTCGTCCCTTTTGCTGAGAATCTTCATCTGCGCAGGTAATGCTGGGCAAACTGACCACTACATCTACCTGGGACAATGGATCTACACGAAATCCTTCAAAGAAGAAGAAATCAAACGAAGAATCAATTTAGGTTGGCAAGCTCTCGGCAGAGTGAGCACAACCTTCAAGAAGGAGAAAATTCTGCTAGTGCTAGTAAGAGGGGTATACAACCAATGCATCCTCAAATAGTTACTGTATAATACAGGAAAGATAGGAGTTACAGATATCATAGAATCCATAATAAAACTTAAACGGCGATGGACTGGTCAGGTTGCAAGACCATCAGACAACCAATAGACATCGAGACTCACAACGTGAATTTCAAAAGGTCATATGCAAAATCGAGGCCTATGGCGTGACAAACTAGATAACTTCAGAAAATTCTGGCTACGCGATGCCCACGATGGAGAGGTCTTGGCGGATCCTGGGAGAGCTTTAATTCTAACAGCTGAGACTAACAAGCAGCTGCTGCTGATGATGATGTCAGTTAACTCATATCTATTTTACCATTTCCAACAAAGTTAAAGAGGTATATGTACTGGCATATCTTTGTCTACACAATATACGCAAAAGATCTCAATGATATTTTGTGATCATATATAAAGGCTGATAAAAGAAGTTTTTTTTTCAAATTAGGATATTTTTCATATATCAGGACAATACTTTGGAATCGGGTTCGCAGCCGACACAATTACACCTGTTGCCCCCTATATATATGACGTGATTTTCATTTCGTTTTTAGTTTGAGTATGGTGTTGACAGAAATTGTCGCTCTGAGTGCTTTCTAGTTAATGAAGCGTGTTCATATATCACTATTTATGATGATAACCAACCTATCTATCTATCTATCTATCTATCTCAGTTCATTCATATCTATCAATCCATCTATCTATTTATCTATCTATACTGTATTCCCCTCAGTGGAAGCTCTCGAACTTACGAGCATCTAACACAGCATCCTACATTTTTAGAGGTCTATGTAGAGAGTATTAGCCCCGAAATGCCAATTATATCGCACATAACTGAAGAATAGACACTAATGTAGAGAAATAATGATAACCATTTCGATATCTTAATATTATAATCGATATCAATCTAATATTCTTAATGGGAACAAAAGGCTATTCATCAGGAGCTGTTAAGCCTTGTTAATATTGCCAGGGCAGCCCTTCTTCATCATTATAGAAAGTCCGAAGTGGTCAAATGTTTTGTTAGAGTCTAACGTCATCGTACTTTTCGTTGCGAATCTTTATGATCTCAAAAAAATGTTAGACGAAGTGGATGAAGAAAGTAGAAAGGTTTGTCTTCACGTGAACTCCAGTAAAAAAATGCTATGTTCAAAAGTACAAGGATCAAAATGAAAAACAAACAAACACAAAGCTAAAGAAGGTAGACAGCTACATCTACCTAAGACAACAAATCTCCGGGAAATCTTCAAAAGAATGGGAACTCAGGCAACGAATCTCTCTGAGTTGACAACTATTTGCATGAGCAAGCCCAAACTACAAGGACAAGAAAATATCATTAGTTTTGTAAAGAAGGGTATACAATCAATGCATCCCCCGATAGTCACATCTAGAGCTGAAACATGAAACCCTATCAAAAGATTTGCCCTCAAACTGAGAATCATACAACGTGCACAGAAGAGAATCATACTCAACATCACATGGAGAGATCACAAGACAGTATATTAGAAATCAATCAAGTCATAGTTATCATAGAATCCATTTAAAATCTAAAATAGCAACGGGCTGGTCATGTTAGAATGAACAAGACTGTCTGATATCACGACTCACAATGTGGATCCCCATTAAAAATATGCAAAATTGTGACCGACAAAAAAAAGATGGCGTGTTGAACTAGACATATTGAAAAAATACTGGCACTGCGACGCCCATGATAGAGAGGTCTGGCAATTGTTGAGGGAAGATCTAAGTTCAACGATGGACGCTAAAATGTTGCTGCTGCTGCTGATAATGATTGAAAGATTAGAAAATAATAACCACATCCAAGAAGTGAGTTTCGTGAATTTACTCTAATGTTCCGTTCACTTTCTTAGCATGATTTCTTGTATAATTTGTCTTGAAAATTTGCGTCGATCTATGCACGAGAAATATGATGAATTATCTATTCTTTGGCTCCAAAATCAAGGGTTGAATTATATACAAGATAAAAGTTATTGATTTGTTGGTCAAGACCAAAGGTCGATAGATACATGTGGCATATCAGAAAGGAATGATTTCTTAGTACGAAAATCAAGGGGCAATCTATACACAAGACATAAATTACCAATTCCTTGATCCCAAATAAAAGGTCGACCTATACACGAGAAATAAATTAATGATTTCTTGGCCCCAAATCAAATGTCGACGTATACACAAGACCAACTGGTGTGCAATTATATATATGGCATTTTAGATAAACCAGTGCTTTTTAATCCGGTGAAGGATTCACGCAAGGCCATATGAAATTACATTCTAAGAAGAATGAAACTCGTGGGATGAATGAAGGGTGGGTGAAATATGAAGGGTTGATGACTTGATTTGCTCAGAGATTTACATTTATCTAAGCATAAAAATGGATTAGACAGACTGAAATGATTTCTCCTTTTTTTGGTTCAGTGTTTCTAGACATTTGTTTTAAATTTTTTGCTGAAATTCTAAAAGTCAGAAAATTTAAAGATCAACTCAAAACTTCAAATTTTTACAAATGTAGGTCCATCTTGTGGATTGTTTTATTGATGCATGTGTTTGCTGTTTAGGTCATTTTCAACATCCAAATTCTTAAACCGTCAATATTCAGTAAGCGTTCACAAATTTACTTCTGATCGGCAGAAACCAGCTCAGCTAGAACCAATAAAAAGTCATTTCCCAAAGAAGCTCAGTCCGTATCTATAATTGAAAAAAATTACCACCGAAGATATTTGTAAGTTCTTACTGTATTTTTGATGATAGTGGAACTTGAAATTTGATTTTTTTCCTCTCAAAGTTCAAAGATAAAGGATATTTCCCGACTTTATTGATATAAAATTAATTATGTATAAAGTTTATTCACAGAGGAAGATGAAGCAGAAACGATTAAAAACAGAAGAAAATTCAGTCGCAGGTGAATTGAATTATTTGATAAAGACTCGGGGGTGAATGACATTGAAACATTTCAAGACGATCTGTTATAAACCACTTCCAAAAGCAGGTGTGCACTAATATACACATGCAGGTATACAAAAACCTATGCGTACCCCGGGTGTGTATGGGAGTCAACAAAGATCGGTCTTCGCATCAAGCTGAGCCTGTACACTCTAATCACTGTCTCATGTATGGGAGCAAAACAACGAGGAACGCCACTGCAATAGTCAGGAGACTTGACATCGATTAAAAATGCTTGCATAACGTTCTCAGGTCGTCCTGACGCGACAGATCGAGAAACGAAGGAAAATTGATGCCTGCAGCAAAGGATAAGTCCTGACTTGTTAGTCGCTTGACTGGCTCACAGCCGATGGAAGACCACAAGATAGACGGACCAATAGAAGCTTGAGAGCCACACTAACACAGATTGTCCGACGTAAAAGTTCAGGACCTTAGCAACAGATCGCGAAAGATAGCAGAAAGGTGTTGTCCGGTGCCCACCAACTCGACTATTATAAAAAATCAAAAAAAGAAGAATTATTTAAAACCTTCATGGGCGTGTATGTATTGATTATTTCATTCAAGCGCAAATTTTCCAAACTCATCAGTTGGATACCTGGACATTTATCGGGACCCGAAGTTGTTGTGCATTCGGTCTCTGGAGTGCCAGAAGACTTCAAGTGGTGGAAAATATACATTACAGAGTTAAAAGGACAGAGAAAATATCTGGATGACAAATTAAATTAGAGAGGCAACGGAAAAACGGAGAAAGGTTACAGAAAAAAAAAAGAAGACATTTTGAGTAAATGGTATTATTACGCTGGGGAGGGCGGAACCGTCTCTGCTTGGGTATCACATTTTTTGTTCTTGAGTCTTTGTGCCCCTCGGTCTGTGACTAGTCTTCGAAATTGCTAATCAATCAGTTCTTGTGAATTAAAAAGCCTTGTTATCTGGTTATTCGCTTCGAAAGAGTTGTTCGTGTCGACTGATATTAGTGTCGATCCCTTTGTCGATTTTTATTTCTTTGAGGCTGATGATATCAACGTTTAAACGTGTTCATGTCTGCGTTGAGTTCATGTTGTTCCGTTATTGATGTTAATCTTCGGACATTAGATTCTATTGGTTTAAAGGAGTTTGGAAAGATGATGGTGTGTGATATGAGCTAGTAGACTCAGAGACGACGAGATCCGAGTTGGCGTCACTCACTTGAATTGATAAATAGAAAACAAAAGTACAAAATGCAACAGGGTTATCGGATCCATCAGAAACCCCCACGACGCTTAGAACAAGTGGATATACTCGCCAACATAATGAACAGAAAATTACAAATGCGTGGGACAACATTTCAGAATTCATTTTTTTTTGTGCGCTTAAGCCTCTGCCTGTGTGTGTGTGTGTGTGTGTGTGTGTGTGTGTGTGTGAGAGAGAGAGAGAGGGAGAAAGAGAGAGAGGGAGATTGACAGAAAATGAGATATCGGGTGAGAGGGAGAGTGAGAGTTAAATAAGGTGAGAGTGAGAGGGTGAGATAGACATGCAGATTGAGAGAGAGAGAGTGTGAGGGAGACAGAGAAAGTGAGAGAGATTGTGAGAGATTTAGAGAGAGAGAGGGTGGGAGGAGAAAGAGAATATTTGTGTGCGGGGTTAACTTGTATCTATTGATCAGTGCGTTCCGGATCAATAATTCCCGAGCCTGAAACATAGTTGTAAGTGGATAATGTTCGATTTCTGTGTAAAATATCAATCACTGAATTAAGTGCACTGACAAGGAAAGGACTTGTTTTAAAAGATGAATAACTGCAGTGCCGATTAAATGCTTCTTTAATCATTAGACTACAGACTTACTGATCCACCAACATGTGTATAGTTTACCTTAGTAGGACAGATGGAATCGTGAGGAGAGTAGAAAAGATCGTGCTACAATAATCTTCGGTAATTGTTCGGAATAGGTTCGGCAAAATATCATGCCAGTATTTTGACACGAAGATAACTTCTCAGTATACACGATTAGTTGCTGTTGTTGCTGTTAAACTATTCTGGAACAATTGATTGCGGAAAACTGGATATTATCAAATATAACCACAGAGGATTTAATTCAGAGTTGATATTTTGCGTTTATTTTAGAGCCGTTCTTTACGGGTCATTTTTCAGGATTAGGAATGGAATTAACAACATGAAAAGATGAAATATTTTTTTCATATTTGTATCTCTAATTTTGGAAACATAATCCAAGGTAAAAAAAAAATTTCCTCAAACAATAATTGAAGCAACCAGTTAGGCCACAATAAAATGTGTTGTAGTGAAAAGGAAGATTTGATTGAATCAGACGATAATTTTCTCCAATCAAAAAAAAATGATTAAATGTTCATCTGATTAAGGACGGCGTCTATCCGGGTTATCTCCATAGTAAAATATCCACAATGTTTTTTGTGGCAAGTGGCTCCTCAATTCGGGCAAAACATGTTCAACTTTGGGCAAATAAGGCCTTTTGCCCTCCCGTATTAACGACAGATTTCTCTTTTCTCAAAGAGTTACCCAATGTCAAAAGTGGAAAAGATCTGCATATCCCGAAAATCAACATTTGAATACCTGATCTTTTTTCTCACACATAATGGAACTCAGACTTTTGATATTGGTCGTAAACATAAAATATTTAGCCATTTCCCTGTTAAATGAATAGCACCCTTGGGTTGACTCTGGCATCAGTTGTTCCTGTCCAGCATCGTTGTTTTATCTGCACTACTATGGATCAGTTTCGGGGTTTCGCAATAATCAACGATTGACTTAAAAGTGACAAGCATACAGAATGGAATCACTTCACCAAAGGCTATTTTGACCATGGCTGGATGGGGATGGATTCATGTCGTTCCAAACGGCTTTACCTTGAAGCGAACGCAGATCGTGTCGGTTGGAGTTTGAACGGCTCGCCGATTCAATTTTCTGTGGTGCTAACCGTTTGGCCCCCGGATACGTCTTTTGACAAACTCCAAAACAGGAATTGACTTTTTTACTGTAACAACTCGAACAATGCGAACTATCCCCACCAAAATTAGGGACATAAACTGATACATAAAATTCACACACCCCCTACTGTGATTAACACCTATGAGCAAGTGATTGCAAGGAGGCTGTCTTACTGACTGACCCCAGGAGACGAGTCTAACGTATTGACAAGAAATTGATATACAGATACACAAGTTTTTTTTTCCTTCGAGTAAATTCATACAAAAAAAAACATGGTTTTATGATTTGTATATTTACCATATATACAATAGAAAAGTTGAAGTAACCTTCTTCACTTGGAATCCAAGTAAGGGCGGAATTTGACTCTGCACAAGCCTGGCTTGTTTCATTCATAACAGAGGGTTTGATGGATTCTCTCTATTTTGATTCGTTTTTCTACCGAAATCCCCAAATTATTCTCGTACATTATTTATCCTACTCGACGCGGGGAGGGGACGAACTTGAACAACAACGAAATTGCGTATAAATCTTTCGAACGGGTTTTCTTTTTTTTTGAGCCTTCATTTCGAGCTGAGACTTTTAATATCCGGCTCGGCTCAATATCAACCGGAAGTACTAGTCATGTCAAGTACGATATTGGTTGAGGTTTCAATTTTGGGGAACGAAAGGAAAGTATATATTTCTAAGTTTTGGTTTGTATATGTCGGATGGGTGAGTGATTTACTTCTGGCAGCGTCCTTTTCATGAATTATAGATCGTCTTGAATAAGCAAAGAATAAATTGCGATGATTTGATCTGATTGATCCAATCTATATAAATTTGCAGCACTTTAATTATATATGTATATATGTACATATATATATGTGTGTGTGTGTGTATTTATATAATGTCTTCATTTATAGCATATACTGAGGTAGTAAAAAGCAAATTGCTGAAATACTTAAAACGTGAAGAATACAACCAACGTATGATACTAAATATGCCCTACGAGTACAAAATCTGGAAACTCACAAAACCACTCGAAAACTAACACTGAGGAGCGTAGATAGCAAGGTTAAAAGCAATGTTAGGAATAATCCTCAGCCAAAAAGATCGTTCAAGTAATTAGGCAACAAAAATGGAGGTGGGTAGAGCACATAGCGAAAAAAAATGAATGAAAATCTGATTGGTACCCATGGGGCAGTAAAAATGCAATATGAAAAGACAAGACACAAGATAAAGAGACAAGTTGAAAAGATTACCAGGTAAAACATGACAGAAACCATTGCAATCCAGCTCGTCATAGGAAAAGCTTTGGTCCAGTAGAGGAATCATAGCAACTGCTTTACATATATATATATATATATATATATATATATATATATATATATTTATATATATATATATACTAGCCCACTCGATACTTATGAATAATGGTATTTAAATTAAATATGAATCTTTCCTTACGCCAAATGTGAAAATACATCAGCACTCTGCTTAGAATCAAATTATTGCTCACAGTGTAGTATAATATCTGGCTACTTACTAAAAATTGTGCATATGTTCCCCCTCTCTTTTTTTCTGTCTCATATATATATATATATATATATATATATATATATATATATATATATTCGCCCCCATAAGATTTCAGACCGTGGATGAAACGCAGTGAAGCGCCTGATGATTATCAAGAAAGAAGATTTTGCCGACTGTTTCGAAAAGTGGATGTGTCGTTAGGATGATAGAGGTCCAAAATGAATGTACATTCAAGGGACTAAGGCACCCTTCACTTAGGTAAGATATTTTTTTCGTCAATATTGAATGACTATACAGTCATTCCGCCTACTTTGCGCCTACGTTCATTCTATCTCAGCATTTGAACAAGGTATATTGATTCATACATCGACTCTTACACGGACGTACGATTTCAGTAGTTCAACAGGATGAATCGGATAGGGAAGAGCAAATAATATTCTGGTCTGGCTGTGGGGCTATTCAAACAAGAGTGTCGTATTATCTATTACAGTTTGCATTGGAACGGATCGGATTCTCTTTGAAATGACCTGAGATCACAAAGGCACATATCAATAAAGCCAGAACCACACGAGGCTTATCGCACTCAACCCACTTATGTCAACCCCTGACAATAGATCAGACTTTTGGTAAATGACTGACACGTAACACCAATTAGACTTTGGGTCGGAGTCATTGTTTACAATCCCTGGTCGGACTATCGGCATGATTTCCAATCTGGGATCTAATCTCCTGAAACTCCCCTGTCTCTGGGAAATGATGAAGCTCTGGATTATGGTTTGCGTAGGAAATCATCAGGAACTGATCCCTGGGATCAGGGAACGGATTTGAACACATGTGAGAACGTAATAAGCTAGAAACGGCGGATTTTATATGAACGAGAAGAAGAGACATTTATTCGTGGATAATACCGGGTGCAAAGTCCAGGACAGTGGTCGGTACCTAGGGCGTAATAAAAATGAGATGAAGAAAAAGCTTTAACAATGTATCTCACTCTTTCTCTCTCTCTCTCTCCCTCCCCCTCTCTCTCTCTCTCTCTATATATATATATATATGTGTGTGTATTTTTCGAGTCGTAGCGGAAGTTCTTTGCGACTTGAAGTATGTTTTCCTATTGTGTTTGTTTGTGAGTGAGTGTAGGAAAGCACAGCTCAAGTCAATGACTCGGCTCCATAAAAAATTATAAACTGTATCTTATTAAATCATTTTCTAAAATATTGGCCTCTGGATTTTCAACAAATACGCTAAAAATAGCATCCACCAATAACGCACATATGTGTTTATTTTCCAAATAATAATCCGTGTCTTTTTTCATGGATAAGTATTTGACATCCTTATTTGCAGACGTACATATCTATCTATCTATCTATCTATCTATCTCTCTCTCTCTCTCTATATATATATATATATGGGTGTGTGCGTGTTGGAGTGTCTGTTTGTGTATCCGAACTTTTGATCTTTCTCGGCAAAGAACTGTTCTAGGTGCCCTTTGAAGTCTTTTAGGGAAATGATTATTCCATTAAAATGAGATAAATGCTTATTTGGAGATGCAATATCTAGTGAATCTAGTCAATCAATGGGAGTTTCATATCCAAGTTGCAACAGTTTCTGCTCAATCATCAAAGAAACATGGGGCCTGATGGGATATTATACAATGTTTGTTGATAATGTTTGATAATGTAGCATAATCATGGTCGACATGGAATGGATGGATAGTGGCTAATGATTATGATACACTCACACACACACACACACACACACACACATATATATATATATATATATAAGTTAACCATTAGGAATGAGACAAACTCTGGAGTGAAAGTATATAAAGTCTTTATCAGTTAATCAATTCATTGACCAATTGATTAATTGATTGATATACGACACATGTTTCTGGAAGGGGCCTCAACTTTAGTAGCACGTATGAATGTTTTAGTGATTGAGAGGTTAGGTTTCCATAGAAAACATATTTAACACCAAATATTTGGCTTTGAAGAGTTAATCCAAAGGCGACCATAGTAATGTATTCACTGAGTATCAGGTCTGTTTTCTGTATGCCGGCCTCTCCTCTCTCTCTCCCCCCTCTCTCTCTCTATCCCCCTCTCCCTCTGTATATATATATATATATATATATATATATAGGTCGATAGATAAGCTGACCGATTAATTGTGCTATGAGTGTCATCATCACGCCAAATCCGTAGGTTTTGATTTGAGATTAACCAAGTTGTAATAGTGAGTCAAAAGTCAAGTGAAATGTTATAGTAGAACATCAATTATTGGGGGAAATCACGTTGCATTCCGATCACAAGCTCCGTTCGTATCTAAAGTTATCCTGTAATTAAGGTATTTATGTGGGGCTCAATTCACGTGAGAAATCACTCCGGGTCACTCGGGGTTCGTGGACAACGCTTCATAGTAAAAAGAAAAAGTAATAAAATAAGGAAAAGAAAAGAGTGTGATCAAGGTTTACAGAACGAAAAAGAAAAGAAGTTAATTTAGGAAAGGTCTAAGGGATATTCATAGACAGATTCAAAATGCATCTTTTTGGTTATATATATATATATATATATATATATATATATATATATATATATATATATATACATTTAACTGGGGAAAGCACTGAAGAAAATTACATAAATTTAATTGACAGATATCAGGAAATAGTGACTGGAGTGACACGAAAAATCTTTCGAAAAACTCTTTTAATGCTTAGTGTTTAAAGCTGTAAAGCTTCGTAGACAATATATATATACATATATATATATATGTATATATATATATATATATATATATATATATATATATATATATATGTGTGTGTGTGTGTGTGTGTATATTGAATAATGTGTATTTCTGGAGCAATTTTCTCTTAAATCATCTCGTTAAAAACGACAAACAAATTTCGTCGAGTTGATTTCATGCGGTGAACGTGGCCATGGGTAATAAAAACGTCGTAAAGAAACAAAAAGCAAAAACGCAAAAACAATTCATTGAAAAGAAACATTGCTACCATGAATAATATTTATCTTGGGACTTCAAAATAATTATTGAAAATAGTTCTTAAGAATGACTGAAGGCAGTCAAAAGGGCCAGGGAAAAATATGAACAGTAAAAACATTGGACTCTTTCATTTTTTTACATTCCTATTACCGAAAAACAAAAACAATTCATCTGCAGACGGGAAAAAACTATATATCATTAATATTAATATACATATATGAATGAGTATGTAATTAAGAAATGGATATATGATCTGACAGAATGATTAAAAAATGCGTTCCGTTATATTAAATTTCTAATTTGAAATGATCTCTTACCATTATACGATAAATGTATCATTTGGCTTAGACAGTGTAAAAAGAATGAACAATTAAAGAACAATTAAAGAAAACTAGGCCGTTTCAGGAAACGAGGTTGCAACCGATAGGGTAGCCGTTTTAACGTACCGTTGCTCTTACCATTGAGTCAAACATCAGCTGGTTATGCAAGGTCCAAAATAAATTTTTCCATCCCGAATTCCAATTTGTGTTTATTCACGTTCTATCTTCAATCGTCTCTTTCAACACGATAATCATGTTATCAAATAATGGATATTTTATCCGTCAGAATGATTGTAACATGCGTTACGTCTTATCGAAATTCTTGTTTGAAATTATCTGCTTTTATTACACGGTGAAAATATCATTTGGCCTAGACAACGGGAACAGAATAAACAATTAAAGAAAATGAGACCAGATAATGAGAAATAGAGTTTTGAAGTAGACTTAAGCTAACAAAAGATATGGGCAGTCCCCAGGTTGAGCTGATTTCAAAAACTGATACTCTTTGTCATTTACTTCCCTTTTTTCGATGCTTATGAGTTTTTTTTCCCCTGCGTTAAGGATTTACTGCTTCTGTCCATACTTCCCGCCATTGATAAAATCAGATGGTAAAAATTATGTATATTGATCATGCTTTCTTTTTTTTTCGTTACGATGCGAAATTCATTACGTCATAATCATGCAAGAAGCTCATACTCTAACAAGTGCACTGAAAAATATTTTGGTTGCATATTGGTTATGGAGTCTCGCTTAATGTTTGATTTTTTTTCATCAAATTTAATATCCGATGGTTTCTAGTCATTCCTTCAGCCTTTTTTGTCAGTAAATCAAGACGATCGATTAATTTGCTGCAACTGTGCTCTGTACCCAATGATCGCTAGAACGATGCACACTGTTACTGATGTCGATGTAAAGAGGTGGGATGTTATTGTGCCCCTACTGCATCCCTAAACGAACTCGAAATCAGCCGTAATCGTTCCCAGCACCGCCCTCTCTACGCTGAATACACTAATTATCAATATCATTAACCTGAATTTCGGCTTCGGTGAAGTCAGTATTGGCAGTAATGACAGTAACACAGCAGTCTATAGCGGAAACGGAAGTAAGCCGATCGGCCAGCCAATCATCGCTCGCTATTCCGGGGTCTCAAGCCGTATGCGTTATTTCGACGTCACGCAAGACTGGCAGATGGGGGAAAAAACACTGGTAGAGGGGTAGGTCACAACGGTAGATAGACGAAGGTCTGGTCGGGTAGGGATTAAAATCTCACAATGACTGCAGAGGGTGTCCCTTTCTGTATGACATCGAAAGAAAGACAAGATCGGGAACGTGGAGGGTCTGGGGAAGATGATGAAGATATTGTTTGCATAACTGATCAGGTAAATATGAGGGTGTCGTCGAGATCTGATCTCAGTGGATTTTGAATATTCTTATTCTGATTATGATTTAACGAGTGATGGAGAGGACGGATGCTGATTACTTGAGTTTCTGAATGTAAAATGGCCTGAGCGTTGCGATGGTTGAAGATAACGATAATAATAATGAATAAACAGGCCAGTTCAAATAGAATACATAGAAATCGTTACGTGACCAACGGCTTTTGTGTAGGGGGCGATCAACTAAAAAAATGGAAAAAAAGTGGTGATTAATGATAAAGCTATGCCACTCGCTTCATGTTTACAACTGATCATTTATAAGGCCGAATTAAAGAGAAAAAAAATCCCAGCATGAACGTGGCTGGACACTAACCAAAAGATCGATACATACACTTACATTGTAAATTGACCCCCCCCCGCCACTAAAAAAACTTTTGGGATGGATTTTCCAAAAAGAAAAAAAAAGAAGTTTTTTCTTGACATAGCGAGGAGTGAATTTTCAGCCCTTTACCATCATAAATGTGTACATACCTACATACATAAATACATATCCAGCCAGCAAGACTCACTTGAAAACTGAAGAAATCAATGTTGACGGTTTGATTGACAGTTTTGGTTGACGGTTTCTATTGAACTAGCTACAATGTGTGTCTGCCTTAAAGAAATGAGTAAGTGAACAATTACATCGATGTAAAAAAAATGAAGGTAACACCATGTCACAATCCTGAATTCAAATAAAGTTTGCATTGACATCAGATTATGGAATGTACAAAATGAAGAAAACTGATCATCACTTCGTCTCTATTTCTTAGACTCGTTCTCCTGATTTTTAATGCCAACTTTTTTTTCTCTGATAATTTATTAAAACAAAACTTATGATATTAGAGACCGTCAACCAAAACCGTAGCCATAACTGTGAACATGTGTTTACTCAGTTCTGTAGAGCATTCATCTGACTGTCTGTCAATCTAGCTGTTTGTCTGTCTATGTATGTATGTATGTATGTGCTGCGCTACAGGCCACACCAATGGAGCTAGAGTCCTGAAAATTTGAATATTCACTCCTTATTATGTCGATAAAGAGAACTTTTTTCGTTCTTGAAACATTTCTCATCTAAGATAGTTTTTAGTATGTGTATGTGTGCGTGTGTGGATGGTGTGCAATGTAAGTTTATGCAAAATAGGTATTTTGTTTGTTTTTATTTTATATAAGACTCCTTTATTGAGCATTGCCCAACAAAATGCGAGAGAAGTAAAATATTCATTAAACACCCCTTTTCCCATCTTTAATTGATCACCCTTAAAACGTCAGAAGACATTGGTTACGTGGCAGTTTCTGTTGAATGACTAATCAATCAAGTTCTCTTTTCGTTTGAAATACCGATATAACTCTCCGGTACATTTAGCCAGAGACCAGAAAAGGGATATCTTTCCATGCACATCTTGCCCAAGTAATATATTCATGGGGAGTGGGTTTTCTTATACTCATTCACTCATTTCTCTTATGACCACTGTGGTCTGAAAGTGACAAGACCTTTGGCAAGAGGACTGCCAGAGAGAGAGAGAGAGAGAGAGAGAGAGAGAGAGAGAGAGAGAGAGAGAGAGAGAGAGAGAGAGAGAGAGAGGGGGGGGATACGCATCTCGCCGATTCTAACTTGAATGCTCAATGGGATTCACTTTGTAAAAACAATAGGTCACCTGAAGTTACTGCCCCATTCAGCAGTCACCCATTTAACCACTGATCAGGTAAGATACTGTTTAACTTCAATTATCAGATGCTCTCAGCATAATCTGGTCACAAGTAACAGAAGTAAACGATCAAGACTGTGAAATGCGACTCAAAATTTAACATCAAATACAGAAGAGGGTCCCTTTCTGAATGAAACTGGTGACAATCCCAAGAATTTATTTTTCTTTGCATGCACTTTTAGGGCAATGAATAATTCTTGGAATTAACATATTTGATGGCGGATAAGACCAACATTTCTTACACAAAAAAAAAAAAATGCCTAAAAACCTGAACGTGACCCACGTTGCTCAGCACCACATTTATCACAAGAGTTTGCAAACTGAGTGATAAATGAGAGTAATTCAGGGATATGAGTTTTTTCTCAATATCCCTTACTGAAAAATGTGGAGTGTTATATATCATCAAGTACGGCGTTTGTCTTTTCCATACGTTTTTTTCCAAAACAATTATTGTAGCTGTGATAGGTAGCGCCCAGATAGTGTTACATACAGCATTTTAGATTTCTTATACAAGTTTGATAGACGAGATGACAAGTTAATTTCTAGGTTTAAGACAAATATTAACAGAGACAGGTCGACTTTTGGAAAGAAACTTCCGAAGGAAAGTAGGTGAGAAAGTAAAGGAGAAGAAGGACAAGATCTCAAAGAGGTCTGGTTAGTCACTCAATAGAAACAGCCCTGTGACCAACATCTTTTGTCAGCATACTGCGTTCGGGGTAATCAATTGAAATCCAGGGGGGACGGGTAATCAATACACGTGTTACTTCTCTCATCTTTTGTTTGACAGTAAAAGGTCTGGATTTTCCAAAGACAAGCATGACTGAAAGAAACTATGAATTAAATTTACCATGAAATTACATTGTAAATTGACCCTCCCCTTTGGCATAACAAGTGAACGCTGAAATTTTCAGTTCCCTTAACTGTTCTCTAGGCGCAAAAAGAAATCAGTTTTGTTTGACTGTTTCTAATATTCACATCCAGAGAAAGAGAGAGAGAGAGAGAGAGAGAGAGAGACAGACAGACAGACAGACAGACAGACAGACAGACAGAGGAGGATGGAAATTGTTTTGAATTATTCATGACAGCATACACACATGAGTCAAACTTGTGAAAGTAGCAACAAATATTCTTTGGGCCAGTATTTCCCATCATCTCAAGTTTTTTAGTTGCTTTTTATCACAATATGCTCACGTCATCAGTCTACGACAGTGAGTAATTGACGCAGATCCGGAATCTGCTTCACTTATGATAATTAGCAATCTGCTTTTGTCGACCATTACGCTTACGTAATCAATAACGTCTTGTGACGTAACTAACAGGAAAAAGAATTATACATTACATCAAATTTGATATTTTTTTTGTTCTTGATCACAACATCTTTGGTGACTATTGATTGAAAAAATGACATAATAGAAATATTATCATCATTTGTTTATCAATATCATTCTGAAAATCAAACATTATTATCTGCTGTAAACCGTTTAATATTGATTTTTATTATTCCATTCGATCAAACCTCAAATAGTTTGCCTTGATCAAATGTATCTTTAGTTAATTTTCGACTTGTTCAATATCATGAAATGTGGAAAATCAACCTGAAAATGCTGTTTGACAATATGTTTTTCATATTTTATTAGTATTACATTTTATTTTTTTCTCTATGTATTACGTACATGCTATTGTCATTTTTAGACGTCTACAGGTCTAGAAGTTGAAAAAAAAGTTATAAGAGAGACTGAAAATTGCATTCCTTTCAACCCTGGGAACTTCATTATATACGGCATTGCTCTACCGACTGAGCTTCTGCAGCTCTCGCAGCTTACAGAAAATTAAACCCATTCCTTAGACTCATCTTCCAACCTTTCTCAATCGTTCAGCTACATATTTGCTATTGTTTTTACGTACACT
>OY735202.1:12502987-12505487 GCA_963457665.1 Thysanoteuthis rhombus | reverse complement strand
TGTATTCTGCTATCATACATAATCTGCACCAATCGATTGAGCATAATTTTTTAATGAAAAATGTATCATCCTATGGATACATTTAGGTATACGATTATAATTAATAATCTTGTTTCTGTAGATGATATGCACCTGGATTTTTTGGCCCGAACCTTACCTTAAGAAATGCGTATCATACATAGGAATATTGACTTTTCATTAGAAAATTGTGATACAAATATTCGCCTATAATTTCCCTTGCAGTGACTTCCTATAGGATCAGAATTATATAAAAGAAAGCTTGCAGTTTCACACTAAAATACGTACATGTGTCCAGTTATCCCTTCACGAATACAAGCCAGTTGATTAAAACCAGGACCATAGGTCAGAGTTCGAGTCCAGGTAAAAGCCATGATTTGAAAAGCTGTTTTTTTTCAAGGTAGTCAGATGAATTACTTCAAGATTTGGTGCAATAAAATCTACCTTCTATCTATAACTTTGAGCGGGACCATTAACATACCAACATTATTTTGTATGATTCAAACACTTCTCTTTGTCTTCGATGTAGTCATGATATTTCGGTCGAATCATTACAACGGATCCCCATTTGTGTAAATTTGATAACTATAAGTAAAGAAAATCTCTCCTTTCGGTCTCTTTTCGATGCTTCAAAGCAAAAATCAAAATGAAACGAAAACAACAGAATCAAATAGAAATCCATCGTAAACCAAGTTAAAAATAGAACAAGCTGAACTGTGAGTGTTATTGAAATAGAATATTTGCAATCATTGCGGTCGATGTCTAAATTTTAAAAAATTTTTTTACCGTTTTTTTTTCTCTTTCAAGCACCGGAAGAAGAGTCTCTCTTTCCATACGGATATTACATTTACACCTGAAAAGGGCCGTAGTAATGAATCAAGCTAAACGTGACTACATTGATGATGAGAAACAGAATTTAAATTGTTCCAAATTTGGTACAATCTGCCTTCTCATCTCTTACCCACATTCAGCTTCCTGACTAATCTAAACTGAAATATCAACCATCACAGGTGCTTAAACTACTATACGTACGTCCACTAGCAATCACGATGCATAGGTATCATTGGTACCATACCGATGGCTTTTATAATCTTACTTTATTACTTCAATACGACAGGAAGCCAGAAGATGGTTACGGTGGTTCAGATGTTTGTACTACATCTAACTTCCAAGTGGGACAGGACCAGGTACCTTGAAAATCTGCATTCAAAATCTTGACTCTTTTTCTTTCGATTCGAACACTGTCCTCTGGCACTGATGGATAATATATAGCTATTTTAGCCTCAAGACAACAAAATTTTCTCATCGAAATACAATGAGCAATGGAAAACGATGTTATGCAACAAAAAGTGAGGCCAATATATCATTCATTCCCAGTAAAAATGCTCTAATCAATGAAAGTCCCTAAATTTACCCCTAAGTCTAAATTATTCACTCAATCGTCATAGAACCATGTCAAGAAGCCTTTTGTCAAACTCCA
Source organism: Thysanoteuthis rhombus (assembly GCA_963457665.1). Taxonomy (NCBI): domain Eukaryota; kingdom Metazoa; phylum Mollusca; class Cephalopoda; order Oegopsida; family Thysanoteuthidae; genus Thysanoteuthis; species Thysanoteuthis major. The sequence goes on along the minus strand of OY735202.1, from coordinate 12,503,989 downwards.
GTCCATGTTGGGGTTGACAGTCCTCATCTAATAAAGGGGAGTAAACTCTTCACTGTTTGTCTATTAAGTCTGTACATGAAATTAATATTTCCGTAGCATGATTCAAAATCACAAATAAGAGGCGACTCATTTGCCACACAGACAAGTCTCTGTCTGTCTGTCTGTCTGTCTCTTTCTCTCTCTCTTTCTCTCTCTCTCTCTCTCTCTATATATATATATATATATGGATAGATTGCGTTATACTATATAGAAACTTATTTGAAGTGATCTCCTGTCGATACACGGTTGATGTTTCACTTGCCCGAGACAACGTAAATAGAATAAAGAATTGAAGAAAATGGAACTGCTACGATCAAACCTGCCACCGATAGGATAGCCACTCAGACGTAGCTATTCTCTTACCGCCGATAATGCAAAAGTCCAAATCACTGCTTTCAACTGAAATTCTCATCTTGTTTATTCTCGGCCTGTTCACTTCTTTCAACGTAACAGTTATGTATTAAGAAATGGATATATGTGATCCAATAGCAGGGTCGATTCCCCCAGCAGTCCCTTTTTCTCTAATTGTTTATTCTATTTGCGTTGTCTTGGTCAAGTGACACATTAATCATGTAATGACGGGAGATCATTTCAAATAAGTTTCTGTCGGATCACATATATCCATATCTTTTTATATATATATATATATATATATATATATTCTCGTGTCGTTTGTTGTGTGTGTGTGCGTGTGTGAATTTTTTCATTATATCTACAATACAAATGTGGCTTTAATCATCTCCAGTTATAATAGAAGTACAAGCAGAGTTTGATCCATCAGTGGTCAGGCTTCTTATAATCTCTTTCCCTTTGTTCATTCATATGAGATCGAGAGAGGAGCAACTAAAAGTAAAACAAAGATATTAATTGTTATCAGTAACAAATACTTTAATCAACGTATAACCCTACCACGAACGCTAAATCATTTAATAATTACCACAAAGCTGTGTATAAATTTTTTTT
>OY735202.1:12490487-12500487 GCA_963457665.1 Thysanoteuthis rhombus | reverse complement strand
CTGTTTTGTGGTCTCTCCATGTGAGGCCCAGCATTATTCTTTCATGTGCACGTTGCATGGTTCTCAGCTTACGGGTCTGTTTTAGCTTATTTCAAATAAATACATATAAAAATTTAGATATTTTTTCTTTATATATACATTACCAAAGTTGCAGTAATCACCTTCAGTCGGAATAAAAGCTGAAGGAGAGTTTGAACTTATAACAACCTGGCTTGTTGTAGTAAATAGTGCAGGGACGTCGTCCCCACGCATTACAACAGTACTAAATCACTGGTGACACAGTAAGAGACCGTCGTTGTACTGATGACCATAACGTTTACTCCGGATATTGGTACCAGGAATATTGAATGTTTTGTTTCAGCTTTATTCAGTTAGATGAGAAAACCTACTTCCACTTATATTGACAAAGAATTGTTCATTGTATAATATGTGACTCATGTTTGGCCGCACCTGGAATACTTTATACAAGCCTGGTCACTGTATGTTAACATCTTTTTAAAAAAAGTCCAGAGACGAGTAACTAAGTTTGTGCCCGAACTAAAATGTACGAGTTATGACGATAGGTTGAAGGAACAAAATTAATTGACCAGGGAGACTCAATAGAAATGTTCAAGATAATGCATCGTGTGCACAACAAGCATGTTGGGGACGGAGACACAACTATCAAAATCTGAAATGCAGAGCTAGAGAGAGTAGACCGCTACATCTAGGACAACGAGTCCCTTCGGAGTCATTGAAAGAAGAAATAAAGCGAAGAATCAAAAGCAAGCTTTTGGCAGAGCAAGCTCGACTTTCAAGGACAGGAAAGTCTCACTAGAAGGGTATATAACCAATGTATCCTACCGATAGTCACATATGAAGCAGAAACGTTGAACCTCTAACCAAAAGATTGATCCTCGAACTGATAACCATGCAACGTGTACATTAGAGAATCATGCTCAATCTCAGATGGGGAGATCATAAGACAGCACAGTATATCAGACAACAGTCAGGAGTCCGAGACATCACGGAAACAGTGAGAAAACTTGAGTGGCAATGGGCTGGACATGCGACAAAAATATCAGACAACTGCTGGACATCACGTCTTACAACGTGGATCCCTAGAGATCAAGTGCACAGCTGTGGCCAACAGAAAGAAAGATGATGTAAAGAGCTTGATTAATTCAGAATTACTTGCTCTGCAACGCCCATGATAGAGAGGTATGGTGAATCTTAGGGAAGGTCTATGTCCAACGACGAACCTTGAAATACTAATGATGATGATGATGAGGATTGATGATGATGATTGAATTAATATTAATATTAATATTTATTAATTAATATGTTTTTTACAACCAAACGGGAGGACAAGGGACTGAGAGTTCATGCATATAGTGAATAAGAAAAGATTGCCATCAGAAAATTTTCTCTTTGGCGTGGAAAAGTGGGGCTATGGAATAGATTATCAGAATATGTAATCAACAAATGTAAATGATTTTCAAAAGAATTATGATGTTTATAATAAAACCGCAATTGCTAATAATTAATAACTTGAATATTTTGTAAATATGATTATTTGATGCGTATTTTTTTATGAAAATTGTATATTTCCCTTCACTCTATAATAAACGTTTCAAAGAAATAAAAAGGAAAATGAAGATTCATAAAAAGATGATTGTATGGATGCTTACATTCAATCGAATACATTATTTTGATATGATTAAGTAACGTCCAAGAATAACAACTATGCAATACCAATTAATACAGCTAAGGACAGAATCCCATCCGATAATTAGATATAAATTAATGTAAACAGGCGAAAGATATAATTAATCATACAGTAATTTGCACAAATTAGACACAAAACTCTCACCTTTACGCAGTTAGCCAGTTTATTATACCGTGAGAGAGTCTCAGTATCTATTTATCTCGGGTGAGTCAATATTTTTGAATGAAATATTATACAAAATATGCAGATACTCATTGACTCAATCAAACACACACACGCACACACACACACACACACACACACACACACACACACATATATATATATATATATATATATATATATATATATATATATATATATATATATATATATATATATACTGAAAATAGACCATACAGTCTTATATTAAAGGATCAATAAATATTTATGCTTGGATCATCTCCAGTTTTCTGAAGTCTACAACATAGGTGTACTTAATTTGAAACATTTCGGATAGACAACTTAGATTTTGGAATCATTTATATAAAAAAAATTCCAGAAAATATGAAAGCAAAAGCATTATATTCTCAAGGACGTGACCAAAACGCATTCAAATTTTTTATCAGATGTAGTTCAGATTTTTTTCATTCCCTTTCCAACAATATATCTTTTTCTCTGTTCACATCTATCTTTCTACAATTGGCACACAATTGTATGTAAAGACACGTACACAACCGTCCATACATTGACCAATATTTCAACATTATGAGGGAAAAAAAAAAGAAAAAAGGTCTGGTTATTCACACAATAGAAGCCGTCATGCGACGACGTCTTTTGGTAGCATGTGTTGTTTGCGTTGATCAATTAAAAAAAAAAAGGAGTAGAGGGTGATCAATTGAAATGTCACTCCCCCCCCAATATTTTTTCGCTCAACGGTCTCTAAAACAGTGAATTTGAAAAAAACAAAAAACAAATGAAATAACGAAACAAAAAATAGGTGAAGACAAACTAAAGGATTCATTTAGTATAAACTTACATTGTAAACTGAAGACCTACCATAGAATTTTGCTTCAGTCCTCTAGCTCCGTTGGTGCGGCATGTACGAGTGAAACATACATTCGTACATGCATAGCCAGCCAGTCAGCCAGCTAGACCTACTTGAAAACTGAAGAAAAGTATTTTGACAGTTTTGGTTAACATTTTCGAAATATCAAGAGAGGCAGTACATCATGTATAGGAGCAGAACCAACTATTTCTTTTATAAAAAAGCTGAAAGTATTTTAGACTTTTAAATGAAAAGAGTATATAAAGGTTATTTTCCTTTATTGAGTTGAGGCCAATAATAAAAATGACCCTTTTTACTAGAATACATATATATATATATATATATATATATATATATATATATATATATATATATATATATATATATATATATATATATATATATATATATATATATATATATATATTTGCGTTATAGAATCACGTTCTCATACATGCATAAGAATCAATGTCCTCATATATCTATGTATTTAAGAAATGGAAATTTTAGTTCAACACAATGAATTGTAATTTATGTTATATTATACAGAAACTTATCTGAAACGATTCCCCGTCGTTACACTGTTAAATCATTCAATTTAGACAACGTAAATAACAAAAGAAAATGGGACTTCTGCAAGAATCGAACCTACCATCGATTTGTAACTAATTCAACGTAACAACGCACTTACCATTGTACGAAACAGTCCATTGCTAAGGCGAAGGCCGAATAACTGCTTTCAACCCAAATGCTCATCTCGCTTATTCTCGGTCTCACTTGTTTCTTCCAACACGACAGTGTGTAATCAAGAAAGGGACATCTCGGTCCGACAGAATGTTTATTCGATTTACGTTGTCTAAATTGAATGATATATCAACCATGAAACGACTGGAAATCATTTCAGATAAGTTTCTATTTAATATAACACAATTTGTAATTCGTAGAAACACGAAAAAATTTATTAGATAAATATAAAGATACATGAGAATATAACCTGAGTTTATCTGTAACATACACAAAATAAAAGCATATAAAATAATTTTACTCCAACTTACATCAATACTGACAAAAAAATATTTTTATACTCCAAAATGAATCGAGATAAAGATCTAGTTGTGGTTATATTCATGGATATGTTGACAAATATGACAGGGTCAGCAGCTAGTCTTAAGAACCACCTTAGAACGAAGCAGGGTGACCAGGTGAAATGATGAAACGGCTAACAACAGACAAAATAGAGCACACACACACACACACACACATACACACACACACACACACACACACACTCACACAAATACATATATGTATAACATTGGGGAGTCGGATTGATGGATACGTACATACTTACAAATTACAGAATGATTATACGAGGGCTGTGTTTTCAAGGTTCGCTTTAATGGTCAGATGAATCATCAACTTAGGAAGACATAATTGGAAGGTTGACAGCAATATAGATAAATATCTATTTTAACTTTTTGAAAATTGAGCTAAACACTGGAGATGACTTAAAAGATTTTCGGCAACATTTTCACGAAAGTTATCACCAACCAAATCACAAAAACGCTAGCTTTAAAAGAAGCTATTCAACCATGGGCCATTTGATGAGGTAACAGAAAGAGAAAGCAGCAGAATATAGAATGCCATTCGCGGTAGCATTTATACACTTCAAGGAGGCGTTCAACTCAGTAGAAATTCCAAATGCCATTGATACTATCACCAAACTAGGTGTGCACTCCGAATACGTCAGGGTATTGCATCAAATATACCGTCATAGCAACTCCTTTATCAGGTTACATAAAAACTCAGGAACCTTTTAACTGCAATAAAAAGAGAGACAAGGTGATAGCAGCGCACCCAAAGTCTTTCCAACCGGCCTTGAGATGATTTTTCAGAAACCTATACTGGGAAAACAAAGGAATCAGAATAGACAGCTAATGCCCGAGTAACCTCAGATTTACAGACGACGTCGTACTTTTCGCTGAGAACTTTCACGGCGCCCAACAATCGCTACATGAACTGAACGAGGAAAGCTAGAAAGTTGGATTTCACATTGTCTTCAGCAAAACAAAGATCATTCACAACAAACATGTTGAGAATGAACGCACAACATCAAAATCGAAAATGCAAAGCAAGACAGAGAAGACCACTACATTTACATAGGACATCTCTATGAAATTTCAAGAAAAAGTAATCAAGTAAAGAATCACTCTTGACTGGTAAGCTTTCGTTAGATCAAACTCAATCTTCAACAACAACAAAAAAAATCCCATTAATCCTAACTAGAAGATTATACAACCAATGCATCCGCTGTCACTTATGGAGCTGAAACACGGAACCTAAGCAAGTGTGTAAGCAACTAACTGAGAACCATACAACGTGCACACGAAAAAATTATGCTTAACATCACAGGGAAAGACCACAAGACAGTGCAGCATATTAGGGGAAAAACAGGAGTCTGAGATATCAAAGAAATCATTAGATAACTAAAATGGTAATGAGCAGGACATATTGCAAGAATGTCAATCAAAAGCTGGACATCACGACTCACAACATGGATTTTGAAAGATCAAATGCAAAACCGAGGCCGGGAGAATAGGTGGTGGCGAGACGATCTTGACAGGTTCAAAAAAATATTGGCTCCGCGATGCACACGACAGAGAGATGAAAGGTCTATATCTAACGATGGGCGATAAATAACTGATGATGATGATGATGATATATATATGTATTGATTTTTTTTCTTATTACAACCATATAAACTCCACCCACACAAACACACACGCGCGTACACATATATATATACAAATGTGTTGTGTTAATATCTTTAGAAATTCAAAATCGGAATTCGATTTCTAATTCAATTGAATACTTATTTAATGGTGTCTTATTTCATTTCAGAATCAAACCTTTATATATATATATATATATATATATATATATATATATATATATATATATATAGAGAGAGAGAGAGAGTGAGAGATGTAAAATTTTATTAAATAAAAATTGATATGAATGACAATCTCAATTCAAATCTAACCTTACTTTATGTGGAATCCCTATATATATATATATATATATATATATATATATATATATATATATATATATATATATATATATTACTTTATAAGTGGGAAAATTCCGAGAATTTGTAATTTATTAATTTGACAATTTGGAAACAAGGTGGACTACAATTTCAATCTGAAAGACGCAAAAACAATTAAGGTAAAACCCAACAGGAATGACTATTCATCATAGAATCAGTTTTAATTTCAGAATTTAATACAATTCAACAACGCCCAGGAAATATATGCGCATTTCCTCAACATTAGCAACAATTATAGCAAAATAAAATAATATGCCCCTCGAACATAAACAAGAAGAGGGACTCAAGCTCAAATTCTAAGTAATAGAAGCCAAAAGGACCGAAGTATCCTTGAGATAACTGAATAATGTCACCGAAACTTGATACTATCATGCAGTCCTATAACAGCGTTGGGTCTCATTTATTTTAAAAGATTATCTAAATCTGATCAGATAACGCCATTGATTACGAATTGCATTATCGGAGACATAGAAGGATTCGAAAAACGTATAATTTAGTCGCTTTTTCAAATTGTCAAATCATCATATATTTATATATATACATATATATATATATATATAGAGAGAGAGAGAGAGATGGAGAGTACAAGAGAGAGAGAGAGAGAATACAAGAGAGAGAGAGAGAGAGAGAGAGAGAGAGAGAGAGAGAGAGACTGTGAGAAAGCGACCTCGAGAGATATAACCTCAGAAACTGCCTTGTCTATCTTAATTGTCATCTGCTGAAACTAAACGAACGAATAGAGACTCAGTAAACGATTGCAGATACCGGAAAGGAAAATTCACAGCTGAAAGGAAGATATACATAACATCAAGTACGTCGTAAATAAACTGGCTGTGGTTTGTATTGTTAAAGCCTTCCGCTGAATTTGGGCGAACTAAAAGCCTTGTCTCTTTATAGCCTTGAGCAATAAAATCATTGGCTGAACAATTAGTTAGTGAACGGCACACCAGCATGAGCTAATGTGTGCATTCATATTCAGCCTGAAGAGATATCCCATGATTTGCAGGCTCTTAAACGTCGGCAATTCTGCGAGAACCTTATTCTACCTTTTGAGTTATTCTCTATCAAATTGCTAGATTTGCATTGATATGTCTATTTCTATGGTTTCCTCGAAAACGATCACACAATCGTTGCTGATATTATTCTTTTAACACTTCAGTGCCAACGTGTAAATATTATTATGTGTGAGTAGGCCAAGAATAGAACAATGAGGATACCCTGGAGATTAAATACAGCGAGGAGAAATAAGTATTTGGACACTTAAAAAAGAATCATTTAATATACTTGCATTTACTTCGAATTTTCACGGGTGATTATTTGGCTATAAAATTGACGGTTACGAAAAAATGCGTATTTCCAAGAATACAATACAGAATAAGATATAAACACAAAAGAATTGAAACAAAAGATTTGGAAACTGTTAAAAAAATTACCATAAAATTTTATCAAAGAAGGAATGCAGGTCTGGATCTTTCTGTGCTTGCATTTTGGTATTTTGGTATGTCCCAGCCATACTTAACTAAGATATAATTTCCTTACAGTCCTCATTCACTTTTTTACTTTCTTAAAAACGAGGCAGTCATGATTAAAGTGAAGGAGATCTCAACCTAACAAAATATTCCGTAATCAAGCAATATAATGAAATTTTGATCACTGACAAGATGTTGAATATTCATCTCAATACAACTGGATCATTTATCTTGAAATGGGAGAAGTTTGGCACCACTAAAAACATCCCTTGAACTGGTACTCCATGGAAAGATCCCTCCACAAGCAACTTGGAAAATACTTAGAACGGTCAAGGCAAATCGGAAGGTAATTTGAAAGGAGAATCAAGATGATTGAATTATCTAAATGCGATCTGACTATGCCTTTGATTGCGAAATGTAGTATTGGATATATGAAAAATGTATAATTTAGTCATTTTCCAAATTGTCAAATCACAGAGAGAGAGAGAGAGAGAGAGAGAGAGAGAGAGAGAGAGAGAGAGAGAGAGAGAGAGAGTGAGATGAACTCAAGAATTTTATATCAGAATACATATCCTATGTGAATTTAGATGTTAGATATTCCTGTCAATACCATCAGATCGTTAATTTTGAAGTGGAAGAACTTTGGCACCACCAGAAAACTCCCTCGAACTGGTGCTCCACAAAAAAAATTCCTCAACTCAGAAAATACTAAGAACAGTCCAGGCAAATCCAAGCGTAACTTGAAAGGAGAATGGTGCATCATCATCATCAGTCTTTTAACGTCCGTCGTAAGACATAGAACTTCTCTAGTATCCACAACATTTCTCTATCATGGGCGCTGCAGTTCCAGTACTTTCTGAACTTCGCCAGTATTTTCTAAATTTGTCTAGTTCATCTCTCCATCTTGTATTCTGTTGGCCTTGGTTTCGCATGTGATCTCTTGGGATCCACATGAGTCATGATGTCCATCGGTTGTCTGCCATTCTCGCAATATGACCTGGCCGCCACTAAATATCAATTAGTAATGAATTACGCAGAAATGGCTTAAAATAAAGCACACCATGGAAAATACCTTTATTATAAAAAAAGGCACTGAGATTCTTGGATGGTAAATGGATGCACCCACAGTAAAATCCGGAGATGGAATCATCATGATTATTTTTTTTTTCTTCCCGTGATACGGGGGCACTTCACATGATTGAATTGGGGCGACTTATTGAAGTATTTTGGACGCTAATGTGTTCATAGTGCTACAGCTAGAATTTGAAAAATAGTGGATCTACCAGCAAGATAACGACGCGTGACATACACCTGAAATATTTCACGAATAGTTTGTTCAGAACAATGTTGAGTTGCTTCTGCGGACTAATCAATTTTCCTACTTGAATCCAATTGAGAATTTGTGGTGATGCTTGAAAAATCAAATTCATCAGAGGGACCCCAGAAGCAGCAATAATTTGACGGGCTTTTGCAAGAATGAATTGGCCAAGATATGGAGAGAATGTTGCGGAGGACTGATGAAAGATTACAGAAGCAACCCCTAACAGTAATTGCAAAACAGACTAAGCAACTAAGTTTTAAAATGGAAAATCAAATCGCACAAATATTTTTTCCACTGTTACTTCAACTTATTTTTTATTGTGAATTGGAATAATGTATTTTTTCTTGATAGCTGTTAATTTTACACTTAAATACACCACCTGCGTAAATTTGAAGTAAATTTGAGCATCGGAAGTGTATCAAATGAATAATTTGTAAGTGTCTCAAATATTTGTTCCTTCTCAATGTAGCAACGCTGGTTAGCAGGTGTTAGTCTCTGCAATATACAAAGAACAAAAACAAAAAGAACATAACTTAAATAGGGAGCTTTAATTAACCTCATTTGGTATTTAACATATTAAACGCAATTCATGAAGATACTGCGTGGCATCTGGGGTTACGGAAATAGCTTGACGAGTTCAAATTTTGGCTGAGGCTGCTCATCCTCCCTCAGACCTAATACTTCAGGGTATGGCATGAATCCTATTTTCCACATGTTTTGTCTAATCATTAGATATGTAGAGAAAATTTGTAAAATGTCTACCACAATATTTGACGGAAAAGAGAATAGATGAGTGTCTCTTGAAGAAACAGCTCTCCCTTAGCTATCTAACATACCAAAGGCGAATTAACGAAAGACTGCTGTATCCATAGACAATTTGATAAGAGCTCCTAATAGCAATACACCCTATGAAGCCAATTTCCTCAGGCTTATCGCATTTTTTAAATTTCAACTTCCTAATCATCATCATCAGCATCAGCAGTCTTCCAACGTCCATTATTGGATATGGACCTTCCTTCAAAATTTGCTAGATCTCCCTATCGCACGCGTCGTAACCCAATCATCATCAACAGCAGCATCAGTATCAGCAGCAGATGTAGCCTTTTAGGGTCTGCCGTTGGACATAGAACTTCCCAGGATTCGCCAGACCTCGCTATCATGGACATTGCAGAGCCAGTATTTTCTGAATTTGCCGAGCTTGTCATACCATCTTACTTTCTGTTGGCCACCGTCTCACATATGATACTTGGGGATCCATGCTATGAGTCCTGATGTTCTTCGGCTGTCTGACATTCTTGCAACAAGTCCAGCCCATTGCCGTTTGGGTTTTCTAATAGTATCTATGATGTCTTGGACCTCTGCC
>OY735202.1:12475487-12485487 GCA_963457665.1 Thysanoteuthis rhombus | reverse complement strand
ATTTGTTAATGGGATATTTACTTCCCGGTTTGACCAACTTCCGGTGAAATTTGAATAGACTAGAACTTCTCTGATTTCGTTTCCTGTGTTATTAACCTTCTCGCCCGTTACATCCAATCTTACCAACATTATATCTATCTCTATAGCCAGGTCGCGTCTATGTGTATAAGTTGAATCAAATGAAATTAATGCTGTTCATGTTAGGTACCGTATCTTTGCATGGTGAAGGTCAACAAGTACAAATGCACTGGTTACTAAAATCTCGTGATGAACATGAATCACTATCGGCATAGCAGTGAAAATACGCTTTTGCTGGTCGCTTATCATTTTCCTTGCTACTATATTCCTTTATACTATGATTTGTATCTAATGATGTATACGATATCAACGCGTTATCGCTGGCCTCATGAATTTCCTGAGTGACCTTGGCTCTAAATAATTAGTCCCTACTTCCTCTGTTGCCGTTAAATCTATACTTATTAACAAATGTACAGAAGTGTCCATATATCAAGAACCCAGAGCTGTCTCATGAACGATTGGTATAGTCGGTAACGTGGACAATGGGATCCGTGACCCGAGTTCAAACTCCGATCAAGGTTGGTTACGTTCACTTTGTACTAATGTCTTTGGGAAAAGCATCTCTCCCCTCTACCAGCTATTGTTGAAATAGCTGTGTAGATTGGGATCTCTATCTCTGGAAAGGTAACCAGTCTAGACAACTCTGATTCTAAAATCAGGGAGCGTAGACTTCTATAGTCGGTCTGGGGTCCACTTTGACTGCCTTCCTGTAGCCAAACTGATGCTGGACTCTAGACACGATCAGCAAAGCTGGGGGAGGGATTCTGACAACGGGGCACTCACATTTACCCGGGCATGCACCCGGGGGGGGGGGAAGATGTGTTCGAATAGTCCGTTGAGGTAGAAGGGAGGACGTATCAGTCTAAGAACTACCGTGTTTAGATGGCAAACAAAGATAGCGGAAAAATCGCTCCACGTCTAAAATGCAATCGTTAAGTCTTTGTTGTTTATTATTCACCGCTAAAACGTATAATTTGCACTTTGGATGAGATTCCGGCTTGCCTGTATGGTACACGTTTCTCAAACTTTTGGGTGACGCTTTGTATATGCACTGTGTTCAGAATAGAACTAATTTTGTACGTACTGCTGGAATCTCCCTTCATCAGTAATTGTAAATGCACGCTTTCAGAATGAGTATCCACACACACATGTAATCATATAAATCTTTCATCTTGTGATACTAAATAATATAAAAAATAAATACATTTTTGTATATTGTCACAAAGTATCCACAACCGGGTTATATGAAAGTAACTTTTCAATTGCTCAGTCTCATTTTAACGTTTTGCCTTATAACTACTTAATCATTAAATTATAGTTTCCTAGTGATTGTAATTTAATTTTATTCGTATTAATTTTTGTAATTCAATCTTTATTATGGAGTTTGTCAGCTGTTTCACCGTAGCCCAAAACTTGCCCGTCTCCTCAGATCAGCTCAACCAATAAGATACCCATGATTGCTGCTAATATTGCGAACAGAATATCCAACCAAACCTTAACAGACTTCACTACACACACAATACAATTCGGACTGATCATAATGATCAACCAGGAATCCTCTTTCTTGATTTCCATTTTTGCTTTCAAAGCAAAACATCAGATGCTTAATTTTCTACGGGAGCCTTCTAACCTCTAAAAGGTAGAGACATGCTACTGGAGATAAGAACCACTCCCCAAACATGTTTAGCATAACAATTAATTCATTTATGAATTAATCAATTAACAAATTATTCCTCCATATACTTTTACTCCTGAGTCTATTTCATTCTCAATCGTATATATATATATATAGACCTTTAGACCACAACTAAACACGGCTCCCAAATCAAAATCAATCTATCATGTACGCTACCAGTACTTCAATTAAGCACTGACCTGAGCAAAAAAAAAAAAAAAAAAAAATACACCACTGACCAAGACACCATATTGCGGGTCGTCAGTTCAGAATTTGACTTAATTCTCCTGAGAATCGACACCTCACCGTAAAGTAGCACCATTTCCATCAGAATATCAAGTTCAGAAGGTCAAAATGAAGTGATACAACCTATGAGCAGAAATATCACATTACATCAACGGAAATATAATCCAAACACCACGAGTTTCAGTTGTTATTATTCATAAACCGGTGTTCACTACGCGTTTGACATAATTCCTACACGAACAACGAGGAACATTTTGTTAAAAGCATAAATAAGGCTTTACAAAGATCTAAAAGGCTAGATAATCACAAATTTTATTTATTGTTACTCATAAGTGGATCATTTATGGAAGTGATTGTTACAGAAGCGTCACAGTAAAATGAAAGACCGCAATTTTAATCTCATTTCTATTTCAAAAGAAGACACAGCTTCTCCTATTGAAATATTGATGCAACACACTCTCTTTTCTCTCTGGTACAAAAGGTATTTTCAAAACGACTTCTCGAATCATGAGATAGATATTCCCGTTATACATACATACACACACACACACGCGCACACACACACACATATATATATATATATATATATTTATATATATATATATATATATGTATATATATTCATTTTGACCTTGGATATGACTTTGAACTAATTTTAGTGCATAGCATCTTGCACTTGTTTTCCATTTCCAATTTCACTGAAATTTTGCGTTGATCCGAAATTATCTGTCTGCCTTGTTTTCCAGATTTGACCCCTTGCATCTTATAAATTTATTTGGGGATTATGCTAACGAAAGAGTTCATATACACACCCACCAGAAAAAAAAAAAAAAACCAACAGAAACCGACAAACTCCAGGAACTAAAGGCTCATATTCAACAAGATATTACAGTTTTGGAGCCAGAAACATTTCAATCAGCCATGAAAAAATTGCTCATAAACTGTTCAACTCTGTGAAGCTTAAAATGGATGGCATTTGTGGGACGTTATATTCAGCAATTAGCTAAGAGTTATTTCAAAGGTCCAAATTATATATAAGGGAATATTATTTCATCATCTATTAAGTCTAATGTTGGACAAAGGCCTTTCCCGTCTCTTGGTGTGATTGCGTGTGTCTCTCAATCTCGTGTCTGGTCTTTTCCCATCATGTTCGCTGACCCTCGGACACCAATCGGCTAGGTTTTTGCTCTATCTGCTGTCCCAACTTCTTGCTATGTGTCCCAACCATCTCAATTTTTGCTGCTTGATTACTTATACGATATCATTCACCTTGGTACTCTGTCGGATCCATATTAGGAATAACTTTTAGCGATAGATAAAGATCAATTAAATTATTTTTTTTTCTATTGCTAAGTGTTATTCCTAATATTGTTCTTTCCATTGCCATTTGTTAGATCTTTAAAGTAGTTTCCCAATTTCACAGGTTTCGAACCCGCACGTCTTATTAGGCTGTACTGTAAAAGAGCTCCACACCTGCAACTACATGGACCAGATCTTCTCCTTTAAATGCTGTGGAAAAACAAACCTATCCCACGTGGGCATTGCTGGTCATATGAGAAATCTGCAGCGGGTGACGCTTCCACCCCAAAATCTTTGTTCGGAAATCCAAGCCATGATATATTCCCATGCACTTACAGACTTGCAGGAGTATTTTGAATGTGTGAAAATAGGTGCGCGTGTATTTGTGTGAGAGCGAATATGTACTACGTACCTTTCTATGTGCCGACACGTGTTTGTGTGCATGAATGTGTGTATAGATGTGCGTGTGTTGTAATCATATATCCTTCCCTTTCTACTGTCACAAACAATTAACACCAGGCGAGCTCATATCAAAATGCCTAAATAATGGAGTGGCCGAAAAAGATAGACCCATAAATTTGGAGAGAGGATACCGTTGATCAGCATCAAACAGGGTCACTTGCGGTTCTCCACCATCTTTAATAGACAAGCCAATTACCCTGCCTTTCCTTCACCCAACTTTGGCACCTCACAACCACTGTCCAACACCCAGTTGATAACACCAGCCCCCATTTTACTGCTTGTTTGCTGGGTGTTGTGTTTCCATATGTAAAACAAATGACTTACAATATGTGATAGGAAACAAGAGAGAGAGAGAGAAAGAGAGAGAAACAGACAGTCAGACAGACAGACAGACAGAGGCATATACACACACACACACACACACACACACACACACACACATATATATATGTATATATATATATATATATATAGGCATATATATATGTGTGTCTGTGTGTGTGTGTGTGTGTGTGTGTGTTTGAGTGTATGTAGAGAAAGAAAAAAGAGAGGGACAGATGGTAGAATTATGGAGCTAAGAGAGAGAAGAGCTTTAGATACAAGAAAATGAAAGAAGAACCAGAAATAGAGTTACACGGAGGAAGAGGTGTTTTGAATACACGAGAATGAAGGAAAAAGAGAAAAGAGCATATATATATATATATATATATATATATACATAGAGAGAGAGAGAGAGAGAGAGAGAGAAAGAGAGAGAATGAAAACATGAGACAGAAAATTGACGGGAAAAATAGAATTAAACTAACAAACCAAACTGATAACGTTATATATGGCACGTCGAAACGGCAAAATTGTTTAATTGACGAATTTGCCAAATTGGTATTACTTCTTTTATTTGTAAAAGGAAGTTTGATTTCACTTAGATTACATACACTTGATCGCCAAAAATAGTAATTCATATTCTTGTCTCGATTGAATGGAATTAAAATTACGCATTTATTTGTTTTTGTGAAGTTGAAATTTCGTTAATTATGCAAGTTCAACGATTCGGCGTAAAACACACACATACACATACACACACACATGTGCACACACACACACACACACACATATATATATATATATATATATATATATATATATATATATATATATATATAGTAAACCTTTGCTATAACTAACTTCGATATACCAAATTTCAGTTTTAACGATCTTGTGAATCAATCCAAACTGATTTCAGATCTTATCAAACCAAGTTCATTGAATGCAGCAAACACGTGGACCATAACGAACTTTCGTCTCATTTACTAAACGAAGTTCAATAAGTGCGAAAACCAATCACCGATAGCGTGCGTGACAAGATTGGTGGGATAGGTTGGTGTGAAGGACGTCTGACTAGCGCGTGCACGGTTACGGCGTAGTCTCCTTGGAGAATCTTTCACGTCAACACGTTTTTCGTTCTGTGCTCAGGGCGTCGTGTTTTTTGCTTGTGTTTCAGTCATGGTTTTCTAAAAGTAGTACGCTGACATCTACTCTCCCCCACCCCAAGGGAAATGAATGAGGATTATATTATATTAGAAGACAAAGCTGAAAGTTATAGAAGATTTACCGATGCGGCAAACAATCGAACTTCTCATTTACCGAACAAGGGGACAACGATCGGGTATAACGAGCTTCCGGCTCAATCAATCCAATCCAAATCAGTTTCTTATAGCTAGGGTTTACATGGTAAATATATCTCTCTCACACACGCTTTTGGTCTTGTGTCATTTTAATCCAAGCCAATATATATCTTAATTTACCAGAGTTAGATTAGATTTACACAAGACCACAAGAGGGAGCACATAGAGAGGGAATTTAATCGGATACACACACACAACTAATAAATATACGATGGATTTATACATCCATCGTAAATTTATTAGTTGTGTGTATTTATTAAGTTGAAAAATAGTGTTCAATACCATTGGTAGAGTAGTTATAACACTAGAAAAGATTTTTCAATGGGTCATTACATATTGCACATTGTTTCACTTGAAAATATTTTCAGATGAAATTTTATTTTATTTTTTAAAGTGAAGCATATATATATATATATATATATATATATATATATATATATATATATATGTGTGTGTGTGTGTGTGTGTGTATATGTATTTACATATATATATATATATATATATATATATATATATATATATATATATTCGTTTCGTTCTTAGGTAATAGCGTGTTAGTATAAAAGTATTACTAGTTTCGATTGTATTTGATCGTAACATTAATTTTAAATTTATTTTGAATATGTTGTGCAAGTATTGCTTATAATTGGAAATGCTTAATGAGGCATAACCAATGAACTAAAATAAATAGAGCCCCATACCAGCTTGAGCATATCTGAATTGACAAAGGGGTTGGAAGATTCTTAGTGCGGCTGCCTAAGGTTATTGGTGATTGATTTGACTAAGAGATCATCCATCTATTTTGTCTGTGAACAATTGTGCTAGTGACAACATACTTCGTCAAGATATCTGTGGGTGAATGGAAGTATCCGTTGAAGTAGATTCATGGTTTTCTAAGAGACTTTCACGAGAAGTGCACTTGAAAAGCTTCATTAAGAAATGAAAAAAAAAACAAAAAACGATTCACCTTATGGGCTTCCTTAACCGAAAACCGTTGACTCTCCCGACTTTATGCACGCACGTGCACACACACACACTCACAGATTTTGGTTATTGATCCATAATTATATTATAAATATAAGTTGAGACGAAATAGATTTTAGTGAAGTGAAGAGGTGTTTACCATGAATTCATTGGGGGATTTTTTTTCTGAGCGTTCACAGACTTTAAAATAACACCCTTCTATGTCTGCAGATTTACGCCAAACGTGACACCCACACGAGCTCTTTTTCAGATACCTCAGGATCATCGGCGTCTACTGAAGGTGTGTTGGGAGCATTTGCTTTCCTTATTGGGGGTGAAGGGGGTTTAACAGTTGGAACCTTATGGTCAGTAAACGACTATGGTGTTCTACAATTGTTCTGTATAAGCCCAAATGATAATTGAACCACTGTCATGAAACTCAGAGTCACCTTGAAAAACTGAATTTTCTATTTGCACACACACACACACATACACATACACACACACACACATATATAAATATATATATATATATACATATATATATATATATATATATATATATATATATATATATATATATATATATAGTGGGTCAGTTTAATACGGATATTTACCTATTTTCCAAGTGTATCATAGTCTGGCTCCAACCAGAGTTGTGGGACTGCCGTGATGATCGAACTCGCTACACGATTCATTAATCTGTGAGACTTGCTCGTTCACCATCGCTCCACGCCACGGTAGATGCCCAATTAGGCTTAATATAATTGTTACCTTGAAGCGAAACCAAGTAAATTGATCCTGCAATGTAATATGGAATGTTCATGACAGGTGTGAAGGAGGAGTTGGAAGAGTTTGGGGTAAGATGGTGATGATTGAAGGGTGAATGTTGGGGTGGAGGAAAATAGAAAAATAGTGGGAGGTAGAGGGGCAAAAGGGAAACAATTAAAGTTGGGGGGAAAGTGAGACAGAAATAGAAGGGGACCAAGTGAACAAGATAGATAGATAGATAGATAGGTAGGTAGAGAGAGAGAGAGAGAGAGAGAGAGAGAGAGAGAGAGAGAGAGAGAGAGAGAGAGAGATGAGAAGAAGGGTTCTGAGAATGGAAGAGAAAAGGAAGAAACGTTCCATACGTAAAAGAGAGATGAAGCAATACGTCACTCAATCCGAAGAAAGAAGGAAAAAAGAATGAAAGAAAGAAGGAAAGCAAAATAGAAAGAAAAGAGGAAAGAGAAAAAATAGAGCAGTGTGTAAAACACATCACATGTAATTGGAAAGAGAAGGGAATAAGAACGTAGAACGAGAGGGTGAAGAGTTGAGAAAAAAGACGAATGCAGAGATTAATACAGAGAGGAAGAGAGAAAAAGAGGAGGTACCATGAATTAATTGGTTGGAAAGGGAAGAACAAAAGGGTATCGTTTTGACGGAGGAAGATTGAGAGAAAAATGGAGGATGAGTGATAGTGAGTGAAAGAAAGAAAATAAGAAGTGGATAAATAAATGAGGAAAACAAAGTTGAGAGGCAAAACGAAAAAGATGAAGAGAAAAGAAAGGACAAAAAAAAGGAAGAATATTCAAAATAAATCAGGGAATAATGATAGAAAGATAGAAATATAGGATTGGAGGGAGAGAGAGAGAGAGAGAGAGAGAGAGAGAGAGAGAGAGAGAGAGAGAGAGAGAGAATTGTGGAAATTCATGGAGGCGCGAGAAAGGAAAAAACGAAAACACGTGAGAAATTCCATGGCAAAACAAGGTGGAAAAGTGAAATTAGTCAAAAAAACAAACAGCAAAACAGCCGATACGGGCACCTGCTCGCGGCCATCACCGGAAGGGGTTAAGAGCTTGGCGAAGCGGGTGACTAAGGAGATAACCGGAACATGTAATTGACGTATAAAGAAGGAGAAAATATTTCGATGGGGGTGGATGATGAAGAATACCAACGAACAAAAACGAAAAAGGTGAGTAGAGTCGAAACCGTAGGGGAGAACGAAAAAGATCTACAAGGTCAGTGATAAACATGACATCTATATTATTTCGAATCTAAACATATAATGGGCATATAAGCAAATTTGTTCTCTGTTTGTTTGTCGCTGACACATCTCATTAGTTAATTTAACTTCTTATTATGACATCACAAGTACCTCGTAGGTTGCATCATAGAAACTCTCGAGACTTAAAACGTCCGATCACACATTAAAACAGTTGAATTGACATTTGAAAAAAAATTGAGAATGGAATACGTGAATTATCAAATAGAAGTCATCCAATAAGATAGCTTCATACATAATAACACTGTCACTTCTTACGGGTGTATATTCATCATCATCATCAGTCTTTTAAACAGGTTTTCTTCCTTATATACTGTGCTATCTTATGATCTCTCCATGTGAGGTTGAGCATGATTTTGCATACTTCTCAGCTTGCAGGCCTGTCTGTTGGTTACGTTCCATGTTTCAGCTTCATAGGTGACTATCGGGAGAATGCATTGGTTGTATACTCTTCTTTTTAGGATTATTGGGATCATCTGGTTCTTGAAAGTTGAGCTTGCTATTCCGAACTCTTGTCATTCCAAAGTGATTCTTCGCTTGATTTCCACCTCTTTTGAGGGTCTCATGGAGATTCTTTGTCCTAGGTAGATGTATTGGTCTACCTTGCCTAGTTTTGCATTGTTCTGGAATATGGACTACGAAAATAAAGGAATCAAAATAGACGGCGAACAAAGAAAGCAAAGAAATCGGCCTACACATGAACTTCAGTAAAACGAAAATCATGTGCAATAATCATGTTGGGAATGAGAACATAACTGTCAAGATAGAAAAATGTAAAACAAGGCAAGGGTGTATATTACTTACAATAAAAACTACTATCTTATAAGGGAAGCACATCATTAGGATCGAAATAGCTTCACTTTGTCCGGAAGGTGCATTGATTTTGGAGGCTGCAAAAAATAGTACTTGAAAAATTTAATTTTCATTCTAGTTTTTCGATTTCTAAAAGGTACATAGTCTATTTATTATAAAAAAGAGATGATTCTGCGAACGAAATTTTCCGATTATAACCAATGAGTGAAATTGATTGTCGAATAACAAATCCTTAGCGCAGACTCATGATTCGTGAAACAACGTGATATTAAGTGTCGACAGCCCCCTCTTGGATTTGCAACACCAAGCAGTTAAGTGGAATAATTAATTGTGCATAGTTTAATCATATGTGAACGTTTAGAAGAGGGATAGTGCTATTACTATTGCAAGAGAAAGAAAAATTAAATAATTCAAGAACATAATTTTCTGAAACACACATACATGCACACACACACACACACACATATATATCCGATTTTGAGAACAATAATCTGCTTATCTGATCAGCAAATTACCCGTCACTTTGCGCACTAACTAAAATATTGGCAGATGAAATATGCACACTGAAGCGATTTCGTTCCGTATTTCCGAAATTTGGTCATACAAGGTCATTAACATGAGAGTTCACAATATTTTTATGAATATACTCACACGCACACACACACACCTTAAGTCATGCAGCCGTCTATTTCAGCTATATGCAAGGCTCTTCTAACTCTGGAATAGAGCACTTTG
>OY735202.1:12450487-12470487 GCA_963457665.1 Thysanoteuthis rhombus | reverse complement strand
AAACGAAACAGTGTAATACAGTGGCATTATTACATGACACTAATAGAGAAACGAGCTCAATTAACGTGAAAAGGATGGAAATCAGATCATTATAATCAGGATGAGAGCGAATGCAGACCCCACCATTTGTTTTTGCGAAAGCAGAAACCATGTATGGAGTTAGCACACATATACAGCCTATCTTAGCCCAACTTTCAAATTTCTCCAGGTGTTTGATGAAGCCAAAAGTTCAAAAAGAGATTCAACCAAAAATTGACCCCGTTATATAATATAATAGATGATGTTGTTGGGTCTCAACAAGATGGAAAGGGTTAGTGCTGTGTATCTCATCTGGTAGCTACTTTCCAGGGGTGGTGATGTATCACTTGGTGTCGATTTATATTGTACCACAATGAATTATTGCGTGATGTGTTTGTGTTTATTCTCAGACACAAGGCACATTTATCAAAGTCTACTATGTACAGTTAATTAATATCATTAAATCCATTACAAAAGATATAAAAAAAGAGCATTATTGGAAATCTTCGTTGTACGGGGCATCGTGAAACGGGGTATTACTCTCAATAAACATAGGTGCACTTTCGCTAAAACATCTTTTTAAAGTCCACCTTTAGAATTTAGTTAAAAACCTCGAAAAACTCCTACAAACCATTACAGTCTTCACTTATATATATATATATATATATATATATATATATATATATATATATATATATATATATATATATATATATATATATATATATGTACAAAGAATTCTAAGAAATATATCACGAACCATCAATCAATGAAATGTAGCTTGAATCCTCATCATTGATTTTGTGTAATAAATTGCTCACTTTGTTTGAGTAATTTATCTATTACTATAAATTTAAAGAAATATTACTTATGTTATAAAAAAAAAATAATTCAAATGATAATTTCTGACACCTAGATGCAACCAAAAACATCTGGAGTCAAAATATCTGAATTGGCAGCTCAGAGGGTATACGGAACAGAACGGGGGGGGGGATGAGGAACGAACAAGGAGAAGGAATAATTGAAGGCAAACGAGCAAGAACTGTCGGAGGTAAAGGGCGAAATGTTTGTCCATCTATCCGTCAGGGTGCGTGTTTGTCTAGTGAAGCAAATAATTGGGCGGCACCGTTCGGATTTCTTTCCAGAACAAAGACGTCAATAATTAGGCTCCATAGACGAAAGAGACGATGTGGAAATGTCGGGACGGATGAGGGGAGACACACATCACTGTCGTACAAAACATACGCGCGAGCTCAGTTGGCAGGCGCGTGAAACTTCAAAGTCAATTACAGAAAATCAAGCAATAAGGATAAAGACGCATACACACATACGCTCACATAACAACGCACAGAAATACACACACAAGTACACACATAGCTACACACACACATAGCCATACACACACATACAATTTACTTTTATGTGGTACAACCAGAGAGTATCCAGTCATCAATTAAAAGAGAAAAAAGAAAGGGAAAAAATGGAAGCCTTCCTTGGGAGATGACGACTAAGTCTCTTTCGAAGTATTTCCCTTACAGCAGCGTTGGCAAAACATTTCAAACCCGGCATGTCAAAATCAATTTTTTTTCTTTTGATATTCTTTTCTTTGAATAGTCACTTACATGTTTGTAAGCATTATAGTGTCAACTGAAAGCTCCTCTTATATCCTTACAAAACTTGGAGTTTAATGAAATAACTCGAAATTGAAATAAGATACTTACAAAACTGGGATAATAAAATGAAACTAAAAACAATCTCTCAAAATTTGATTACTTCCTCAAAGTCCACCATGTGTCACCTGAAAAAAAAGCGCGGTCATTGCTGAAACATTTGTTATAGGTTCGTCATCAATGCTTTGGGATATAAAACATATATTCCAGAACCCTTTATTTTTAAAGACCACAAAGTCCTCTTTCGAGATCGCCATCAGCTGATGCATTGCGCTCTCCTCAATATTGTCCACGGTCTGATATCTTTTTGGGAAAGGCCAGATGTTACAGGGGTATTATTATGTCCGTTACATAGGCTGACATAATTGGGAGACATAACAGTTTGCCAAAAAACTACCTACGACAAGGGGATAGTGATTTGCACGGCCAGTATGAATGCCACGATCACGCAGTACACGAAGTACCTCAAATGCATCTCACCGTCAACTGAGTGACCCCACTGGAAAGTTTGTTCCGGCATGCACAGTAAAATCCTTTCTGATCGTTGATCAAATTGTATCTAGGCAACACACCCTCGCTATTCAAAATTTCTAGATATTAAGTTGGTCGGATAATAAGGGCCGATTCTAGATACCAACTCTCAGTCGTGTTCTACAAAATTACCCCAGTATATTGAACCGATAAATATATATATAGCCAGTTATAACGATTGAAATGTGCTCTTTACACTACTATTAACCGTTCATTTTCTGTATTCTGTCATCTGTAGACAGTGCAGAGACCTTTAAAGCAAAAGATGGAAAAAGATTTGAGTATAATCCTATTGTGTATATAGTTGACTACATAACTTTAAACTCAATTATAAATAATTTCATTATTATCTGGGATAAATTCCTTACCGTTGGTGATTATAAAGTTAGTCATCTTATAAACTCTGCCTTATGATAAAATGTTGAGCAGAGATCATGAATTGAATATTTCTAACAGACTGAACTTTATACTTATAGACAATTGACGTTATATAAAGGGTTCAAATGTCGAACGGGTCGATTTCTGCCGGGGTCTATCTCAATGTACAATAGCTGAACGAATTAATCGATGTCAAACAGCTTTGAAATGTTTTTACGCGATTCAGACAGTTCTGGAGCCAAGAACAGAGGTGGCACAATGAAGGAAATGTCTGATTTTTTTCATCACATAAAATTTGATGCATATTTTCAATCTAATTACATACTTATAAAATCTTTGAAAACCACATGATCTCATTCTCTCTCTCTCTCTCTCTCTCTCTCTCTATATATATATATATATATATATATATATACTTGTCTGTGTGTATCTATACCTTTACTTGCATACAGATGTATAAAGAGACAGATGATAGACGCACACGCACACACACCTACACTCACACACACATATATATTTATATGTTGATTCTTCTGTAAATACTTGCCACGATATTATTATTATTATTATTATTATTATTATTATTATTATTATTATTATTATTATTATTATTATTATTTGCTTCCCGTACATACACACTTGCATTCACGAGTCTGTATGCCGTGTGTGCATGTGAATGTGTGTATACCCTGGTTTTAGGAAGCACTTCACAAAATCCACTCTGATACGAGAAAGAACAAGTCGAGCGAAGATAATAAATTTTCGGTCTTATAACAAGGTTATTCGCCATATGTCAACCCCGTCGGCGGAGTAATATCTTCACCCGATAACGTCCAGATTGAAAAGTGATAAACAGCTAACAGTGGCTGTTAAGGGTGAAAATAGTTCTGCAAACAAGATTAATAGACATCACGTGACATTCATGGCGGGAAGATGACGAGGAGGAGGTTGGGCTGTTATTGCAAATATGGCGTCAAATCTCTCTTGGCTTCAGAAAGTTACAAGAGCTTTTAAAAGTGCGAATACACATGCTGATATATTTTTCTGCACATAAGCACAAGTATTAGCATGAAAACACCTACTTGCATTGGTAGTTTGATACAAAAACTCACGTCATTGGGCACCATTGACTTTGTAAGTATATCCTGATTGCAATTCAGAGCAGTGTGTAAAAACCTTACCCTAGAAAAGCCAGTCAAGCAATAACAATTTCATCCTCATCATCAGCCTTTTAGTGTTCGCCTTTTGATATAAACCTTCCTCAAGATTCGCCAGACCTCTCTATCATGAACATCGTGGAGTTAATACTTCTTGAACTTGTTTAGTTGGTGACGCCATCTAATTTTTTTTGTCAGTAACAGTTTTGGATATCATTTCTGGGGATCCATGATGTGTATCGTGATGTCCAGCAGTTTTCTGCTATTCCTGCAGAGTAACCAACCCCATTGCAATCTCACCAGGTATTTTTACTCATTTTTCTATCCTTTTAATCTTGACCCTGTAGCCAGCTGATTCAACTATGAAAACATTACTTTTCATAACACTTGATTTCCACCGTCTCTTTCGAAGGGATTCCCCAATACGCTGTTTGATTACTTTTCGGAATTAGGAAATACCAAGAGAACGTAGAGCGGTATTTGTGAATGGATCTGCCATAAGTCTATTAAGTTCTTTTATTGTCTACTCTTCCTTAAATTGTAATTCATTGAGAACTTTTGGAGGTATCGTGTAGGCAAACATTATATTTAGGCGCTATTGTAAGGTTTGGATGTATAACTACGATGTAGGGGAGATGAATGTGTATGTATCGGCTCCTAAATTTGATCAGTTCTTCTGCAGTTTACTTTCAAGTCTAACACCAAATACCGTTGGAACTCATGGATAACCTTCGGAGAAATCATGCAGACAAGAATGAAAATAGCATTATTTTTTTATATACAACTGCGATGTAGGGGAGGTAATTATGCGAGGTTCTGCTCAATAGTTTAACCACTTTTTCCATAGCATATTGTTCACCCGTCTACGAAATATAATGAAAATTCAGTGAGAACCTTTGGGGATAACATGTTGACAGCAATGAAATTATGGTGATTTTATCTGGATAGGGAAGATTATTATGCATGGATCCGCTCTAAAATATTAACCGGTTCTTTCGGTGTCTATTGTCAACCCTACATAACAGAATTTTATTGAAAACTTTTTGAGATTTCGTGTGGACAGTCATGAGCGTACCCATGAATGTGATTGAAGAAAAAAAAAAATTAAAATGGAATCAATCAGAAAATGCATAGATCAAACCTAAATCTTTACCAACCCTTTCTCATCCCATTTCACACCCTTCGACGATATTTTAATTTATTGGAATTCATTCAATACTTTCAGATACATCGTATAGACTGACGAACGGAAAGACGAACAGAGCTGTCATAGTTGGAAGATATAGATTATCTTTCATTATTGTCCATGTGTACTTTTTGTTAAACATAAACGTAAGCATCGATTAAACTTTGCCAGGATCTACCATTATATGAACTCTCCTTCATTATTCGTTTTTCTTTGAGTCGTACGCCCCCCTGAGTGTCTCCATATAGATGGTAGGTAGCAACTTGACCTGGTGGAATAGTTTGATATTACTGGAGATTGGACAACTCTGAACCAATAATAACATCTTCGAAGCGACCGGCGAAATAGGTTTACTAAATCATATTAATATTTCCCCTTCAGAATCTGAACGGAAATTGCCTAGATATAATTCTTGTCTAGACAAATCCTCCATTTTTCTCCAATGGCATGATTTCTTCTAGGATTGTTTTGGCTTTTTTTCTTCTTTTTGTTGGGATCTGGATTTCAACCTTGCCTATTGCTTTTTTCCTCTCTTTTTCTTCTCTTTCTTACTTCCTTTCTTTCTTTCTTCCCTCCTTTCTTTCTTTCTTTCTTTCTTTCTTTCTTTCTTAACTATTTATTTCCTTCTTCCCTCCTTTGTTCTTTAGTACTTCATATTTCTCTCTTGCTCTCCAACTTTCTTCCTTTGTTCGTTTTTTCTTTCTTTCTTTCTTTTTCTCTTTCTTCATACATCCTTCTCTTTCTTCCTTTATTCAGTTGCATCTTTCTTTTTTCCTTTTCTCTTTATCATTCTATTTCTCTCTTTCTTTCTTTTTTTATCTCCATTTCATCCTCTCTTTACATTCTTTCATTATTTCATTCTTCTCCTGATCAGTCTTTTTCTCCCTGTCTTCTTTTCTTTCTCTCTTCCTTAGTTCTTTATTTCATCATTCTCTCTCTAATATTTGTTCCTTCTTTCTTTCTTTCTTTCTTTCTTTCTTTCTTTCTTTCTTTCTTTCTTTCTTTCTTTCTTTTCCCATATGCCCGTCTCTTTTTTCTTTTTTCTCCTTTTTTTCTCTTTCAGCCTCTTTCTTTCTTTCTTTTTTCGTTTCGTACTCCCTTCACATTGTTCCTTTCTTTCTCTCTTACATTTTCTGTCCTTACATATTTTGCCTTTGTCGTTGTCTCTAGGTGTCTATTTCTTTCATTTCATTCTGAATCAATCAGTCTTTCTATTCTTTCTTACATTTAGATTCTTCTTCTTTATCTTCCCTTTTGCTATTTTCTGCTTCTCATTTCATTCAGACTTTTCCGTTGACTTCGTCCTATCTATTTTTCTCTTCCCCTGATTCTTTCTTTCACTAATCTTATGGTTTTGTCCTCAATTTTTAGATTTTTTGACTTTTCATTCTTTCTTCTTTTTCTTTCCTCCTTCCTTATCACTGACATTTATGAATTGGAAGATAGATATCTATAAAACATACCCAACAATGATTTAAATGGTGTTTCTTTAGACATTTAAAATGATGTACATGTAATATATTAGACACATCTTTCTCTCTCTCTATATATATGTTTTTCTATCTATTTGTAACTTATTAGAATATATGTATACCCATACGAACACTAGAGATATTTATATACATACGTATGTGTGCGTATGTGAGTGTATATGAGTGCACGTGCATGCACGATATCTGTTACAATATTTCTGCAGTCAAGTCTTCTAAAACCTATATTTCACCTCATATCCATCCACACCACAATATATACTTATATATATCTGTGTGTGTGTGTGTGTGTGTGTGTGTGTGTGTGTGTGTGCGTGCATGTATTTCTAAGGGAGTCACCAAGGTATCATGCATACTGACATGCTCTTGCACCCGCACATGCAAACACACACACACACACACACACACACACATATATATATATATACATATACATATATATATGTATATATATATATATATATATATATAAACGATAAATACGCCGGAATATATGAGTCATGTAAGGTTATTTCCGTCCAAAATATTTGCTGCTCGCCATCTTCTTCTCCCTGCAACACTTTCCTTATATTCTTTTATCAAAATCATTATTCTTTATAATTCAAAATGTTCCGGAAAAGCTACGATCCTATTATGGGTAGATTACGTTTGATTGCAACATATAAAATGCAAAACTAATAAAAATGATTTTTCCTGAATATTGCAATGTTTCTTCAATCTGCGAGTCTTTCTATCATCTGGAGTTATTAAAAGTGAATTGATCGGCTTTATTGTGAAAGAAAAGCAGCCACATTGTAGAGGTTAAAAAGGCATCATTAACCTTTTTTCGTTCGCTTTTGTTCGATGGGATATCTATAGCGCTGTGCAATTTCGCCCATAGGGGATAAGAAAATGTGATTAAACTCGCCAAATGATGGAACGGGGCCGTCTGATTTTTAAGATATTCTCATCAGATGAAGTGAAAAAATGCATATAAATAATATAAAAATGAAAAGCTATTTGCTTTCCTTTTAATCTAATAGGAAAGGTGAACTAAGGAGTATCCTTCTTTGAATCACTCCCTCTTTCTATCTTTCTTACTTATTATCCTACTTCGTCTCTGTCGATATCATCATCATCACCATCATTATCATCAATCTTTTATCTCCATCGTTGGACATTGACCTTCCATAGGTTTCACCAGACCGCTCTATCATGGGCATCGCAGGGCGAATACTTCCTGTACAGTTTGTCCCACCTATTCTTATACATTTTAAACCATTATATATATGTTTATATGAAGATCTATATCTATATCCATATATGTGTGTGTGTATATATATATATATATATATATATATATATATATATATATAAATGTTTACAAGTAGATTCATTATGAACACACACACACTCACACACACATGCATATATATATATATATATAATCAGCATATATGCAAATGTATTTTTGTTTGTCTGTTTTGGGCTTCCATGAGATGCTCTGATTGGTTAATTTGCCTTCATCTTTGATCACACATTGAAACTGGACGGTATGAGTTGAGATATTTTTAGAAAATTTATTTCTAAAATATCTAAAACTGATTACCAAACGAAATATCTTCAACTTCGTTTGTGACGATCTATACATGAATAGCCCCGTCATTTTTTTCGGGTATATGCTAGCACACACACACACACACACACACACACATATATATGTATATATATATATATATGAGTTTGATGTATCAATTAATAATAATTGATTTTCAAAATAAACATCAATAATGATATTAAACTAAATACGTGAGAAAGGAAAGATTTGTTCTTAGCGTAAATTTTGAAAACCTCAGCATAAGATTTTTCTTCCTCCATCAATTCGAAATTTTTTCCTTTTCACTTTTTCACTGAAAGGAAACACCTTAACGGTAATGTTTGGTATATCATGCACTTTGAGCCCCTTATTAAGTAAGACGTTTGGACTGTTTATTTTGAGGGATCAGTGCATCCTAGAGCTATCGTTTATCCAAAATAACTAGTTACAAGTGCCCTGCCTTCCACCTTATTCAGTAAAACTCAACGGACCAGATAACCCTTTTTTCCCTTTCGAAAAAGGTCCAGGTCCAACGGTTACATTCCCACTGAAGCTGCTTTCGGCGATGGACATTAATCAGCATGGGTACGCTGACTGGCCTCCGGCAATGCAACCCCATGGGCAACAAGGATCGTTTACTCTGTCTATAGATTTGGACAGGTGGAGGTAACCTATCTCTATTCCTCCCTATCGTTTTTACATCTCTTATCTATTGAACATTTTGTATTTCCGTCTGGTTTATTTACCTGTTTTTTTCATTTTGAACTCTCTCAAGCCTGTGCATGTCTCTCAAATAGATTTTTTCACTACCTATTCAATATGCTCCCGTGAAACATATACACACGTCACCTTCGATTTCTTTTTCCCTTTCCTGTTAAAAGTCGTATCGATAGATTGAAAATGGGCGTCAGAAGAACCATTCACCTCAGCGTAAATGGGAAGAGGACACAAATAATACGTTTAGTTTCTGAGATTTAGGTGGAGAAACCTTTTGAAGATGATGGACATCTGTTTATATTGAAAAAAAAAAAGAAAAGAGGAAAACGATAAAAACGAACCAAATATCATAGGGTGTGGGGGAATAAGCATTTGGAAACTTGCAAAATAACAATTTGATATACTTCCAATGCTTGCATTTACTTGGAATTTTCACAGTTGATGTAGTTTGATAAAAAATTTATAATTAGTAAGAAAAAATGCACATTTCCAAACATATGCAGAACGAAATATAAACAAAAGTCAGGTCAGAAAAAAGTATTTAGACACAATCAAATATTAACAATAAAATGTTATTCAAGAAGGAATGCAGTTGTAGATCTTTCTATACCTGCATAGACAATTTCGGAATATTGCCGAAATCCTTAACTCAGGCATGTTTTTCATCACAGTCGTTGTTCACTACTTTTAGCACCGCGAAATGAAGTAGTCATGGTTAAAGCAAATGAAATCTCAACCAACAAAACATTTCGTAATTAAGTAACATGATGAAGCTACATGACCACTGACAAGATGTTGTATAATCATGTCAGTGCAATTGGATCGATTATTCTGAAGTGGAAAAAGTTTGAAGTGGCACCTCATGGAAAATTCCCTCCACGAGTAACTCGAAAAATGCTAAGAATATTCAAAGCAAATCCAATGGTAACTCGAAAGGAGATCCAAGATGATTTGAGAGTAGCTGGTACATCGGTTACTAAAATAACTATTAGTAATGATCAACAGAAGAATGCTTTAAAACCCTGAACACCATAAAAAAAACTTTTGTTAAAAAAAAGACACCGATATTCTCGGATGGAGTTCGATCGCAACCATTTAGAGAAGCCTAATTATTTTTGATTATTTTAATTATTAATTGGAAGAACATTTTCTGGTCAGATGAATAAAAAATAAAAACTTTTTGGCAAAACTTCAGCTATTTACGGACGGAGAAATAACAGATGCGCCTATGAAAAAGAGAAATACTCCAACCCTACAGTTTGACACGGAGTTGGAAGTATCAGGATTTGGGTGTGTTTCTCTTTCAATGGTACAGGAATACTCCATGTGATTGAAGGAACCAATAATGGAGTGATGTATTGGAGTATTTCAGAAGCTAAGACGTTGTCTTCGGTGCAACAGCAGAAGTTTAGAGAAGTTTGGGTCTTCAAAGAAGATAATGACCGAAGCATATTGCTAAAATATCCCGCGAATGGTTTGTTTGGGACAATGAAGAGGGGCTTCAGTGATCTTGTTTTTCTTCTGACTTGAATCCAATTGAAGATTTATGTTGATACTTGAAAGATCGAATTAATCAGGGGGTCCCGGGAATATAACTGATTTGAAAGTATTTTGCGAAGAAGATTGGGCCAGTATTTGAAAAGAATGATACGGTAGGGCTTGTGAAAGGTTATAAAAAAAGTCTCAAAATAGTAAGTGAAACTGAGAATTAATATATGAAACCAATGTGTTCGAATACTTATTTCTATCGTTACTTTTGTTTTATATTTCTTTCTGCATTTGATGTATCAAATGAATATTTTGTAAGTGTCCAAATATTTGTTTCTCCTCACTGCACGTAAGGAAATAAATACGGGAAAGAGTTGGTTAAAAATAGTTATGAGACCGATAAAAACGAGAAGATGGCTGTAAAGAAGCAGCAACCATTCGGTAAAGGTGAATTAGACCAGATAAAAAAAAATGAAAATATATCATGGAAAAAAATCTCGAACGAAAAAGGAATAGAAGATCGAATTATACAATCTGTGTTACGCAGAAAAAGGAAAAATGAGGAAAGAAGGAAAGGAATGAAATAATGAAGGAAAAAGAAGAAATGAAGAAGGAAAGAAAAATAAAGGAAGAAGGAGAAAGGGTGAGGGAAAGTGAGAAAGGGAAAGAGAAAGAAATACGGTAGAAGAAAAAAAGGAAAGAACGACAAGAAAGAAAGGGGGAGATAAGTAGACGAAAGTAAAGGAAAAATAAAATTAAGGAAATGAAAAGTAAGAGAGCATTGAAGAAAAATGAACGACAAAATTGAAAAAATAAATATCAGAAGAAACACTTGGCGAAAAAAAGATCATAATTGATCAACTTGAGGGCAACAAAATCAGACAAAAAGATGTTCACTGGAAAAGAAAATATTCGTGGGTTCCATCGTCCTAGGGCAGCTGCTCTCATATTTAGGCAACGGTTTTCAAAATGGTGGCTAACAAAAAAATAGCACACACACTCTTATATATTTATGTATATACATTCTCTTTGTACGGTAAGAGCTTTAAATTCTTTTTACAGCCAAAATAAGATATTCTCGGGGCCCAGCCCTGGGGTTCCTCTTCGACAAAAGACAATCGTTGTTGTGGCTGTCTCTTCTTTCGTGGGATCGCTTTTTTTTTTAGATTCTTCTTGCTTTGCCAAGCGATTCTCCCAGTTACTTCACGATTGACGATGCAGGTGTGCCTCACCGACGTTTTGTTTATTGAGAATATTTGTCGTTTAACGAAGACAAAAGTCAGACACTCTTATCCTTTTCAAGAACATGGACACGTGTGTAGAGGAAGCTCCAAAGACGCGCGCACACACACACACACACACGCACACACACACATATATATATATATCTATCTATATATACGAAAGTAATAGAATGAAATCTCTTTCATAAGCCCCAAAAGCTTAGAATGGTTAGTATTGGAATAAAAACTTGAAGATTCTAAGTTTTTGCGTTCTTATCGCATCTTATTCCATGCAAGTGATATTTTCGTTGGAAGCTTCATCGATTCTCCTCCAATAGTTCTGAGACATGTATCCACAGTATTCTCATTCTTTACATACTTTTACTCGAAAGATTATTCCCCGTACACATGTAAAGACTAACAATGTCTCCCCTAATACACTACTACTACTACTACTGCTACAAATAATAATAATAATAATGCACTACATAACCAGTGAATATAGACAATTAGCCCAGAAAATAGTACAGAAATAAATCAGACACGACAGAGTAGCAACAGTGATACCCTGGGAACTGAGCAAACAAATGAGATGCGACCATGCAGGCAAATGATATCAGAACAAGCCGGGAAAATATCAATCATAAAATTAGTCTGGGACTTTGACATCCCAACTGACTACCCCATCCAAACGAGAAGACAGACCAGGTAGTCGATAACCTGCCAAATAATAGACGAAGTCGTGTCTGCAGATTACCTAGTAGATAAGAAGGAGATTAAAAGAGATTGAAACACTAGGGAAATACCAGGACCTGGCAAGGGAGCTGAAGACGGCGTAGAACATGAAAGGCTGGGTAATGCTAGTAATAGTAGATGCACTCGGAAGTGTGGTGAACGAACTGAACATAGGGTTGTGGGAACTGGAATCATAGGGAAGGATTGAGATTGCAGACCACTGCACTATCGGGGACAGCACGAATACTGAGGAGAATACTGAAAATATGATACCTACGACCCTTAGCTAGTAGCAATGGCCTGGTGGAGATGGTGCGAGCCACATCACTGCTGTGATAGGTGATGATGTTATGAGAGGAGGGCCGGAGACTCGAGGAGACTTACTGTCATAGCCTCCAGCGATAACTACTAGACCACTGTTGTGAAACTGTTATCCACAGCATTGGTATGGATTCTGAGTGAGTGGAGAAGAGGGTCGGAGACTTGTGGAGACTTGCTGTCACTCAGTCTCCAGCAGTGACCACCAGGCCACTATCACTTGGAAACGTTTAGAACTATCAGGATCATTGAAAGATACCTCATCTAGGGCATTATATAGGCTTGTGAGAATGACAACTTGCTCAAATGAAACCAACATTGAATTCATTTGTCAACAAAATAATCATTATTATAATCAATAAAAAAAACTTCCACCCAATCTTTCCACACTCGTAGGGAATTAGGGATTTCAGAAACAAGAATAACGTTTTCGACATCTAAACCAATGCTCCATCCCTGTAAGTTCTTTGTAAGCAGTTGGTAGAATATGATATGTTTAACAAGCTCTGAGGATGAGCAACGACGATCACGACGTATTTTTCTTGCCAAGTATGCGAGCAAAGTGAAGATATATGGAGCAGAAGTCCTCATTTTGTCGACAGATCGTGAGTCATTTATCAGATATCAATAGAAGCCCACAATCTGTACAATAAACTCAAGAGTAGATGGAAAATTTAGGTTGGGATATTCTACTGCATCT
Organism: Thysanoteuthis rhombus; assembly: GCA_963457665.1. Classification (NCBI taxonomy): domain Eukaryota; kingdom Metazoa; phylum Mollusca; class Cephalopoda; order Oegopsida; family Thysanoteuthidae; genus Thysanoteuthis; species Thysanoteuthis major. The sequence goes on along the minus strand of OY735202.1, from coordinate 12,457,300 downwards.
TATTAACTAAACTGAGATTAGGATTTCCATCTGATCAGATCATGAGAAACGTTGTTGGTAGGGAAATCTTTAGAAGAAGGGAAAAGATCAATTTAACACTATTGAAACTCTTTTCTCCCAGAAAAATAATTTCTTTGGGAAAGGGAATGAAAGAGTCAGTTCAACAGTGAGATTTATTTTTACCTCATTTTCAGTTTCTCACCCAAATATTGATTTCATGAATGCATATTATTTCTGTTTATTCCAACACAAGCCATAATTGCAAGGTACGACCTGGGGATTGGAATCACTTCACAATAGTTTTGATCTGCTCGAATCTATTAATATAAAACAACAATTTCTATGTGTCTCTCACCGTGCCCTAACTACAAACATTGGCGAAGCTCAACCAAATTGGGTATGCCTTCTTCATGGTACTTTGGAAAGAACCTAGACTATTTGGTTGAAAAGATTGTTATGTTCTAGTAAGGGTTCTATTCATAATGTAACAATAAAGCAAAACTTACACTCTCTTGGTGTATGTAGCTCAAGTGAAATTGGTATGCACACTAGACAAACATTGGTGAGTAATTTGGATCATTAGTTTTTTCCAAAGACGTTGTAAAGGTTTTTAGTTGGGAGTTCTATTCACAATATAACTATAAATGAACCCTTACTTTCTCTTCAATATATGTATATGTGTTAATTCCCAAAAATCACATATGCCTGTTCAGTAATGCATTAAGCCTTACTGGATTGCACCGGAAATAGAAGTATTTTTTATATCTTTGTTTACGAAGACAAAGGCAACAACATCAACATCACGAGCAACAGAGACACAGACACAGACACAGACAAACACACACACACACACACACACACGTTTCCGTTAGAAGGAATAACTTCAATTTCACCGGAGTAGATAACAGATCAGTTGAACACAATGTTGGGAAGAGAATCAAGTTCAAACCGGCAAATGGAAAGACCACCAAGTTTTAATTAAAATTTCAAATTGTTTAGATCAGCAGTTCTCACTCACATAGGACCTCAGGGTGATTCGGAAAAATTCAATAAGAAGGAAAAAGATGTTAAGAGTGATAAAAAAGTGAAAATATATATACAATTTTGGAAAATGAATCTTCATTTGAGACTCTGGAACAGTAATATGGTTGAGAATAATCAAGCATTGACAAAAGTATGAAACCCATTGACGTCTTCTATTCTGGTCTCATAAAATACTTGTACTTGAGTGTTGAATTAACTAAAAATCCAAATTAAGAAACTAGTCTGGTTAGTCACTCTACAGAAAACGTCACATGACCAAAGCATACTGAGTTGGGGATGATCACTTGAAAAGTTTGGAAAACGAGGGATCAAAGAATAAGTCACTTTTTCGCCTTTTGTTGCATAGTTATCACTAGAAAAGTCTCGAAGTGAATGCTTCCAAGGGATTAATTTAGCATAAACCCACATATCTAGCCAGCCAACCAGCAAGATCGACCAAAAAACTCGAGAAACCTGTGTTGACAGTTTTAATTGACGCTTTGTAACACTGCAGTTATGTTTACACCCTAAGGTTCGCCAGGCTAAAAACACTCTTTGTTCAGGATCACAGCCAAAAATGTTTACGAAACACTGGTTTAGAGCGTTGAATGAAGGCTTTTGTTTGAAAAATACTGACATCTATTTACTTTTGTCACATTTCTGTATGTCAGTATATATATATATATATAATTATATATATATATATATATATATATATATATATGGATATGTGTAATATGTGAAAGTGATAAGTCACATAGAGTGCCAAGCGACTCTCTTTGCCATCGAGATGCTTCGAAGGACACGGCATTGCTCCTAAATCACAGGCGCAACCAACCAATATGTAAAAAGAGTAAAAGAAATCAACAGAAAGCTTCATATTCTCCAGGATATTTTGATATTTATCAGCTGCTCAACACCTGCACGTTCACGACGATTTATTTTACGCCCTATTTAGATCGACAAAATGATTGGGTTGAACCGTTCTTTCACCTGCGACACTAAGCGAAGTGATTTAAGCGTCATTTTTACGATAAAAATATCTCAAATCTGAAGCGACATGAGACTGTACACCATTAAATCGTTACATTTGGATATTAGGAATATTTCCGACACTTTTCTAAGCAATGTTTACGTTTCAATTTTTCAACCTTGACGACCGAGGATGTTCCTGCTTAAAAAACAAAAAAACAAAACAGAAAAAAATAACTTGAGATATTTAAACTGCGTTGAATACAATTCTATTTGATAATCCTTTTCTTGGTAGCATGTCACGGCACCCCACCCTCCGAATTAAACTCATCAGTCCTTTTGGCCCTTCCAATCAGTCTCCTCTATGGTCGTCGGCCATCTGCAATGGATTCCAGCGTATGACTTGACGAATTAAACAGGTTCAGGAAGTATCGGCTCCGCGACGCTCAAGATACTTAGGTCTGGCGAATTTCGGGGAAGGTCTGTGTCCAACAACTGACATTGAGAGACTGCTGCCGATGATGACGAAATTTACTGGAAAGCTTCTCTCATTTTATTCGTCAAAACTTTAACGAGAATTAAAAAGAGCAAAAATCCATTTACAAATCGTTATTTATTTTATAACTGCTATATTCTGTCCGGGTCCCTTGTTTTAATTCCTAACCACTGACATTCAGGATCACCTGAAATAATTCCTAATTGCTGATAATACCTTTCCTCCTGATTTTCCAATGAAGTGCAGTCGTTAACAATACGCTCAAATCATATATATATATATATATATATATATATATAATGCATATATAATGCATATGGTACAGATCAGGCTAGCAGTATAGCATAATATTATAATATTTTAGTAATATAAAGCAACTTCTGGAATGTAATGGATTTACTTCATAGAGTGCTCGATACATACAACTTTATACAATGAAAGATGGGGCCCGGAGAAAGCGGAATCATGAGGTAGTTTGTGTAGCGAATCCACATTCTACTATGTATATATATCTATATATATATATATATGTGTGTGTGTGTGTGTGTGTGTGTGTGTGTGTGTACATGTGTGTGTGTGTGTATATATATATTTATATATGTATATGTATTTATATATTTATGTATACGAAAGGGAACCAAACCTCCTCCTCCTCCTCTTCCTCCTCCTCATCATCATTATCATCAAACTCTTAGCGTCCATCGTTGGACACATTTTGCGTAACTTTGGAAATCCATGTTTTGAATCGTGACATCTAGCGTCAGTCTGACATTCTAGCAACATGACCAGCCAATTGCCATTTGAGTTTTCAACAAACATGGAGGTATGAAAATACATATTTTAGCTCTTTTCTGACCTCACTTCGTATATCATTTTTTTCTTTTCTATCCTCATCAGCACAGTTACCACATTCCTCAAGCAAGCTTGTAGTTTTTATTGTTATGTGACACTGCAACGTGGTGGATTTCTTCATAGCATTTTCTGAATACAAGACCCCTTAAGAAGGGTCCAATAGGTTTGTCGATAAACTCTAAGCATGGCGAAATCAGCATCGACAGAATATCAGCGAGATTTCCGCTTCAGATCCCGGAAAATCTCGTCATGCTGTTCTTCTCGACTGTCATAGTCGGTCGAGAAGCATTGAATCGAAATTTGCTTGGGCGAGCAGGAGAGCGAGGATCGGAAGCCAAGAATTATAGGCTGGCCCGTGTAGGGTCATCAGCGAAAAGAAAAAGAATATATATATACATATATATATATATATATATATATATATATCGAGAGATAGAAAGAGAAAGAAAGAGAGGAAGAAATAAACAGAATCTAATAGAGACACATGAGAAAGATGATAGTCACAAAAATAAGTAACAGACAAAAACTAACAAAACACAAGAAAGAAAGATTGTAATTTTACGAGACACGCCATACATTTGATAGGCTTAGTTCAGTTTGGTACAAGGTCACAATTGCTAATCCCCAGGTGAAAATGGAACTGTGTACTGTAGTAATGGCCTGCGGAGTTAGTTTGCTGACTGTTATTCAACAACAGCAGTATTCTAAATGTTTTCCATGGGACCCCAGGGTACTGCACGATTTTCCCAGGGGTTCTACTCAGCAAAGAAACATTGTTGCAATATACATAATAATTCTTCATAACAGATATGTCTTCACTTCTGTGACAGTAATTGTTTGTAATGATCTTAACCAATTGTGTCTCTGGATTATGTTCTAAATATTTCTTTTCCGACCGTTACATTAGTATTTAAAAATATTTTGAACTTTTTCGTGACACGGACGCTGCTCAGTCCGTAGTCGTTCATTTACCTATTTTCCTCTATAAATTTCATTCTTAAATATTCATTCGAATCTTTATTTTCTATTTGGGTTCGTATTTATTCACATAACTCCATAAACATAATCAATATCCAATAGATACATACATATGTAAGTATATACGATTCACAGAAGGGAAAGTTGTAATTTGAAGGGGTTTCTTCGAAAATGTAATCGTTGAAATGACCGCTGATCTCCAATCAGGTGCTTTTATTATATTCTTTACTTCATATGGCTCCAAGACAAAGGTGTGGTGAACTCAGTGAGGATAGCATTCAATACATTAGCAGTGTCTTCGTAAAGATACGTTCGTTTCGATAGCGTGATCTATTATTGTACAAAAGAAAAACAAGAATCTGAAGTTCAACGATACATCCACCATCTACCGTAGTATTAACAGATAGAGGAGGAAGAGCAAGTAGTCTTTCTTTGAGTCAGTTGATTCTCATACTTGTAAAATATTGCTATATCAAATATTCTGTCAGTATTATTTTGAATAAAAATCATAAATGTCCATTTTTGGGCATTTTTTCTATTACATCATAAGCAGCTGGAAAAATTGATCAGGGTAGATTTTTTTCAACAAATCACACCTTCTGATGATGCCATTCTTTTTAATGACATCATACCTTTTAGTGACATCACATTACTCCCTTCTTTCCCATTTCTGTTGTTGGGCGGAGGTGAGACTGACCGACAGACCGACAAAATAGCGTCTGATACAGATGTGTGGACACATCTAAAGCGTACTGAATACCTCGTTTTACGTTTCTTCTGTGAACAAAACCTCGTAATAACGTAAATCAATACTTCAGCAAATTAGCAGCCCAAACCTGGGGAAAAAAGGAAATATTATGGTTGCTTACTCGTCCATGGAATTGTTCACTGAAATTTGAGCCTTCTTATGAGGAACCTTCTCGATGCTATTCGGCAAGCACAAAAGGAAGTAACCCATTTTAATGACATGGATCTTATGTAAAATGCTCAGTGAAATTACACGTGCTTTACAGCGATTTTCAAGAAAACAATCCAAATTTTGAACAGGGCATGAGAGTTTCTACTACATGTAGGCCTATTGTATTTTATATAAATGTATGTCTTTCAATAATTATAACGATTCGCCTTAACAGTCGATAATTGGATCCTTGTAGTATCAATATTTGAAACCATGTGGAAAGATCATCTAAGAATGAATATAGTCAGAATAAATACTATCGAAGAAGAGATTCTATCTATGTTATTAATCCCGACTTTCAAGTTAGTAGACAAAACGGTACAACCAAGAGTGCTGTAAAACGCATGTTACATGCACATATAAAGAAAGATGGAACCTTTTGCCATCTCTGATGGCTAAGGTCGTTCAATTAATTTGTATTAAACTATATTTCAACTCCTGATAATGAATTCCATATGGCGATAAAAAAAAAGTGCAACCTATGAATTTTTGCTAATGGAGGTATTAGTGAATATTAATAATATATTAGAGTTTCTATCAGAGAATGAAGATGAAGTCAGCTCCAAATGGATGATGAAAGGTGAGCTTGTGAAAGGAGAACATTTTTTCGCGTACGTCATCTTGTAATGCACCTAGACATATAATCGGTGTTGCTTGCTGGGTTGTTTGAATCTTTGAAATCCCACATCAATGTCCATCCACTGCTTATAATTAGAATTGCCATATCATACCTGCACAGAAAGGTTATATAAGTTATATATCTGAAGTAAATGCATATATATATATATATGTATATGCATATCAGCAAAACTCTTCGTAGATTGTCAGGTAAGACGAATTCATTTCCGTAACCCATATTTCAATTACTGTGGACCTGAATTACGAACAGTAATCTAATCAATTTATTCAAAATAAATTGAAGCGTTGTAATGAAATGGATTCCCAGCAATAATTGTTAATTCATTTCTTATTAGAAGAACTGTTTTTTTGCATCGTAATATTTTTTGTAGATAAGGTACTCGGGACTGTGAGAGCCTGAGGCAGTTGCCTCAACGATCGGATATTCACACCAAACAACATAGCTGGGATTGATCAAGTCCCAGCCTGTTTTCAGGTAGCGCATCCCCCACCACAGTTCTCTTCTCCTGAACCTTAGCCAAATTTAAGCAATTTCTGCTGGCTCGATGGATAACTTGAGAATCTTCCGCTTACTGATCCCTGTAAAACACATTTTTTTCATAGCCTTCATCATCATCACCATCATCAACATCATTATCAGCCTTTTAGCATCCGCTGTTGGATATAAACCTTTTTCGGATTCGCCAGACTTTCTATCATGGACGTTGCAGACCCAATACTTTCTGAACATATCCATTTCATCATGCCTTTTTATATTTCCCCGGCCAATGTTCAGCATATGAGATCTGAGTATCCACGTTGTGAGCCGTGATGTCCATTGGTTGTTTTAGATTCAAGCTTCAAGACCAGTCCATTATCATTTGAGTTTTTAAAAATTGTTTCTATGATATTCCTG
>OY735202.1:12440487-12442987 GCA_963457665.1 Thysanoteuthis rhombus | reverse complement strand
TTGTATTTACGAAATTGAATAATGCGCGACCAAGAGAACTGAGATATGTAGTTGTTGCTGCACGTATTTCCCCTCCCAGTTTCCCCCTTGTCTTTCTTTTTTTTTTCTCTATCTCCATCTTTTCTCTCTTTCTCTTATAATAACTAGCCGGAAACCCGGTTTTTAGCTAGTTACCGCCGAAAACCTAAATGGGGCCTTTGGCTCTAATAAAAGATCGAATTTGTTCTTTTTAGGGCAACTTTAATTCAATACATCTGGCTAGAATGCAACGTTTCTGGCACTTAAATGTTGCATGCAGATAAGCATAATCATATTAGCATTAGATAGATATGTAGATCGATAGATAAATAGATAGATAGATAGATAGATAGATAGATACATTGATACCAGATCCCTATTATCGGGATGAGCACGGAAGCAGACAATATCTTATTATTATTCAGTTGAGAAACATCCGAACCTTTTTGTATTCTTAGCAGATTTTAGGGGGTACGTTAATCCAATACTTTTGATACAATTCTCTTGTTGGGTTACTGAGAAGTCACTTGCAGTTAAACAGAATCGGACTTTTAGTATTAGATCGTGTATGTTGTTGTAACACTGGGTCCCAGACTGAATGTGGATGAGGGGGATAGATTGGAAAAATGCTATGATCCTTCCTGGGAATTGAGAAAAGAAAGGTTGTGATGGTGCCCATAATTGTAGACACGCTTGGAACAGTGACAAAAATTGTAGAATAGAGATTAGATGAATTATGAATTTGAGGTAAAGTTGAGACTGCACACACTACGACCTTTCTGGAGTTTGCAAAGATATTGAGGAGGGTGCTGGAGATTTGAGGAGACGCCATTCTATCGAGAAAAAATGTACTTGAATATCACCCATTCTCTGATTTCATGGATCACACATGAGCACACATACCCAAAATCATATATATATATATATATATATATATATATATATATATATATATATATATATATATATATATATATATATATAAATATATATATATAGTATTGCCATGAATATAGTTGCAAATTTATACTATACATTTAAAAAAGAATTGAACCATGTACTATTTTAAAACAGCTCAAACCACTTGGGATCTGTAAGATGTTTGTGTATCGTGCCACGAATAGATCCTCTGAACATCAGTCTGACAAAGACAAAGAACAACTGGGCTGACCTCGAACCGTAAAGAGCTCGAGTACCATAAAATGGTGCAAAGAGAATCCGGAGAATTCGATGCTAGAGAGATAAATGTTCCTCCTAGATCAAGATCCCAGCGGATCATTATTGATCCCAGACTATGTGCCTATCATCGTAGAACTGTTACCTTCAGCTCTGATGAAAATCAGAGAGCAGATATCAAAATTGTTGTTTCAATGGTATGAAGGGATGATCACAGGAGAACCTTTTCTATTGATGAGTAGAGTTTTATTTGAAGAGTATTCCAATTGCCATCATCCCTTTTCAGTTGTGGTGTCGTTGGGAGTGAGTTTTAAAAGTTTTACCGAGCTTTATTTTTGTGAGAAAAGAGACAAAACAACTGACTCATTTATACTTCAATGATATTCTCGAGGGTCAAGTTAAACATCTTACTTGGACCATGTTCCATGTAGGAAAAAGAACGTTCCAACTTGAATCTGCTCCTGATCACAACGCAAGAGTGATCCAACATTGGCCCAAGGATAACGTTCCAGTTTTTATGAAGTCTGAGGATTGTCGCTCTGAAAATTCAGATTAAAATCTTCAGTTATGGTCTGAAATCCAGATTTAGGAATTCTTTAACGTTCTTTATCGAAAGCTGCCACCGATTTCCCTGCAAAAATCTTATGAACTGTCATCAATAAATCACCCAATTGTTTGGAGCTGTATGCAAAGCACAAAAGAAAATTTTGAATAACTTGGTAATGCGTAAAAGATAGTTAGTAGTTACACCCAGACTTACTTTGCTTTATTATTTACCTTTCCTAATAAATTTGTAAAAGTATTTACTTCAATGTTATGCACACACACACACACACATATATATACATGAGTACATACAGAGTGTTTCAAATGTATTAAGCAGTTTGCCTCAAACAATTTTCTTGAAAGACTAACAGGTTTAATAAACACCTACTTATGCAATATGTTACATGAAAATGGGCGACAGTCACATCAAACCTTGTATACGTGTATGTTTATTAGAAATCCATGTTGTTTTTTGCATCAACAAAATTGATTCTGGACAAACCATGCATTACTATATATATAATTCACTCTCCACATTGTCAAATTACTAACATATAAACATATATGTTTGTGTACATATATATATATATATATATATATATATATATATATATATATATGTATAATTAAGACAGTGGAAATTTGTCAATGTGGGGAGAGTAAGATTTGAGGAAAAACGAGTGTTAAATCTCAAAAATTGGAAAGAAATATTATCACAAGGGCAGGCTTGATGCAATTTGCTGGTACCACCAGTTTGATG
>OY735202.1:12405487-12435487 GCA_963457665.1 Thysanoteuthis rhombus | reverse complement strand
CTGAAAATCTGTGCCCGTCACTGATAAATGATGGAGTGTCTTTACAGTGTCTGCTATGCGCGACATGTTTGCAACTGAGTCTAAGTATTGATGATTTCTGGTTCAACAAGTGTCTTCTTGGCATTGATTTGCTTTGTGTAGTCCTCAAATCCGTTCATTGCAGTGTCAATATATATTCTTCCTTTTTTCCTTTTCAACATGAAGTCTATCAACTTATCCCTGGAGAGTAAGGCTTTGATAAACGGACACGAGAAATATGAGCATGATTCACGAAGACAGCTACACAGATTACCATATATGAGATGAGCTCCCAATCGTATCCAAAGGATCTGTAGACATTTCAACATCAGAATGGTTTTCAATAGTGCAATCACTTTTTGTAAATGTTTTGCTAGAGTTGATTACTTACGAGAGAAGAGTTTGGAAAAACAAACAAACAAAATAAACGGACATTAAAAGAGTTACATGTGAGTGTGGAAAAGAATACGGAGAAAAAATTGACTGTCCCCTCAGAGTCGGACTCAAAGAAGCACGATCAAAAGAGAAGAAAAAATTGGAATAGGAGATCATATCTGAAAGAATGACTTACAATATTTCTCTGGGATCAGATCAGAATTTTAGGCAAAGAACGCCGGCAGAGAGTGAGAACACTGGAAGAATCAGCGAATAGCATCGTATCAGCTAGAATGCTTATGACAAACAAGTGTAATTTTCAATTCACTCTTGCTTAGGATGATCAACAAGACTCGGTTTGGAAATCTTTTTTCTATCAAAGGGAAGAACTGAGAGAATCTCCATGTATAAATTGTGCAACAAGGTGTATCGGACGCATTGCTTAAAATGAAATGATTTATATTTCAAACGTGGCTGTGGACGTTTGCATTTTTTTTTAATTTGTACCGTTTTTCCTTTGTCCTAGCGGAAAAAACGACTCCTTCTTTTCATGCCGTCTTTGTGATTCAACCCAGCTTAAAAGATCCATTTCAAGCAGAGAATACTGCGCTTGTTTGTCAAGAATTGCTCATTTTGTTTCATACATTCTTTGCATTATCTTCTTTTCTTCCCTGCACCGATGTCACATTCTTACGTTGCAGAATGCCTTTCTGCTCAAATGATCTCACGTTGTTCAGCATATTCTACTGCACCCAGCTGGAATGTTGCAGCCTAAGCTGTCCTCCATTCACTTGGATTTTTGAGCCATTGTTTTTAAATTTAGATATTTTTTTAAACGTTTGATTTAATTGCATCAATTCACTTAAGGTTTTTTTCTTTGGATGCTTGTGTTGCTCATAGTGAGGCAACTGATGTTGTGATAACGCCATGGACAATGAATCCAGTGACTCGAGTTCAAACTCCGACCAAGGCTGTTTATGTGCACTTCGCACAAACATCCTTGCAACAGACATGAATTCATCTCTTCTACCCCTCTCAGCTATTGGTAAAATAGAAAAGCATATTGGACACTGTAGCTTTGAGAAGGCAACCTGTCAAAGAAAAGGACAATTCTGATTCCAAACCGGGGAGTACAGCCCCCTTAAGGGGGTTCGAAGCCCAATCTGACATCCTTCCGTCAGTTCCTGCAGCAAAGTTTATGCTAGACGCATCGGTCTCTGCTCCCTTCTGGAATACATCAGCGTGGCCGAGGGGCGGATTCTGACGAGGCTGAACACAGACGATTCATTCGCGTTTCACATGCTTCACAAGAGAGAAACGAATACCGTGGTAGCCAAAACATTATTGGTAACTCTGGTTGAAACCGTTGATTTTAATTATGTACACATTTTTGTGCACACATTTGAGTATAACATGACCCTACAGCATTATACACGAAAGTAATACTGTACTGACAATGAATTAATTCTGTTCCAGCAATTATAAGAACGTGTTCAGCATACATGAAGTACGATGTCGATGCGGAAGAATGTATCGTAAAACTCCAAAAGTGAAGTTGGCTTTATTTTCCGACCATAAGACTAATAATAACATAAACGAACCTCACCAAGATGAGGAGTGTCAACCAATATGAAAAATTCACATTCTCTTACCATGATAGACGACTGATTGCCAGGAGGCTGTCCACTGACTGTTCTAAATTAAGAAAATCTTAGTTTAATTTCACCACATCTAAAGTGGAGCTGGCTTCATAGCGTAATTAACTGCTGTCAAAAATGTGTGATACCAATGGAAATAGGCTCATTTGTTTCTAAAAGATAGATACATTAGTACGAAATATCATATTTTGAATGATCTTTTTTTTAATCATACACACGATTATCACATACCCGTAAAAATGAGTTATTTATGTACAGATCGACAGCAAGGAGCATGAAGCTAATTTATTGGGTAATTAACTTTTTCAATAATTCAAGCTTTGTAATATCAACATTTTTATAGTTTCGATTCGACATTAAACATGTCTTTCAGTCAGTCATGGTTTTATTTCTTCTTTTCTTTCAGTTTCAAACATCCAACACTACCGTATTCCCCATTGTTTTGCCATGACAACCCATCTCATTTTAAATTCCTGTGATTGCTTATATTAATCGTGTTCATTCATTTCACATGGGCCAATCCAGTATGAGGTTATAACAGGAATCAAACAAAACAATGATGCAAACAACTGCACACTAATACTATTAAACATACTAATTTGAAAACATGGCCTTTGTATGGATATATACCCTATTTGCAATAACCATCTTTAGTCGGAATAAAAATTGGAGTAGAGTTGCTCTCAACATTCGCCCGGAAATGACTTTTAAAACTTTTGTTCTTCACACTTGTTTTAGTGTGAAGACTTTCTTTTATAACACTGTTCCTAAACATTGCTATGATTTTATGTTGTCATAACAATACTAAGTCATAAGTTACTCTCTAATATTGAGTTTCAATAACGGCACGTAGGCCGTTCCAGATATATACACACTGTCGACTGTTCTGAAGTTATATAATAGTTCTAAAAAGAAATAAAAAAATATTACTAGTTTAGGACAGCTTGTAAAATTTCCAATAAGTTCTTCTTCTGGGTATTAATAATCTATTGTTGTTAACTTACGAAGTGTGACTCACCCCTTGCGACTTTATTTCTTGATTTATTGCCGTCAACCACGCAGCATCATTCGTTGTATCGAAGAGCCGACTTCCGTTAATCGAATATGGTAATGAGTGGTTAGAATTTAATGTTGTTAACAAAATGCTATGACAGATACATTGTTATGATAAGAAGCTTCCTTTCTAATGTCCCGCGACGGCTATAAACATTCTGCGGCGAGTGGTGGCTCAGTCGGTAGAAAAAAAAAGTTAACAAATCAATTGTTCCAGTATTGACCCCCTCCAAAAGCTAACATCAATAATTTTGAAGTACGGAAATGTTGGAAAAAAATAAATAGAAAAATTTAGTTGCATCCTATTCCTCCTCCTCCTCTTCCTTATCATCATCATCCTTTTACTTTTGGTCGTTGGACAAAAACCTATCTTGAGATTCACTAGACCTCTCTATCAATTGCGTCACGGAGCAAGTACTTTTGGAACTTGTGTAGTTCGTCACTCCATCTTATTTTCTGTCGGTCACCGTTTCGGAAATGATCTCTGGGGATCTGCATTGTGAGCCTGATGTCCAGCGGTTGTCTGATATGCTTGCAACATGACTTACCTATTGCTATTTGAGTTTTCTGATGGATTATGATATCTCTGACCCCTGTTTTTCTCTAATATACTCTGCTTTCCTGTGATACCTCCAGGTGACGTTGAGCATGATTCTCTCTTGTGCACGTTGCATGGTTCTCAGTTTGAAGGTCAATCTTTTGCTAATATTCCATGTTTCAGATCCATAGGTGACTATGGGTTGACTACTGAGTCTTTTTCTTTAGTCTCTGCCACTAAAACAAAAACTTTAGCCCTAAACTGAATCCATGAACCCAACCTGAACTTTAGCTCCTAGCTTTGGCTGGAGACTAACGAAATAAACTCAACATATCAAATCCCACTTGGTATAAAAATTTTCGTCTGGCGGAGACAAAAAAGTCCCCTAATGCCATGCTTTATTGCTTTTTTTTCAATAATCTTGTATTTCCTAAACGGCTATTTTGAATGACTGAAAGTGGATGGATTCAATTTTCAGATAACTGTATAGCTAAAATGTTGTATACACTCAAAAGACTTCCACTCTTTCAAATGAATACATTGTTTTATAAGGCTCGAGGGATTACCAACGGTATCTCGAACAATTGGTCAATATGTTGTACAATATATGTATATATATATATATATGTGTGTGTGTGTGTGTGTATATATATATATATATATATATATATATATATATATAAATTCATGAAAAGAACAGTATGTTAGATCGAGAATAACGTTATGTCTTAACGTTAATATCTTATGATACATTACATATTTAAACTTTTTGGATGGAGCCTTTGTAAAAGTTTTTAGAGCGTATACTGATACCTCAAAATAAAATGTACCCGATTCAAGCCCTGTTTTGGAAAAACTGGCAACTTTTAGTCGATGAAGATTCTAAAAGGTCTAAATCAAAGGAAATAGATCGATCAAATGATTGCTATTTTTCTCAAACTTTTGACGGTAACAACCTCTCTTTTGGACAAGAGTGTACCTTGACTGATATGGAATCCAACAAAAAAATGATGTACAAGACTGACCCTTTGAGAGTAAGATATATATATATATATATATATAAATGAAAAATATGAGGAAAATGTATATATAATCCCAAATTGCCTTGATATTCGATTTGAAATGATCTCCTGTTATCCCAGAGTGGATGTATCATTTGGCCTAGACAACGGAGATGGAATGAGCAATTAAAGAAAATGGTGCTGTATTTACTTACTAAGTTTAAGCCAAATGATACATTCAACATGTAATAATGGGTTAGCATTTTAATTTGGTTTTAATATTATATAATGCAAATTTTATATATGTATATATATATATATATATATATATATATATATATATATATATATAATTGGTATAAATTAAAGTTAGATCTGTGTAGGCTATATCGGTTTTGTTCCAATCAAGAAACTAAAATAAAGGAAGATCAATTCATTCTCCCGAACTGATATTTTAGACATTGAAATGCCGCATAGAGATATTTTTCTAAAGATTTATTTCACTCAATCTCCCTTATTGAAGAGTGTGTTGCTTCAATCCATGACGTGCGGAATGCATTGTTGTATGACTTGAAGATCAGCATTTGAAATTCCCTCAATTACACAGGCTCGAAAACCGTTCTCTGGCTCCAACAGGACACACATAACTATTCCGCCCACCAATCAAGCCTTAGGTATTCATCAGGCAATGTGAGTGCGTATGCTTGCTTATATCGAAAGGTTTCTCCTATGTTTGTTCAACTGATTGGCTGGTCCGCTTTTTGGAACTGTTTTTTTTTTTTTTTCATATTCTCCATTGCTTCGTTCATGATAAATGCAGGATTCGCTCCAGATGGTGACTTGGCATTGGACAGCGCAAGTGGTAGCCGACAAAAAAATCAAAAAAAGTAAAGGTGGAGCCGGGGATGGACGTCCACTAAAAAAAATGGAAAAAAAGGGTCTGTAGTAAGACTTAAGTAAATAAAGGAAGGAAAACTCAAGACCATAAAAAGTAAGAGAATATAAAAGAACCAGTGAGAAGTGGAATAATTGAAAAGAATAAGACCTGTAAAAAAAAGTGATAGATAAGGACTGAGTAAAGAAGAGAAGAGGGGAAGAGCTAAAAGGAAGAGAAGAAGAAGAGCATATAGAGGGTAATAAGAGGGAGAAAAAAGAAAGAAACTAATGAAGAGTAGAATATTGAAAGGAATAAAACCAGTGAAAAGGGAGTAGCAGATAAGGAAATGAAAAAGAGGAAACATCTGGTTAGTCACCCAATAGAAACCGTCACGTGACCGAAGTCTTCTGGTAGTATATCGTGTCAGGGATGATCGATTTTAAAAATTTGGAAAAAAAAATGGCACGATCAATCAATTAACTTCCCTCAACTTTAGTTGGGCACTGATCACAAAAAGTTCAGATTTTTGAAAAACAACCGTGAATACGACTGCACTCAAATTAAGGGGTCATTTGACATGAATTTATCTTGAAAATATTGAAGCTGAAGCCCCCTGCCCCTCAAAAACCTATTTTGAGGAGAATTTCTCAAAAGACAAAAGAAGAGTTTTTTTCCACATAATTTTGAGTATATGTTTCAATTTACAGACTTCTAGTTCCATTGACACGACCTGTACACGCTATACGTACATAAATAGCCATCAAGCCTGACCTGCTTGAAAACTTGAGAAATCTGTTGACAATTTCAATTAACAGTTATTAATAAAACCAATGCAGAAGAGTATACAACCAATGCATTCTCCCGATAGTCACTTATGGAGCTGAAATATGGAACCTAACGAAGAGACAGATTCGCAAACTGAAAAGCATGCAACGTGCCCATGCTGATCACAAGACAGCACAGTATATATGTAAGAAAACAGGAGTCTGAGACATCATAGAAACTATCAAAAAACTCACATGGCAATGGGCAGGCCATGTTGCAAGAATGGCAGATAACCAATGGACATCACGACTCACAACATGGATTCCCATGATTCACATGCAAAACCAAGGACGACAGAATACAAGATGGAGAGATGAACGAGACAAATCCAGAAAATACTGACTCTGCGACGCCCATGATTTAGAATTGTGAAGAAACCTGGGGAAGGTCTATGTCCAACGACGGACGTTAGAAGACTGATGATGATGATGATGATGATGATGATGATGATGATGATGATGATGAATAGAAAGCGTTAATGAAGACGACTGAGAAGGAGATTAGAATAGAAGAGCTGGGGATCCCCAAGGCAAAATAATAACAATAATAATGGTTGTTACTCATCGTTAGTCTAGCACTTGGTATGATCGGGTAAAAAAAAAAAAAAAAACTTACGGGGAAACTGAAAGAAATAGACAATCGAGGAACGATCGCAATCATCCACATGATTGCAATTGTTGGAAAACTGAATTGTGCGCTGGAATATTGTGAAGATTTGCTGTCACTTGATCTCCTCTCAATATAATCAATTATTGCGAAATCTTGATGGAAACAAAACATGTTGATGTTGAAAATCATTGGAAGAATAGGAACCATCCAAATTTGATTGTTTGGATCAGGAAAAATACGGAAGAGGGTGTTGCTCACTATGGAGCAGTGATTAGCACGTTAGTCCTGTATACAATTACCACAGCAGTGAGCTTGATTCTCACTTGGTCTCCAACCATGGTATCATTGTGCCAAAACTAAATTAAACCTAATAATAATAATAATAATAATAATAATAATAATAATAATAATAATAATAATAATAATAAGAAGAAGAAGAAGAAGAAGAAGAAGAAGAAGAAGAAGAAGACAAGAATGAAAAAAAAATGAATGAAGATCGAAAATAGAAACAGAGAGAAGAGGGGAAATAGGATGACGAATAGACGATGAAGGGAAAGTCGAAAAATGATAAGAATGCAAATGTAAAGGAATGAAATACAAGAAAAAGAAGCTGATAGAGAATGAGAAGGAGAAAGGAAAGACAAAAGAAAAAGAGAAGAATATCAGTAGCAACAACAACAACAAAAACAAGAAAAGAAAAAAAGAGAAGTCATGAACAAGACAACAACCACAAAAAACAGAAGTGAAAAAAAAACCAAAGGGAAAAAAAGAAGCAAAAGAAATGAAGAATAAAAAACTCCATGTGAAAAAAAAGGAAAAAAAAGGAGCAATAGAAAAAAAAACCGAGGAAGAACCTCCCCAAAAAATCAGTAGTCGACAAAAGGTGATCAAAAAATAGATGGAGACTACATTAATGTTTTTGTTGAGAGATGGCACAAGATTTATGGACCCTGTAGACTTTGGTCACCATAATTCATGTCTCTTGCTCAGCATCCGATTTAGAAGCTTTCACCCGACACAACAGAACCCTTTTTTTTCTTGTTTTACTTATCTCTTGTAAGTATATTTTATTAATTGGCGGGTTCTGATTTTTCATCTTGAACGTCAATATCTTATATTTTTCTTGTACCTGCTCGCTTAATTCTTTCAATTCAGGTTCCTGCCCGCTCTCCGTAACTTTAGAGCTCCCACAGGACGTTTCGCAAAGGCATAAAGCGAAGAAATAATTACTTATAATTTATATGGGAATATTTTGTAACTTTCCCAGACCCAGCTGATCATGGTACGTTACTTTAATTTGTTGAAGGTTGTTTGATGGGAGGTAAAGGGGTCTAGTATGTGTGTGTGTGTGTGTGTGTGTGTGTGTGTGTGTGTGTGAGAGAGAGAGAGAGAGAGAGAGGGTACGCACTGCTTTTATAACGCTTCGTTGCCAAAAAAAAAGGTGAGCGCTTCTCACGCTTTTTGCCCTTTTCCCAAATAAAGATCTAACTTATTGCACTTCCGTCTTAGCTTGCAAGATAGATTTGCAAAACATTGCTCAACGACTTTTTTTTTTCTCTCCCTTCCTCTTTCAAACCATTTCTTATTAACTATTATTCTTTCTTCTTCCTTTTGGCTAAATGTTCTTCCTTCTCATTTAGAAACCGTCGACCAAAACTGTCTCCATGAGTATCAACACAGGTTTCTTCAGTTTTCAAGCTGCTCTGGCTAGCTGCCTATCTATATATGTAACACGCGTACAGGTCACACCAACAGAGCTAGGAGGCTGAAAATATGAACATTTACCCCCTTATACTTAGAAAAAACGTGTATCTTGGAAAATATCCCCCATTAAGATTCTAGTAGTGGTGGGAGAAGGGTTCAATTTGCAATCTAAGTGAATAAAATAAATAAAGTAAATGAATTGGTTCCTGGGTTTATGTCCAGAAGCATTCATAAATGCAATTGGATTTATACAGACCACATTTATTCTAGGATAAGATTTTTTACAATTTTTTTTGACGCTACGGTAGTTCAATTATTGTCTGTGATGTTAAATATGTATTATATTCATTTAATATTCTATTGTACATATTAGCTGATTTGCACGAAAATAAAACTGTTTTACATGCAATTAAGACTTTCTATTTTCATCATTTTCTTCGAGAAAATCTTGGTATAGAAGTCTCAATGTTAAAAATCATACTGGAGAGTGAACTAGTTGAATGCTAATCGTATTCCCTTGATGATTATTTTGATTCATCATTTCCCTCGGCCACAGAAGAAAATCATTATTATCACGGCTAATGTTATCAGCTGGTTAATGTTACTCGAAAGAACCTGTGCAGAAGTGATCACAATTAGCGGCCTCACTTATATTTTTCTCAATTTTCAAAATACCGTCAACAAAAGAGTAACCGGTTTCCTCCGTTTGACCATATATGCTTGTATGTATGTATGCATGCATGTATGTTTCACAGAGGCCACATTTATGGAGCTAGATGGCTGAAAAAATTGAGCATTTACGTATTATCATGCCTAGAAAAAATAAGACGATCCCATTAATCCTAAAAGAAGGTGTATAATCAATGCATCCTTATGGAACTGAAATATGGAATTTAACCGAGAGACAGATCGGCAAATTGAGAACCATGCAACGAGCACATAAGAAAATTATGCTGGGCCTCACATGGAGAGACCACAAGACAGCACAGCACATCCAGGAAAAGACAAGAGTCAGGTACATCATAGAATCCATTAAAATCTCAAATGGCAGTGGGCTGGCCTTGTTGCACCAATGGCAGACAACTGATGGACATTGCAACTCACGACATGGACGCCAGAGATCACATGCAGAACCGAGGCCGGCAGAATATTAGATGGAGAGATGAGCTAGACAAATTCAGAAAGTACTGACTCTGCGACGCCCATGATAGAGAAGTGTGGCGAATCCTTGGGAAGGTATATGTCGAACGATGGACATTGAAAGACTGATGATGATGATGATGATGTCTAGAAAAAAAAGAGTCATTGTAGAAAAAAAATTCCATCGAAATAGGTTTTCCTGGGGGTTTAAATTTGGAATTGAGTTCATGCTAGATTGACCCTCAGTTTGGGCCCGGTAGCATTTATACTTGCGTTCAGATAATTCAGACGTTTTTATCTAGTAATAAATGCCCCACAAATGTCGAGAGAATTAACTTATTCATTGAACAATCGCTCCTTTTTTCCCATTCATTTAATTGATCAGCCCTTATGCTGCCAAGAGAAAAGCATGTGGCATTTTCTATTGAGAGACTAACCAGACTTGTTTCTTTCTTCCACTTCATTCCTCTTCCATTCACTCTGCCTCCTTTACATTCCTCCCGTACCCTCCCCCTGTCTCTATCTCCCTCTCTTCTTCTTTCCCCTTCACTCCTTCACTTTCCATCACACTTTTCCCCTTTCTTTCCTATGGTACTTCCACTTTATTCATCCGACAAAATTTATACCTTGCAGCTGTCATCTAAAATACATGGCGTAGTAAAGTAATCTACAGTTCCTGTGCGTAAATATTTACACAACATCCACATATTTCAAGCGAAATGCATTCATTTCTCCTTCATGTTTTCATATATATATATATATATATATATATATATATATATATATATATATATATATATATATATATATATATATATATATATATATATATATATATATATATATATATATATATTTCTACTGAGATGCCTGGGGTTGCTTACCAATTTTCCACCTCCCACGAAGTGTTCAAGTCCACGTGAAAATATGCATTTTCAAATGCTCATTTTCAAGGCAGGCAGGCAGGCAGGCAGGCGCACAACCCATGCATATATATATATATATATATATATATATATATATATATATATATATATATATATATATATATATAGTTTAACATATATTATTAAAAAATAAAAAAAAACTGTCTGTTTAATAATTCAATGGATTTTCATGGTTTGTGTACAAACCTTTCATTGATCCCATCGAAAATTTTAGAAATGTTTTGCAGTTGTTAAATCTATATATTTCGACCATCTTTCGACCATTAATAAAAGGTTTGCATGCAAACTATGAAAATTAACAGAGATAATTTAGTAGAGACAGTTTGTCTGTCAACAATTTATGAATGAAGGATATGTGCTTCACTATACTCTTTTTCAATACATATATATATATATATATATATATATATATATATATATATTTCGGTCTTTACTAGGTGTCCCATTGTTTGAGCCATAAGCCATATCGAGTCAAATTTAGTAACATTAGCAGTCACCCTTACTTATTCTAGCCAAGCAATAGCAACAATATTCCTGCTACACTGATTGTCACCCTCGACAGATGATAGCCAGTTATCTTCTTTTCTCTTTCTGTCTTTTTCTCTCTCTCTCTTTATCGCTTTCTAAATATCTTTTGCCATATATCTATATTTATGTCTGTCAATCTATCTATGTATCTCGCCAGTAGCTAACATGTGCTTGACTGCTGTAGCTGACACACGGACACATTTAGTTATGCCTGTGTGTAAGTTTTCAGGCAAATAGTTTTACTGTCTTCCTTTCTGTTTCCTATTTGTTTGCTGAGGGGAAGAGTGAGCTTTATATGACTGAGATCTTCTAAAATCTTAAACTATCCTTAGATAACGTAAATATCCTGTATTATCTGACGGGCACTAGGCTAGTATATATATATATATATATATATATATATATATATATATATGTGTGTGTGTGTATGCAATTTTCTTCCAACTCTAGAATGGAGCCCTGTAATAGATGGGGAATTATGCGTAAGTAGATATGTCGCTAACTACGGTCCTACTGACCGTCCACTTCTGCGTAGGGCTGGGATAGGGAATCTGCCTCTTGGTCTGAATCGAAGCAGCACGAGAAGGGATACTGGATAGTCTGTAGCCACACTGAAAACTTATAATACAATGAAACAGCTGTCTGTTTATATATACACACTCATATATAGATATGAATGGGTATATACATACATATGTATGAGTGCTCAAGTGTTCGAGTGAACTTTATACGTTAGTGTGTGTACGTATATGGGCCGTGGGTACTTATTTAAGAACGTGCATTGAAATACCAACGAATTCATTGCAGTGTGAAAAGCAATCTCCGAATGGTCGTTGCAAATGCTTCACATATCCCAAATTTGTTAACATATATACCTCTCATCGTTAACATATGTAAGGCAGCCGATTTGAAATATGCCCTTCGGAGGAATTTGCCCATTTCATTCTCGCAACGACATGAAACGAAACAATGAGCGAAGCAGAAATCTACAGTAGTGCCATATTCTGGTGGTAAGACTTACTGTAATTCATGCTTTATATCGTTCCTTGGTGCCAATGCTACCAGACTGTTCCACAGGAGGAATCCGGACAAAGAGCAACAACAAAGCGAAAGACAGGCCCTGTTCATTTTCAAAGGGATGAAATATCGCTGGTATGACTCATTTCATAGAACTTCTTACCAGTGCGATCTTCATTTATTCTGTCCAGTTTTTGATGCCAAGCGCCTTTGTTAAGCATGTACATTTTTTTTCTCTCTGTCCGGTTCGAAGATGGAAAGGGGAAAACCGAAGTGGGCAGTATGAAATATGTAAAAATAGATCCTGTGTCACCTTTTATGGAAAAAAAAACTAAAACAAAGAAAAAAACCCAATGTTAGAATCAGAATTCCAGAATACAAGGCAATCCTCATTGATTCTCTCTCCAGCTTCTCTTTTTACATTATTTTCTGAAATTCCCTTGCTGTTTATTTATTCATCAATTAGAAAATTCCCGGATAGATAGATAGATAGATAGATAGATAGATAGATATGTGTGTTGTGTGGATGTCAATTAATCCGACAGAATGGTTGACAAGGTGAAAGTGAAGGATTTGAGGGAAAATGTGTTTCAACTTGAAATATTTTACATCTTGAAACAAACCTTGTATCATAAGAATAATTCTTATAAGGCTAGATGTTTTTCATCGGCGTCTTCAGGAGCGCCTCTGCAATGCAGAAAAAACTGTTGCAAATGCAGTTCTCACATGTCCGGATGATATACAAAACTTAGAAAAAAACATCAAATCAGTGTTTTTGTTGTGAAAAGAAAGGGGTGAGTATCAGTGAATCTAGTTTTAAGTAGATGGAGGAAAACTTGCTTGTTAAGGGTCAGATGTAGTAGATGGTATGTCTTTGCTTTGGCTTGAGGGAAAGTGTCGATTGATACGTGGTCTCTTTTTGTTTTAGTTCCTGAGTAGTTGTAATCATGGAGTGCGTGTCTGCGATTAGTATATTTTTCTGTGTATATTTTTTTCCTTTCTTGTGTGTGTGTGTGTGCACGCACGTCTGTATATGTATGTGTGTTCGTGTATGTGTGTTACCAGAGTATCGATTGATATACTGAATATTCCTACCAGGATGTGACGGATTACCAATCACCAGGATCCCTAAGCTGAGTTTTAGTAAGATTCCTCTTGGCCTTGCCCATCTCTGGCCTACCCAGCCACTACGTTGAATTCAATAATGAGACTTAAAATGACGTTCATTAGTTTTGAAAAGAAGTGTCTACAACCAATGTGCCCCCCCAAACTAACCAAAACACTGATACTCAATATAATAACCATGCAACGTGCAGAAAAGCCTGATATCACATAAAGCAGCCACAAGACTGCACAGTTTATGGTGGGGAAAACAGTGTCAAAGATGCAATTAGAACCATTAAAAAACTCAAATGGAAATGGGCAGGTCATGTTACAAGACGGTCAGACAACCGTAGGACATCACAATACACAACGTGGACCCTAAGAAATCATACACAAAATTGTGGCTAACTAAAATAAGGTATCGTGACAAACTAAACAAGTTCAGAAGTACTGGCTCTGTGACCCTACGATCGAGATGTCTGGCAGAAAGTTCTATGTTTAACGATGGACGTTAAAAGGCTTACGATGAAATAACTGATATGATTGTACAAAGAGGAACTGATCTTGTATTACACATGCAAAAGTATTTTTGTTCACTCAAACAATTTTTTGTTGTCTCCATCCCCTCCTTTTTGGCCCCCGTAGGCTTACTCAGCGTAATTGTTAATACAACACAGCTAAAAGGCACTTCAATGACATTTGTGTCTCTTTTATTGATTCAGATAACTATTCACGTCATTTATATTTGTGTTCAGTTGAATTTGGAAGTACAAACGGCGTGCAGTTGACCAATTGTAAGCGCTGGACCGACCAGGAATAGATGGACATAAAGGCATGGCATTTGTTTTAGATATAGAGATTTTAGATTAGAATCCCCAGTGATGGTTTGAAAAAGAATGGAGGGACACACGGGGATTCGGTCCATACGTGACGCTTGAGCTGTGTTTAACACAGTTTGGGCGCTAGAACAAAAGAATCTATCGACTTGAATATATGTAGTTGATGAATGAAAGGAGCATATATATATATGTATATATATATATATATATATATATATATATATATATATATATATATATATATGTATGTATGTATATATATATATATATATATATATACATATATGCATATATATATGCACAAATATATTAATATATAGTTATATGTAGATGTAGATATTCTGATTTATGAGTGTAGATAAACACATCTCTTGTAAATACATACACAAACACCATAAAAATGCCAACACATACGAATACAATCATACACACGTATGCACTCGCTTATATATTCACACAGACATACTCTCTCACACACACACATTCACAAAAACACATATATTTATCATACATATATATGAGAAAAAGTACCTTGCTTAAATTATTAATTTAATTAATTTCATTATCACTGTGGCCTAAGAAGTCCGTCTGAAAGTATCCAGTCATTCAATATTAACGGAGAGTAACCCACCTAAGACAATAGCACATTAGCCTGCTTCGAAGTGTTCCCCCTTTGGACCCCATACACTTATCCAAGTATACTCCCATTGAGAATGACTTTTATACATAATCAGATGACTTCAGTGAAATAAATACTCATAAATAGCTTGATTGTATATTTTCCTTAAAGACCATCGAATAATGTCTTATTTTGATCAAGACTACTAGATCACATAATGATTTGTTCACAGTGGATATGTTGAGCTTCCAGATGATCTACGAGTGCTTGCATAATGAAATAACATGATTACGATTACGGACATTAATATTTAAGAATTAAAAAAAAAAGAAAAAGCGTATACTGTATTTCACCAAGTGAGAGTTGCCCCCCCCTTATTTCTTGAGTCTACATATCACGAAAAATTGCCTTTTTTTTTTATAGAAAAGATTCTTTATCACGTGACACTGTATCACATCCCTTCTGCTCAACTTTCGCTTCCTTACGGGCTAATGTTGGCCCCTTGGAAAAATACTGGTCTAAAGCACGGGGTTTTGAAATCGGAGGCCATAAAAATAAAGCTTGGGGATCCACAGGAGTGCTCCCCCTCAACCACAATTAGCAAATCTTGTAGAATCCTCATCAATCGCACTGCAATCGAAAAAAAAAACACAATTATCGCGTATTGACCTGTACCATATACACGGATTCAGACAAATGTAGTTTAAATAAACATGGTTTTTAAACGTATTTTTATTGTAGATCATTAATCAGTCCAAAAACTAACCAGAACAATTCCTCTGTAGAAGGAGTCCTTAGGTTTTTGGAGTTTCGAAACTACTGGTCTAAACTATAATGTTATGTATATATATATAACCCAGGAAAAAAAGTATAGCTCAAATATGCTCTTGAAAATAATAGCATATAGATATTTGATTGATAAATGTCTATCGATACGTATAACCATTTGGCCAAAATGTATCTCCCAGAGAATATACGAATATAAATACATCAACATTTTATATATATACATATATATATACATATATATGTATATATATGAAATATATATATGTATATATATATATATATATATATATATATATATATACATATATATATATATATATATATATATACATATATATATATATATATATATATATATATATATATATATATATATATATATATATATGTATATATAAATATAAATATAAATATAAATATAAATATAAAGAGGTTCAGATAATCTTTTCTTCTGAGACGTTTGCTTATTTTTCTAGTGGAGCCATCGGTTGGTGAAAAGCCAGGATTTTGAATCCAGATATTGAAGGCAGGCAATCATTCTTTTTCCTACTTGCTGAGTAGAAACTTCAATTCTCTATTCTTTTAAGCCTGCTGAGTTGGCTGCAGTAATTACCGATGGAAAGAAACCTAATCCATCAAAGCATTGCAACTGTAGTGTATTTGATCCTCACTTAGTACATACTAGTGTACCTAGGCAATCTTGGACATTTTCCTGCGGTGCAGATGTTCAGCAGATTGTCTTGCAAGTCATTATTTCTGCAGTGATTCGATATTTATTAAGTGGATAACACCTGTGGCTTTCTGTCAGGCTACGTTACTGCATGGATTTATTTCTGTCTGCGATTGTAGATTTCGGAAGAGATATCTGCTTCATATTTATGAATAATAAAAAAAACAGGTGCATGTTCTGTTCCACGGTAGTTAAAAACACTAGAGGGTAAAAAGAGTATACGAAACACGTGCAATCTGCTCTGAGCATATCTGATTTAGCGCTGATTGCAAAATTGAAAAAACAAAAACAAAGTAAACAAAAAGCTAAAAACAAAACAAAAACAAAATAAAAACAATAAAACCAAGCTTGATTGCTGCAGGTTCAAACTCCACTCTTACTTCTATTCCAATTGATGATAATGACTGCATCTTTGTCGTAAGTATATGATTTGACAGCTTAGCTTAATTGATGTGATAGTCTACTAGCAATCACTATGTCGTGATGGTCAGGATTTGTCAATTTTACGTATAGGTTTGGTTCAGAGAGACGGGATAGACAAACAAGAGGTTCACTCCCCTAGATTCGGTGATGATTGTTTTTGTTGTTGTTACAGGAACGAAACAAAAAGTCAAATCCAACTTCGACTCAAGTCAGACTATTATTTGATCGATCGATGGATATAAAAGAGGTCTGGTTGATCAGTTGTGCCGAGAACGCTGTATATTTATTATTGGAGATATTGGTCGGTATTCAAGCCTAGTTTATTGAATCCAGATTCTCAAAGCAGGAAATCATTATTTCTCCACTTTGAAAGCGTAGTAAGTAGAATCTCTCATTCTCTATTCCTGTGATCCTGCTGAATTGACTGAATTAGTCATCTATATCCCACACACACCAAGAGTTAGTAACTTAATCCTGAGATGGTAA
Source organism: Thysanoteuthis rhombus (assembly GCA_963457665.1). Classification (NCBI taxonomy): domain Eukaryota; kingdom Metazoa; phylum Mollusca; class Cephalopoda; order Oegopsida; family Thysanoteuthidae; genus Thysanoteuthis; species Thysanoteuthis major. The sequence continues at coordinate 12,418,207 of OY735202.1, read as the reverse complement.
GAAGTACCCACGGACCTGCGACTGATGAACCCTGAAAATCTAAAAAAGAATCTAAAAGAATCTAAATAAAAATAATCTTAGAAAAATTGGTGGGAGTGGCGCAGTTGAACTTGGCGCTGCCACTGAATAATCTATCAAAAAATTGCAACTGGAGTGATTTGATTCCAACTGGGTACTTACTCGTGATCTCGTACCGAATTAAACTAATCTTGGGTGTTTCCCTGAGGTGCAGATGTTAACCAGATAGTCTTGCAAGTTATAACTACTTGTGTCTTTGTATCAGGCTACCCTCCAGCATGGATGTATTTCTGCCTGTGATTGTAGATTTCGGAAGAGATATCTGCTTCATATTTACAAATAAGAAAAAAACACGTTTCATTTCATGGTAGTTGAAATACTGAAGAGTGAAAAGAACGAAACACGTGCAGTCAGTTATACTAAGAGCAGATTGCAAATAAAAAAAATTGAAACTAAGTAACAAAAATTAAGACACAATACATAACAGACCTTGTTAGTCACCTAACAGAAACCATCATGAGACCAACATCTTTTGGCAACGTGTCGTATTGGGGATAATCAATTAAAAAAATGGAAAAGGCGATGAGATAAGTTACCATTCTAGACTTTTCTTTGTTGGTGATCACTTAAAGAACACTACACATAATAGATGTCGTTAGTCACTCAACAAAAACCGTTTCGTGACCAATCTCTTTAGGAAGCATGTTAGGTCGGGGATGATTGGAAAAAAAGGGTGATCAATGAATGAGCTACTTTTCTCACCTTTCGTTGGGTGGTGATCATTAGAAAAATCTGATAAAAAGCCCATAAATGCTGGTAGGTACAACCTAAGGGACCAATTTAGCACAAACTCACAGTTCTAATTGGACCACCATCAGAAAAAACTCATGGCGGAAAGGAATTAAGGAAAGAACCCCAAACGCGTTTTGTAGACATGATGAAATTTTCAAGTTCTTAGCTTTATTGGTACAGCCTATACGCATGAAACATACATACATACATACATACATACATACATACATACATACATACATACATACATAGCCAGTCAACCAGCCAATCAAACTGTTGAAAGCTTTGGTGACAGTTTTGTTTGATGGTTTCGAATATTGGACAACCTGAAACGTTCGTTTTATTCTTGTCGTTGGATGGCATTTAAAGCATTTAGTTTTTAACTAATTCTATTGAAGAAAAATATTGTTTCTGATTGAATTGTGACAGCTGTCATATTAGCACATTATTTAAAAACGATCGTAAATATTCGCGTTTTCTGCTTTATTGATTCTAACACTGAACACGAGAATAAAAAAAGCAAAGTTTTTAGCGAAATATATTTTTATATTCTATGATAGGTAAAATGTATCTCATGCACAATAAGGGTTGATGCAGTTTATCGGGAAAAATTCTTGGAATATTTGAACTGAATGAGAAAACTATATGGACTAAGATTAAAGTGACTAAAAAAAGAAAGAAAGAAAAGAAAGAAAGATAAGTAATGGAGAAAACAATGCTGGTAGCTGCATGGTAAGACAAAACTTCAATTCTTACTGTAGATGATTACCACAACTTTTGTATTGTATATATCATGATTAAAAAAATCTATCTGTATTTATTTATTAGAATTACCAAAGCCATTACTTAACTTGGAGATCGATCTTTTGATTGTATCTAAAAATAGTCGATTCAGCTCAGTCAGTAAGATAACCCCCTGCCAATCAGTTATTAGTCAGTTCAAATCCCAGTGGAGGAATGTGAATTTTACACCCCTCAATTTGGTGAATATTGTTCTTGATGTCCTAGATATTGCTACGGTTTGGACTTTGACGAAGGAAAATGATATCGAGTACAATGAAAGGAGGAAAAAGAAAAAAGAAAGACAGAGAGACAAAAAAGGGAGGGAGAAAAAAAGAATGATATGGAGTAGAATGAAAGCAGGTGAAGAAAAAGAAGAAAAAAAGAAAGAGAGAGAGAGAAAAGAAAGGAATGAAAACGAGAATAACAAAAGAAAAAAAGAAAAGAGAAAGAATGTAATCCAAAAAAGAGAGAAAAAGAAAGGAAGCAAAAGAAGAGGTGAAGAACTGAAGTTGGCAGAAAAACAAACAAGAAAAAACAAAACAAAAAAAACCCTAAAAAGCACTCAGAGAGCACATACATCTGCCAATCCTATCGTCACTAATAATTAAATTCACAACATGTATAACTATGGTGCAGAGGGGTAACAATACAAAGACAAAACTCTTTGATCTGCTCCCTAATTCAATGGATTCTTCATAAGCCTTTTGCCCACCCTTCCATTGTCATTGAATTTCTATGAGAACTTTTTGCGATATCGGGTGGTCAAACAGGAGTGAATGAATGTGAATAGAAAATTGATCAACACTTCCTTACCCCATGTCAAACTATTCTAGAAAGATTCATTGAAATCCATCCGTAACTTTTGAAAATATTGTGTTGGACTATAGCTCCCGTACCGGTGAGGTAATTGTAAAATGATTTCCTCATCAGCTGCAGAATTTAATCACTTCTTCCATAGCCAACGGTCCATCCAAACACAAAATTTCATTGAAATTCACCCGGGTATAATCTGCAGACAGACATTACAGACAAAAAGGCAGGGAGACAGGAATCAGTAAGTACGATGGCTGTCCAAAGAGAAATCGAATTTTTTGCTCCCTCTGATCTGTAGAAATGATTGTCAGACTTTTACAGATAATTACCTGTAAGGCAATGATTTCAACGATTGCAGAATGCATTGTCTTAATGTGATTGTAGCCAGTTGACTTGGGAAGAAAAGAAAAACCCCAAGAACCACAAATGCATTGCTCGAAGGTTCGTTCCAGCTCCTGCAGATCGAATACTAACCAACATTTCGTGATGCAATTTTCTTTTTCATGCAAAAGTCTGGAATCACTGATATACAGCATAACAGTTGCAAACATAAAAAGTTGCAAAATGTTTTGGATATTTTTTTAGAACGGCTTCGTGCACATCTTTCAACTTCGTTGGCAAAGGTGGAAGCGGAGGAGGGGTTATAAAGGTTGATCCTTTTTCTTTCCATAACGTAAACAGAAAATATCAATCGTCCTATCGATTAATCATGATCGATTTCTTACTTAATCACTGGATAGCAAAAATCTGTTGACCACTCGAGAAGAATAAATCCCATTGTCATATTTTGAGCGTTACTATTTCAGCTTCTGTTCGAGGTCACGTTCTATCGATTAAGATGGAGACGGAAATTGAATTTTGGCAAGTGCACCCAGTGAACTTTGACCAATGTGGAAAATAACCTCATATATATATATATATATATATATATATATATATATATATATATATATATATATATATATATATATATATATATATATATATATATATTGTCCTGTAAATTTTATACTTTTATGGTGGTGTTGAACATTAACGTTCAGGGAGAGAGTTTTTACGATGTTATATCATGCAAGTCGGTTACTTTCTGATCATTGTAAATGTATTGTGTTCAGAATTTCATACATGATTTTTTTACACATAATTTTACTACTATTATATGTATAATCCTATGTATGACACAAGATACACACACACACACACACACCCACACACACACAAATATATATATATATATATGCTTGTATATAATCCTAAAAGCTTTACACTTTTGAACACTAAACAAAAAAACAAAAAACTTTACAAAATTTCTATTGCATAAGTTCAGTCTATCATTATCCAATATCTGTCAATGCAATCTATGTAATTCTATTCAGTCCCCCCCCCCCTGTTTTACATATATTTTGTTATTATGGTATATTACGTAAATTTTTGTTGTTGAAATCATCAGTTGTTTATTATGTAACCGTTTCGGGGATTATAAGAATAAAACTGTTACATCAACATGACACCCCAGCAGCTTTGATTAACACCACCTCCTCTTCAACTATGATTTTAATATATAGCTCACGACATACATGTAGTTTGTTATTATACGTAGGATACCATCATAATGTATTGTATATGAATGTCATTCTATAGGACGCATCATTCATTTTTTTAAAGACAAGGTTTACTTGAAAAAAAAGTATATATACATATTAAACATATCTAACGATGAAGGATCAGTAAGTATAACAACAGACGTCTCTCACAATTTATGCCACTTATATATATCGAAGTCAAAACTCCCCAAAATATTTTTTAAAAATTCATATCTATATCTATGTATGCTATATCCCAGATAACAAGCACATTTTCTCCAAAACGATACATATAATTCAAACAAACATTGTTGAAAAATCTGTCGATTTAATTTTTGGGGCTATTTTTTTCAGTTCGCAAGTAAACCCTGTTATTGGTGCCATCGAAGTTTTAAAGAAAAACTTTCAGAAGTTGGTGGTTTGAGATCTCTCGAACATCATTGGTCATTATCATGACGGTGATATTCATAAAGTTATCAGTACTACTTTTTACTACTAATTTCCCATCCACATTTGAAGTGTTTTGGAACTAGCGCAATCATAAATGAATCTTCAATGTGTTACTGAAACTAGCGTAACACGCTGACGATGTCATCTGCGCCTGAGAAGATATTTTTTCAATAATTTGTTGTTTTGCTTGAATCAGAAGAGCCTAAATATTTTGAAGTCTCACCCTGGAGTTGTTTTTCTTTTTGTATTGTTAACAAGGAGCAGACGAATATTGGCTGTTGGGACATGATTCTTAGAAATGTACAGGTAGATGACGTTCTGGTTGTTGAGGTAACATGTCAATCTGCCAGAGAGGGTTTTAGTAATATAAGTAAGAGGCTTTTGTATTGCTGTTGTTGCTATATATTATGTTTCTCTCATGAAAAACGCGTAGAGTTTACGTCTCTGTATATATATATATATATATATATATATATATATATATATATATATATATATATATATATATATATATATATATATATATACTTGATTGACCCACGTTGTTTTCTCCTTGATGGAAATTGTCCACTGAAGCCTGAAATTAGTTTTATCCAATATGGACTTTAAACTTATTCACCAATAGTTCACTCATGTTTTTTCAATCATTCTAAAAGTGTTTACTGAACGTAATATGGCTGACATTTAATCTATATCGCACGGGCACTCGACCAGTGCAAAATAGCATGAGATAAGGAAATGACCACAATCGGAAGGAGTATCGACAAATGGAGGGTGATCAACTAAAAAGAGCCATCAAGTGCCCTTGCACTGCCTTCTGATATCAGATTTTCCTCTTGTCTTGTATTGCTGTAATCTAAATACACGTACAAACACCTGAAGTGGCATCACTGACTTCAACTCTGCCGCTTATGGCATTTAGTATTCCCCTTCAAGTACTGACCAGGCTCAACGTTTCTCAACTTGATTTGGCTGTAAACAAGTCAGAATTGGCGGTGAAAAGCAGAATGGGTTGAAAGAGAATATAGTGGGAGGTTGGAAGAAAGAAGAAGATAGAGGAGGGATTGAAGAGATTTTATATAAGACAACTGTGAATGAGAAAATGTTTCTGTTTGTGTTGGAATTCGTGTACGAGGAGACATATACTAATCGTTGGTTACTGATGCATAGATACATTCAAAGTTACGAGATAATGTTGGCTCAATCATGTAAGTAAGATCAGGCTACTTGCATAAAAAATATCAGCGTAGTAAATCATGGTATGACTGCTTCTTTAAAATTTAATAATAAAATGGATCAACCATGAAACATGTGTTGGTGATTTCTCTCTCTCTCCATCTCTCTCTCCCTCTCTCTCTCTCTCTCCCTCTCTTTCAATATATATATATATATATATATATATGGTCTGGAAGGCTTTACAGCTTTGAACACAAAACATCGAAAAAAACTTTTTCAAAAGACTTTTTTTGTGTCACTTCAGTCACCAATTTCCTAATATCTGTCAATGCAATTTATGTAATTTTCTTTAGTGTTTTCCCCATTTCACATTTTCTTTGTTATTATGACACGATGTATGGATTGTTTCTTGTTGGGACCATCAGTAGTTGGCCCAGTAACCGTTTCGAGGATTTTGAAAACAAAGCATATATATATGTATATATATTTATATATATTTGTATATAGAGAGATAGAGAAAGAGATAGAGAGATAGATAGAGAAAGAGAGAGAGAGAAAGATCTATTGCTCGTTTAAACGACGTATTGGGACATGGTATTCTTTCATCTAGATAAAGAAATCGACTGGTGATTCTGCGGCAAGGAAACGCCCTTCTCCAAGTTGTACATGCTGCACAAGACGAAAGGAAATTCAAAAGATATCTCGTCATCACTCCTGGAATTCTCAAATCAGTCTGTCTTTGAATAACAAAGTAAAACAAATGGTGATCATGGAAATATCCGATATCATGCGATAACATCCAACGTATTTGTACGAATGAAGTCATTATCTACTTAAGTTGAGCGTGATTTTTATGGTAAAATGCTTCGAATATGAGGTATACAGTGAAAATCAAACCACTCAATTGTGAATGATCAGTAAGATAAGCTTACCAACTCAGCGCCGTATCACGCTAGTGCGAGAGCTGAAGCATCTTTTATAAAGTGGCCTTAAAATATAAAAATGCATGTCAATATTAAAAGAAATTTTTTAATTACATAGTAAAAAACTTTTTTCATTGGTTCAATGACAAGATAATACAACAAACATATCTGACATTTCAGTAATAGCATTAGACACTGTCAAAAACTGTTAACACAGGTTTCTTCAGTTTTTAAGTTGTTCCGGCTGGCTATGTATGTATCACGCGTAGAGGCTGCCTAAATGAAGGTAGAGGGATGGAAATTTCAACATATACTCCTAATTATGCCAGCAAAAACGTTTCGTTTCTTTCAGATTTGTAATAAACGTTTATGCTAAATTAGTCTTTACTATTTTTCTCCCGACTGCATCCTTGCTCGTTTTCTTAAAATTCAAATTCTTTAATGATCCAACAGAAAGCAATAGTTGTAGCCTATTGATGGATCCCCATTTTTACAATTTTTCAACTGATCACCCCTTACTCAGAATGTTGCTGAAAGATATCGGTCACGTGACGATTTCCATTTTGTTCACAAATCAGAGCTATTCGTTTTTTTTTGTCTTGATCTTTGTGCTGCGACTATGACTTCAGTTTCCAATACATTTGTATACTTGTTTTGTACATTGCTTAGATACCAAGCCCCTATGGAATATGAGGGCAGTATATAACTGTAGTAATAGACCAAGTGCCGAATCACTGAATCGGCTTAGTTAGCTTGCTAGCATTAAGCCCGGGGCGCTTAACAATGTAGGGCCAACTGTATACGTCACACTAACTATATATTTGATTCAGCACGGTGCTAACCATCACACCACAACGACGAAGTGTCCTATTTGCATAGATAAAGTTGAGAGAAAAAGAAAAGTTAATAAACTGTTCTTTAGAGATGTATCCTCAAAAAAAAAAATGAATGTTAAATCACAAAACATCTGGGATTTATAAATAAGAGTAGTTTTTTTTTCGAAGTATAGATTTGGGTTCGTCAATTTCAGCTAAATTTAGAGACCGAGCGCCCTTTTAAAACACATTCGCACTTTTGTTTCTTTTTTGAATGAAAGAAAAATCAATTTTCGTTTCTCTCTCGGCAGATTAAACATCCACAGAGCCAGATGTTTCTCACGGACGTTTTTCGATTCACTTTTATTGAAATTTTTTGTCACGTCTCTTATTTACTTGAGGTTTTCTCTTCTGGAAATTTTAGTTTTTACTAAACGAATCAAAAAGCAAAATCACATTAAGTGCTTTTTGAAACTTCCCATCTCACAGTTTTATTCTTTTTATCATGGATGATTTTAAATTGATAAAAGCAACGCTTGTTATAGTCTTTATTGTCTTTCATTATTTACCTAACTCAGCTTTGTTGGGTACAAGGCAAATTATTTGCTAGGGATCTATCTCTGAGCTCTGGCGCCGAAACGAACAATTTCATTATTTCAACCTTCTATCCGTACTTTTGAGGTTCGAATAGAAACAGCTGTTGAGGCTTCGCTGATTTAAACAAAGGCTAGAGTTCACATTCATGTAGCTTTTGCACGAAAATCCAAGGCATGAATCCATCTCTATTTACTGATTGTTCCAAGTCTATTCATAATACTTGTAATAACGCTACAAATAAAGTTTCTCTTGACACCTAACTACTAATAATCCCATCCTATTATGTTTTCCAGTACATTTCAATAGTAAGGAAATCGCAACATATTAGTATGGTACGAAACCATAGACAAATCATTAAAAATGCATTCTCATATGATCTATCTGTACAGTGAATAACGTTTGTTTCTACCGACTGAAAAACCCTCTCAACCTGACTTTCAATGCATTTCTATAGTAAAATCATTTACCACACGAGTACGTTGAACATGGAAAAGCTCTACAATCTTTTTAATGCAAATATGTGCATATTATTATTATTATTATTATTATTATTATTATTATTATTATTATTATTATTATTATTTGCAATCTCACACCAGTTGCCTGGTGGTAACCGCTGGAGTTTGAGTGACAGCAAGTCTCCTCAAGTCTCCAGCCCTTCTCTCCTAGTTCTAAGAGGCCATAGTAATACTGCGGTTTACCGTTTCACACCGGTTGTCCAGTGGTCATTGCTGAAGGCTGAGTGACAGCAAGTCTCCTCAAGTCTCCAGCCCTTCTCTCCTAGTTCTAAGAGGCCACAGTAATACTGCGGTTTACCGTTTCACACCGGTCGTCCAGTGGTCATTGCTGAAGGCTGAGTGACAGCAAGTCTCCTCAAGTCTCCTGCCCTTCTCTCCTAGTTCTAAGAGGCCACAGTAATACTGTGGTTTATCGTTTCACACCGGTTGTCCAGTGGTCATTGCTGAATGCTGAGTGAAAATAAGTCTCCTCAGGTCTTCAGCCAACATCTCTTCTCTCTTTTGCCTATCATGCCACGTCCGTGGTTTACGTTTCTGCTTTGATTTCCCTTCCTCTGTTAGGCCACTGTTAACAATTAGTGTTGCAGTCTTTATATTTCCAGCGCATTTCCAAATAATTCTTCTTCTTCTTCTTCTTCTTCTTCTTCTTCTTCTTCTTCACACCAGTTGCCTGGTGGTCACACTAGGGGATTGAGTGACAGCAAGTCTCGTCAGGTCCCCAGCTTTCCTCTTCACACTTTCACAGTGCACAGCGCTGGTATTGTTTACAGTTCCAAATCAGTTGCCCGGTGGTTTTCCCTAAGGGCTGAGTGACAGTAAGTCTCGTTACATCTCTCTCCCTCACCTATTACAGCAGCACTGTGGGTTGGTTTTGTTTTTGTTTTCCTCCTCTCTTGGCTAGGGCACTGCTAACAGCCTGGGTCGTTATCATTATTATTATTATCATTATTATTATTATCATTATTATTATTATTATTATTATTATTATTATTATTATTATTATTATTATTATAACTACAATGATAATGATGATGATAATCATCATCAGCAGCATCAAATCAGTCAGTCTCAAACAATTTATTTAAAGCGTTCAAAATAAGCAGTCTTTTGTATATATATATATATATATATATATATATATATATATATATATATATATATATATATCATTTGTTCAATGTTATCAGTCGGTGATTACTTTCTAAAATACCCTATCCCGAAGTGATCGCAATAAGCGGCTTCCGCTGTATTTACCTAGTGGAGATTAGTCTAATAGAGCGTTGCTTGTGCGAAGTATTTGTTGTGAATCTCCCTGAAGGACTTTGGAAATCAATTTGCTAATTTGTTCATCTTCATATTTACCCAAGCGGAATCCATTAAATTACAGATGCTTAGACGATCTGGTAACTTAGCTTACTTTAATATTGATTGAAATTCTACATTATTCAAGACACTTTTGAAGTTAGTTTCCAGTAGTTGCTACGTTTGTTTAGTCTCGCACAAACGAACAATATTTGGGGCAGAAGGAACTCACTTTATTATTAATTGTCAGCAAGACCAATTTCACTACTAATTACTCCACTAGAGGGCACTAAAAGTGTGCATACTAATATTAGCTAAGTATGACACAAGATTAAAGTTTTGGAGCATCGAATGAGTATTGAACTGAATTGAGGAATCATCATAATCATCATCATCATTCTTTCAACGTCTCTCGTTGGACATAGACCTTCCCCATGATTCGCCACTATTCTCTATCGTTGGCGTCGCAGAGCCAATACTTTCTGAATTTGTCTAGCTCGTCTCTCCATCTAATACTCTGCCAGCCTCGGTTGTGCATGTGATTCCTGGGAATCCATGTTGTGAGTCACGATGTCCATCAGTTGTCCGCCATTCTTGCAACATAGCAAGCCCATTGCCATTTGAGCTTTTTAATGGATTCTATGATGTCCCTGACTCCTGTCTCCTTCCGGATGTACTATGCTGTCTGGTGGTCTCTCCATGTGAGGCCCAACATAATTCTTTATGTGCACATTGCATGGTTCTCAATTTGTGGATCTGTCACTGAATTAAGAAATAATAGTATGCAAATCTGTCTTGTTAGTATTGCTCCATGATTAGTGCCCTGATATTTACCGAGATTCGTTGATCTGGCATTAAGTCGTGAGTGAATGGTACTTTTTGAGGATTGAGCTTGCTAGAGTAGTCATGGTCTGTAAATTAACTGTTGCTTCATGACAAAGTATGCATAGTTGTTTACGAATCTCGGTTTATTGTCACAAGACTTCCAATATAGGCACAAAACCACAAACGTGAAGCGTGTAGTGAGAAACAAACTCACTGCTTGAGTTATGGACTCCAAGACTAGCTGGTCTATCACTGATTCATGATGAATTGTTGACATTTAAACTTGGTATCAAGTGCAGTTTTCGTGGACATATAATTATTTCAACAGAGAATATCAAGAAGAAACATCGATCCTATGATTTCCTATCATTTCAAAGAGTTTTTGGACGATTGGATTCCCTGCTGTTTGTATTGTTAACACGTCACCTCTACGACCTACCTTAGGGGTTCTCTCTAAATGAGATGGTAGAAACGCATATGACGTCGGTTTTTTTTTTTTCAAATTATCTTATCCGGCTTGTATTTCCACACTTTTCCCTGTTGATAGTTCGAAAATTACTTTGAATCTTAATGACCAATCTCAAAATTGTACCTTTCTTTATAATCATCAAAAATTTTCAATCAGTCATAAGTTCTGGCCATTGTGGGGCTTCACAAAAAAGTTAATGTCTGTTGGGTCACACTTTAGAAAAAAGCGGAGCTCATATGCTGTCACATCATCATCATCATCATTATCATCATCATCATCATCATCATCATTCTCTTAACGCCCGTTGTTGGATATAGACCTTCCCTAGGATTCACCACACTTCTCTATCGTAAGTGTCGTGGAGTCAGTACTTTCTGAATTTAACAACCTCGTCCCTCTTTCTAATACTCTGCCAGCCTAAGTTGAGTTAGAATACATATTCTAAATACTGAATTTTGTGATAGCCAATAAAAATGAACGCACACATACACATCTCCAAATAATTCATCTTTGGAAGTTCGACTAAGATTGCATGCACCACTCACAAGTATATTTGCACATGATTCGGGTACAAGCTAAGAGAAAACTGAATCTGAAAGAAGATAATAGAAGGGAATAGACGACAAAAGGAATTGAGCGTCTAGTCGATGAGACAACAGAAATGACCCTCAATCCTTTATTTCTTCGTAAATTTCTGTGTTTTAAAATTTACACAAATACATGATCTCCTACCAGAGCCTGCAAATGTCTTTCTTGTGGGTAATCTTCATGAACAATAATAACCGTGAAACGTTTTTGTTGTTCTTGGGTAGTGAGTGTAATGTTTCGATAGCTTATGTGTGAAAAGTATTGTAAACGTCAATTATTCCTTTCAAAGTTTGCTTTTATGACTAGAACAGACATATTCATTTGTTGCTGTCTATTCTCAGTTTATGTAATCGGAAATGTACAAATAAGCCCATTCTCCCATTGAAAATAAGTGTTTATTTCAAATGTACTGTCCTGGCTACAAAAGCAAAATTCGAGGGGAATGATTGACATTCTCTATACGTTCCAGACGCAATCAATTAGAAAATAACACTTAATACCTCGTAAAAATATGTTGTACAGTGTTATGGGTGTTACATATTTGTGGCAAATAACGAAAAAAGCCCCGGGATGTTTTCTGAAAGTAAGTATGACAAATCAGCAGATCTGAAAGAAGGGCCAAGAAATGAGTAAAACATTTCATGCATCTATAAGAATTTCGCTCAATAATGTCGGGCATCCAGGCAACATGAAGAAATATTTCACAAGTCTCTAACATGAAACACAGCAGGAGAGAAAGTTGACGCAGGAACGGCCACTTTCTGAATGTCAATATGCTGCAAGTTTATATTTTTTTGCAAAATAACGATGTTAAGAGACACATAGTCTAAAAGGGTGGGTCGAGATTGTCTGTTGTAGTTAGTGAAATCATATATCGAAGGCGACAGCTGTGTTTCGTTGACATTATTCATCGTTCTCATGAATTGCACAGAGGACGTAGAAAGCACTCAGAGAACACATACTTGTGCCAAACTCGTTGTCACTAAAATCTGAATGAAAATCAGTTAATATATAATGACAATATAGTGAGTGATAAAATCCTGAATCCAACAGAAAATTTAATATTTT
>OY735202.1:12352987-12400487 GCA_963457665.1 Thysanoteuthis rhombus | reverse complement strand
TCAGGTCTTTTCTTATCTTTATTTCGTTATACGTACACAAAAACACTGTGTTTAGCCGGGGTAGATACCGGCTTACGATTTAGATTTTGTACATATTTTTTTTTCTGTTTCTCCTTTCTCTTTTTACTTCAGGGGTTTGCATCAAGAAAATGCATTTGATCGAGGATTAATTATAAAATGTATACTCGACCGATATTCTTCAACACGGACTTGCACGCAATCACTAAGTATTGTGCGGGTATAAACGTCAGTAAATATATGCATCAACAATCGACTTTGCTGGAATTCATGTATGTTTATTCAGGTATATATGAATGAGTTTATTTTTCCACATATACATTAATACATTGGTAAATTCACGCAGTCCCTCACTCACCAACATACATATACCTAAACATACTTATAAATATACTTGTGAATGTGAGCACTGACATCTTTGAGATGATATTAGTAAAACACATACCTAGGACACATGAGCACACATATTTACATACACACACACACGTATATATAAGTATATATATATATATATATATATATATATATATATATATATATATATATATATATATATATATATATATATATATATATATATTTGAATAGGAGGTTTGTCTAGAAAGAAAGAAGACGATTTGAAAATCTTGAAAACTGGTTGTATCGCCTTGATTTAACTCTGTATCTTTTGAGTTGTGACATTATTGCACATGCGAAAACAAATACTCTTCCGTTGGGCTACTCAATCGGCAATGGGGTACCACTGATTGAAACTTGATACTGTTTGACCTTGGCAAGTACAAAGACCAAGCAGATCATTTTTCCCATTCCCAGAGAGTGAAGCCTAAAATCACCATTGAAAAGGAAAAGTTTTAAGACTGTGGACGAGATTATGGGCAATGTGATGGGACAGCTAATGGTAATCCCAACAAAACAATTTGCAATATATTTTGAAATGTGGAAGGGACGCTGTAAATAGAATTGGAATTTAAGAAGGCGGAGGAGGAAGAAAAAAGAGAGGGGAGAGTGTGCCACGATGGGGATAAAATCATTTAAAAAAGAAGAAGAAAAGAAGACTGAAGGCGAAGATGAACAATATCCAAAACAAAAAGTAACAAAAATAAATATTGGAAAATGATCAACAGAAACAGTATAATGCAAGCAGGAAGAGGGAAAAAAGGAGTTTCAAAAGGAGGAGGAGGAGGAGGAGCAGGAGAAGAGATTGAAGAAAAGAAAGGAAAAATAGAAAAAGACTCAAGAATGACTGTGATCAAGAAGAAGAAGAAGAAGAAGAAGAAAAAGAAGACGAAGACGAAGACGAAGACGAAGAAGAAGATGAAGACGAAGAAGAAGAAGAAGACGAAGACGAATAATAATAATAATAATAATAATAATAATGATAATAATAATAATAATAATAATAATAATAATAATAATAATAATAATAATAATAATAATAATAATAATAAGAAGAAGAAGAAGAAGAAGAAGAAGAAGAAGAAGAAGAAGAAGAAGAAGAAGAAGAAGAAGAAGAAAAAGAAATAAAGAATGTTGGTTCAATCTTATTACTGGTTTACCAAGGAACTGTTTTCAAAAAAGAAACCCACAAATATAGATCAGCCCAAGTCAAAAGAAAAGAAAAGAAAAGAAAAGAAAAAACCAGATTGGAAATAGCCAAAATCAAATGTTAACAGGAGAGAGGGGATTGGCAAAACTTGCAGCCGATCAACAAATTGGAAAAGAATGATCTAGAAGAAACGTAATTAAATATGTTACAAAAAAACAAAAACAATTGCAAGGAAGAAATATTGAGCACCATACAAAGGAATCAACAAAAAAGAAATATCAATATAAATAAATAAAAGAGGTAAATTAAATAAATATATCAATAAAGTAGAAAATAAATGTAGGATATAAAAAGTAAATTAAAGTAAAAAAAAAAACGATGCAAGAGATAACTAAATGAAGGAATACATAAGTAAGAAATATTATTAAGAATAAATGAAAAAAAGTTCAGAAAATGAATGAAATACGCAGATAACTCTAAGCCAATTTAAATATATGAGGAAAGCCATAAAAAAATTGCAGAAAAAGAATTCAATTCTTTAAAATAAACAAACTAATTGATAAAAACAAGGAAAAAGACTAACAGACCTGCTTAGTCACTCAATAGAAACCGTCATGTGACCAACGTTTTTTACCAGCATGTCAAGTTGGGGATGATAAATGAAAGGACTGGCAAAAATGGTTGATCAACGAATAAATTACTTTTTTCATCTTCAGTTGGATATTGGTCACAAAAAAGTCGGAATTTTCAAAATAGAAGTGTGAATGCTGCTGGACACAAATCAAAGA
The DNA here is from genome assembly GCA_963457665.1 of Thysanoteuthis rhombus. NCBI lineage: Eukaryota > Metazoa > Mollusca > Cephalopoda > Oegopsida > Thysanoteuthidae > Thysanoteuthis > Thysanoteuthis major. The sequence continues at coordinate 12,398,135 of OY735202.1, read as the reverse complement.
ACCAATTTAGTATGAAATTATACAACAAATTGAAATCCCCTTAAACCTTTTTAGAAGAGAAATTTTCAAAAGCTAACGATAAGGGGCAAATATTCACATTTTCAGCCCTCTAGCTTCATTGGTGCAACCTATACATGTGATATATATATATATATATATATATATATATATATATATATATATATACGTAGCAAGCCAGACAGCTAGACTAACAGCTATCCCAACCCACTTAAAAACTGAAGAAACTTATGTTGATAGTTCTGGTGACAGTTTCGTTTGACGGTTTCTAAAAGCTAAAAACGTCAATAATTAAATAAAACAGTAAAAGAGAAAAAAATGAACTAAAAAGATAATTCTGAACAAACTTAAATATGCGGGAAGCCAGGAAAGTAGAGGGAAGGAATTCAATTCTTAAAAACAAACCAACTAATTAAAATAAACAAGAGAAGACAGACATTTAAAATTCTTCTAAGAATCAGCGACCAATTCAAAAGGATTGTAAAAGTGTCCATATTTTTTTTTTCATCTGCAGACGATAAAACAAACACTGAATGAAACGCCTGATCACACTCCATTGTGTCCCGTATGTCATTTCATTATCATCAACAGCAACAGAAACAGCCTTTTAACCCACGTCGTTGGGTATAGACCTTTCCCAATATTCGCTAGATCTCTCGGCCGAGAGCGTTGCGGTGCCAATATCTCTAGAATCCAAGTTTTCACACAACTGTATATTCCGTCTGTCCAGATTCGTATATGATCTATTGAGATCCATTCTACAAATAGTGATGTCCATTTGTTACCTGACATTCTTATAACATGACCAGCCCATTGTCATTTTAGTTTTCTATTGTATTATATGAGCTTGCTCTACTGATAGTTTGCCATCCAAGACAGATTTTTCGCTTGATTTCTTCTTCTTTTGAGGATTTCGTGGAGGTGTGTTGCCCTTGGTAGATTTAGTGGTCTACTTCTACCAGTTCTGCATTAGGAGACCGACAACGTCTACGATGATTTGGACTCAGTACTCAAAGATACCCGAAAATACTTTTACATCATTATGGGAGAGTTTGACTTACCGGTAGAACAAGGTAATTGACGTCGCATCAGTAAATTCGGGTCCAGAAGACAGAACGGAAGAAGTAAAGATAAGGTAAATCTCGCAACTCTAAACGGGTTTAAAATCATGAACACCTTTTTAAAGAAGAAACCAAGGAGAGAAAATTGATTTGGAAGAGCCGTACTAATGAAAATAAGAACGGAATAAACTACAACGAAGAAGTCAACGAAGGAAGCCACTACAGAATAGTCAGATGCAAAATCAAAATTTATACCATCAAAGAACACAGGAAAATGTCCCACACCAAATAGTAATCACTGAACGTATCAAAAGAGCTAACTTGCGTTCTGTCCAGCTTGAACTGAAAACTGATATGAACCAGAAAAGAATGACACCAACATAAACAAATTCAACAATGAATTAGCAGCCAATATGTTTTAACAAAATAGTGCAAAAACCACTCGTAAATTCTCGAAAGAGACGATGAATATCATGGGAAAAACAAAGAAAACTTTGGCCACCAACAAGGAGAGAGAAGATTGAAGCAATTAATAAATAATTTATAAATGAAACCATGTAAAAGAAACGTAGAGAAGATAATGCTAGACGGATTGAATGGAGAAAGCAAGAAGGTTGGCTTCCACATGAACTTTAGTGAAACTAATGTCATGTACAAAACCAGTTTTTAATTGCTGTTAAATCTGTCAATTGATGATGGCTGTTGAACATCGACGTCTAAACTCACTCACACACACTTACGCATGCATACATACGGATATACTTACACACGTACTTACATATGTATGTGTTAACATTTTTTTGTATAATATACTGATTTTTTTGTTGCCATGTTCATTACAATGGACTCTTCCGCTTAAATGTAATTTTGCTGATAAAACCTTGCCTACCAACTGTTTTAAACAATAGTCTCTTCATCTGAAAGGCATTCAATTGTGTCTTTTCAAAAAGAATCATCGTATAGAATTTCCAATATTTTCAAATTTTTGAACTGATATATGTATATATATATATATATATATATATATATATATATATATATATGTTTGTGTGTATATATATATATATATATATATATATGTTTGTGTGTGTATATATATATATATATATATATATATATATATATATATATATATATATAGTACAGGAAGGGGCTAGTGTATCATGTAAATATCATATAAAGTATAGTGTATGATACAAAAAAATGGTGGACGACAGCTGCATAAAATGTCGTTTAAAATTGCATATTGTTTCAGACAAAATCTTGATGGTTCCAGGCTATTTTTCTTTTAATATGGTTGGCCATTTCTTATTTTTCCTATAATGATTTTCTTTTATTTTCTCTGTAATTCTTTTTTGTTGGTTTGATTTTTGATGTTTTCTGAAGTTGATTTGATTTTTTCGGAAATTGTTCTTCTATTACCATCAATTCAGAACCCTTGCCGTTTTTGGAACCCTACTTCATCGCTCGTATTGGCTCTGTTTGCTTTTTTTACGTTTATTGCCGATAGAAATACCTTTTTTTTCCCATCTTATTTATAATTTTATTTTTCAAGAGTTAGTTATTAATTCTTATACTAGTTTATTTTTTGTCAATATTTTTCTTTACTTTTTCCTCTCTTTCTTTCTTTCTTTCTTTCCTTCTGTATTTACTTTTTTCATCTTTGCTCTGATTCTTTTTTCGTTTCTTCTCTTTTCTTTAATACCTTTTTCTTCTTGTTTTGTTACAAATTCACCTTTTTTTCTCCCTGTCACTTGGATTTGGCGTATTTTCCCTTCTTCTTTTTGCTTCAGTTTTACTTTAAGAAGAAAAAAATTCTTCGATCGATTTTTTTCTTCTTAAAGTAAAACTGAAGTAAAAAAAAAAGAAGAAAGAAAAATACGCTGAATGATAGAACGAGAGGGAAAGAGTGGTAAATTTGTAGCAAGGGAAATAAATGAATGATAAAAGAAGAAAGGGGAAAGGAAAAAAATCGATCGATTTTATTCCTTTCCTCTTTCTTCTTTTATCATTCATCCATTTCTCTTGCTACAAATTTACCACTCTTTCCCTCTCGTTCTGTCATTCTTTCTCACCCATTCTCTCTATTTATCTCTCTCACTCTTTCTTCTCTTTTTCTTTCCTTTCTCTTTTTTCCTTTCGCATCTGTTTCATTGCAGCAACCAAAACTGTCAACATAAGTTTTTCTCCAGTTTTTAATTTGGTTTGGCTGACTGGCTAGCTCTGTATAAATGAATCACGCGTGTACGCCGCTCAGATGGAGCTAAAAGGCTGGAAATTTGAAGATTAACTCCTTTTATTTATCATGTCTAGAAAAGCTGTTTTTAAAAGAAATTCCCATCTAAATGAGTTTTCAGTGTTGTTTTTTTTTTTACAATGTACATTTATTCTAAATTTAATTCGTTTATGTCTGGCAGCATTCACGCTTGATATTCAGAAATTCAGGATTTTTAGTGATCATTACCCAACAAAAGGCAAGAGAAAAGATTTATTCTTTGATCACCCCAAACACGACATGTTGCCACAAAACGTTGCTCAGGCGGCAGTTTCTATTGAATGAATAACCAGACCTGTCCTGCTTCTCTCCTCGTAGTATTTTCCATTTTTTTGTTTTCAACTTCGTTTTGTTTCTTGTCTTCCGCTTTAATCAAATCCAAATTAACCTAGTCAGAAGAGATTTAGCCACTGACTAAAGAGGAAAATATGGGCTAAATCCATTCTGTAAAGAAGGAAGAAAGAAAATACAAAGCATGCTTCCCCCACACACATACACATATATATGTACACACACACACACACACATATATATATATATATATATATATATATATATATATATATATATATATATATATATATATATATATATAACTTCCACATAAAATGCAGTATGATAATACCCAATATCAAACAGCTAACTACATGGATTATGCCATGATGTAAAAGTAATAAAACACACACACACACACACACACACACACACATATATATATATATATATATATATATATATATATATATATATATAGAGAGAGAGAGAGAGAGAGAGAGAGAGAGAGAGATTTAGAGCTTTAGGGGAGGTGGTGTTTGATCAACACTTCTGGAAGCCATGTTAATAATTGTTTTGCTTTTAAATCCCCGAAACTGATAACATTAAGAAGAAAAATTCACACATACTATCATAATATCAAATTCTAAGTTAGGCGTAAGACCTATTGAAAGAATACAAAAAATAATTATAAAAAAAGAAGTGACTTCGATGGTACAGCAAGACAAAATTATAAAAAAAAAGACGATTCGTAACTCGACAACACGATTAATATTTGAACAACCGTAGCATCAATGTTTCAAGTCATGTAAAAAAATCAATAAATTCTATTTATGACATCATTAGCATTTTCCATAGGAAGACTTGTAAAATAGAGTAAAAAAGAAACGAACATCTAGACACATCTAGATTCTCGAGAATATAAATGTTATCAACAAACCTATCAGGATAGGCTCCAGAAGAAGTCGAACATTTGAGAAGGTGTCTAATCGATTATTGATGTCTATACCCAAGTTCAAAGACAAGACAGTATGGCCAGGAGCACTGGAACACACAAACAAACAAGCACAAAAACAAACACAGGCACATGATAAATAAGGGCATAACCTTTAGCCTCCTTTGATGGCTACGGTGGTTCATCTAAATGATTGGTCGGGCATGTAGGAGTACATAAAGACAGTATAGTACTTCATGATCAAAAATCAAATATTAAGAAATAATGAAAATGTTAAATGTTAAATCAAACGAGTCGGAGAAAGAACTGCTCGAACAGGTGAGTGGAAAGAAAGACAAAACAAAACACTCATATCAAATATATAAGTAATTGAATGAACCACAGAGAAGAATCTTAGTACGTAAATGGTATTCCAGATTAACCCAAACCAAAACACTTATCAAAACGTGTCAGCCGAGTCACTCAAACAAAGCTCCCTGGTGACTAACATCTTTTGGCTGCATGCCATGATTGGGGTGATCAGGTAACTAATTGGAAATAAAGGGAGATCAATGGATTAGTCACTCCTTTCATGTTTTGTTGGACAGTGATCACTAGGGAAGTCTGGAAAAAAGCGTGTTGGCAGTACTGGGGACCAACTAAAAGATCAATTTAGCAAAAATTATACATTTCGAATCACCCCAACCTCAGATATACCTAGATAGAGATTGAATTTTCGACAAGCAGATAAAAAAAAAATCCACACAACTCGTAAATGTTTGACTTTTATCCCTCTAGCTCCATTGATGCGGCCTGTACGCGTGATACATACATAGCCAGCCAGACAGAACCACTTGGAAACTGGAGAAACTTATGTTAACAGTTTTGGTGACAGTTTAGACGGTTTCTAATAGCGAAAATGTGACGTCAGTATGAAGCGTAGAAGGAAGAGATGAAACTCTTATTATTTGAAGGATAGAAATGTCGAAAAAAAAAGACAAGACAAAGACAACTTCAAAAGGAGTAATAATCTCCCTTTTTGAGAAAATGGTGTAATGTCTCAGCACATGTGTGGGTCTTCCATTTGAGTTAATTCAATAAGAACTCTGCGCATTTACATGAAACTCATCAATCATCTCAAAGGCTGTTACTAAAAAAGAAAATCTACAACGGCAAAGTTTGGTTCTCATAACAAACGTTGGATGAAGGCATGTCATTGCAAGTTTATCTTGCAGAACGATTTCCTGTGTTATATTGTGAACCGAAATTTAGTGTTATATTGTACACCCCAATTTCCACTGTTATATGGTGTGCTCCATTTCCCACTGTCATAGTGGGTATCCCTATTTCCAGTGTTGTATTATGTATCTCAATTACCAGTGTTGTATGGTGTGCTCCAGTTTCCAGGGTTGTATTGTGTAACCCAATTTCCAGTGTTATTTTGTGTATCCGATTTCCAGTGATATATTGTGTCCCTAATTTATAGTGTCATATTATGTACCCCAGTTTCCAGTCTTATATTGTATACCCTAATTTACAATGTTATATTGTGTACTCCACTTTCTTGTGTTGAATTGCGTGAGCGGATTTACAGTGTTAAATTGTGTACTCTAATTTACAATTTTGTATTTTGTACCCTGATTGATAGTGTTGCATTGTTTATTCCCATTACCAGTGTTATATTGCGTACTTCAAATTCCAGTCTAATACTGTGTATCCCAATTTACAATGTTATATTGCGTATCACAACTTACAGCGCAATATTGGGTATCAAAATTTCTAGTCCAGTATAATGTTCCTCGAATCTCAGTTTTATATTGGGTAACCCAGTTTCCAGTGATATATTGTGCACCCCAAATTTCTGGTGTTGTATTGTATGCCCTAATATTCAGAGGTGAATTGTGTACTCTACTTTCCAATTTTGTTTTGCGTACCCCATTTTCCAGTTTTATATTGTACACCCCATTCTCCAGACTTATATTGTATACCCCAATTTCCAATGTTATTTTGTGTACCCCATTTTCCATATTATATAGTGTACGTCAGTTTCCAGTGTTATATTGTGTATCCTGATTCCCAATGTTGCACAGTGATTCATACTACACGAGTTTTGGTTTCGGCCAACCATGGCTTGGCTTTGCAAACGAGTATTCAATAGGTTTTCCCCGCCTCATGCAGATCCCCGGGTGGCCAGTGAAACCTTTACAGTAGGGCAGTGTTTTCTAACTATTTTTATTTCAAGGCACAGTGAGTCAGGGACTGGAATGGTTGAGGCGTGCCATCAGTATTTAAGGATATATTTAATGATCTAAAAGAAAGTTTATGATAATAATGTGTTCATAATTTGAACAAGCTAATGATCTAGTAATTTTATTGCCAAAAATATATTGTTGATGGTGGATTTCTAAAGATTTTGAAATTTCTGTATATATTTGCTATTACAATACATTTGAATGCTAGTCAAGCCAAAACGTATCCAAAAACTGCCCCCCAGCCCATGTTAGAGGGAGGGTTAACTCTCTCAAAACACACACAACATGCCTAGGGATGCTTTGCAAAACACTAATGCATCACAGCACATTGATTGAAAATAGCTGCAATAGAGGCAGGCCTTTCCACAACGGTTACAAGAGAAGATCTGGCAGCCAGGCGGAGGTCTCGGCTTGCCATTCTGTCTCTTTTCTTCTGTTTTCGATCTGCAATTTACTTCAGCTAAGTTGATCTTATGTCGTCATTTTTCTGTGTCGGTTGCTTTTGTTACCTATTCGCAATTATTGGTTCTACAAGAGACAACCAATGGACATCATGACTAACAACATGGATCACATGAGATCACATGCGCAACCAAGGCCAGTAGAATACACGATGGAAGGACAAACTAAACAAATTAAAAAGTATTGGCTCTGCGACACCCACGATGTGAAGGGGTGGCGAATCCTTGAGAAGGTCTGTGTCCAATGATGGACGTTAAAAGACTGACGATGATGATGATGATGATGATAAGTGTACTTGCGGGTGTATATATTTAAATGCGTACATGTATGTGAATGTGCATAAGCGTGTGTGCATGTGCATTTTTCAACATATTTTTACAATTGATATATACCAAAGGAAACAAAGGGATCACTTATAGTTTACTGGATAAAAAGATGATGAACAATGAAGACATTTGGGAATTTTTTTTTGAATCTTGAAAAAATGAAAAAAAAATGATTGCATCCAATTATCTATAGTCGGTCACACGATGGGACAACCAATGAGATCCCTGAAGGATGAAATCCTTTGGTCAGGTCTGAGTACTCTTCCAACTTGTGTTGGACCGACCGACCGACCAGGAATATATCTGATTGATCTTGTGTCTTCCCATCTCAGTCGTTATTTCTGATGTACCTGAGATGAGTTATTACACGTATTCTTCCACATCTATTCCAATTGATACAAAACAAATGAAGACGTAGCGTTACTGAAAGTAGAACTCTTGGAAACGATACAAAAAAATAAGTTGGAATAAAAAAAAAATGGACGATTAAAAAAAATCCATTCAATAATCTATTGTTGTTCACACGAAATGACATACGGCAAAATTGCTAGGGGACAAAATCCTTGGGTCAGGTCCGATAACTCTTGCTACTTGTGTACGGCCGATCAACTGACCAGGAATTTATCAAGTTGATCTCGAGATTGGCTCAGTCATTTGAGTTGCTCTCCAAAGAGGACAAGAAGGTGATTATCGATTTGGGACGGTTTCGGGCTCAAGATGGATTTTTCAGGAATGACACAATGTGTGAAAAGCTGCAGAGAGGAGATTGGGAAAAGAACGGGAATCAAAGATGTATTGAAGAAATATATGTTGCGTTCTTGGTACATATCTACTGATTAAGGGATTTGATGACTATAGAGTGGTTTACAAAAAGAAGAAAAAAAGGAAAGGGGTAAATGGAAAAAGAAGAAGGAGAAGAAGGAAGAGGAGAAAATGGAAGGAAGATCAAGAAGAAGATAGAAGAAGTTGAAAAGAAAAAAAAAACGATGGATGAAGCAGTAGTAGAAAAAAAGAAGATGGACGAAAAGAGATAGAAGAAGAAGACGGAGAAGAAGAAGAAGAAGAAGAAGAAGAAGAAGAAGAAGAAGAAGAAGAAGAAGAAGAAGAAGAAGAAGAAAATGGAAGGAAGAACAAAAAGATGGAAAAGTAGAGGAAGAAGAAGTAAGAGAGGATGGAAGGAAGTAGTTGTAGAAAAGGAAGAAGAAGATGGAAGGAAAAGGAAAAGATAGACGGTAGAAGGTAGAAAGTAGAAGGTAAAAGAAGAAGAAGAAAAAAAAGAAGAAGAAAAAGAAGAAGAAAAAAAAAGAAGAAGACTTACAAATCAACATAATTAGAAAATGAATGTTTTAGAACAGGAGAAAAATACATGTCAGATGAGATGGACAACGGATCCGAATTGAGAATAGTTCAATAAGTGCTGGTCTCTTCTCCCTTAATAGGGTTCGAGGGTTTCCAAAATATTACAATGTACCTCCTTTTACTTACGCAGAGGATGATCTCCAAACCACTCCACTGGTTTTCAATTTAATTCTGCGCATGCCCAGAAACTTCTTCAGTTGAACTCTCCCGCCATGTTTTGATTTTTTTTAACCTTCCCTATTTTTTCTTTCATAGATGCCTTCTTTTTCTTTCTGTCTCCCTGACTTCTAGATATCGATCTATCCTCAATATCTTTAGTGGGAACAATTAATCTATTAATATCAACCAAAAATATCCCTCTGTAACCGTGAGGAGAGATTATTTATTTATACCACAGAGTTTTTTACTGATATAATTGTATTGAGAAACCGTCAACCAAAACTGTCAACATAGGTTTCTCCAGTTTTTGTATTTGTCTGTCCTACTGGCTGACTATATATGTATGTACGTAAGTTTGTATTGCAAGTACACACCAAGAAGGCTTAAATCTTGATATTTTCTCCTTATTGTGTTCAGATTTAAAAAAAAATATCTTTTTTGCTTTTTTAAATAACCCTGCATTTCTTTACAGTTTTCAATTTGGTTTGGCTGGCTGGCTATGTATGTATTACTTGTACAGGCTTCATTATGGAACAAGAAGGCTGATATTTTCAGCCTTTACTCCTTAACATGTTCATATCTTCAAAATACCGTCTCAGGAAATTGGGGGGTTCAATTTTCAATCTATATTTATGCTAAATTGATCCCTCAGTTTGTGACCAGCGACATTTATGCTTGTTTTTTGACGATTCAGACTTAATGATCAATGTTCAATAAAGAGCAAGAGAAGTAAATTTTTATTGTTTGCCCCTTTTTCTCAGTGTTTGAATTGATTACCCTCAACACGACATGCTGCTGAAAAACGTTGGTCTCGTGGCAGTTTCTCTTGAATGATTAACCAGACCTGTGTATTTTCCTGCTTATATATATAACCAAGATTTGTATATCCCGTATGTTCTTGTCCACTGTCTCTTATTTATTATCCATTTGCTCGGTTCGATCACTGTTTTTTTCACTCCTGACTCTGGGCAAGCCGGTTGGGTTCAACACTCAATATATTGATAACTTGTTGAGGTTTGACCAGGATTATAGTTGTACAATTAGGACCGGTTATGTGAGATGGAGTAAAGATTATCAGTACGGAAAACAGAATCGGCAAACCGAGTTCAAATATAGACTGAGGCTACTAAGGTTCACTTAGCAAAGATTCCATTGTGAGAAGCATGAATATCACATTCCTGTAGTCTACCCTATCGCAAGATATCATGACAGAAATTTTCTGTCTTTTGCACAACGTAATAGTTGACGGTGAAGTGGAACTTTTTATATTTTTTCCTCGAAACTGAGAATTCATGTGGACCATTGAATTGAAATTGTGCAAAAGCTTTGTCGTCGTATTTGGGATTATGTTATAAGTGAGGATAGGATTAGGGCTTTTATCCAAAGAAACACATGTTTCATTGTCGATCTAAGTCCAGATTTTTTTTTGAAAACTACTGTCAGACCGGCATAAGCATCGATAAAAAGGAAAAATGGCTTCCTACAATGAACGGAGAGAAGGGTCCAGTTCAGCATCATACTTACATTGTAAATAGTGTCCTATCTCTAAAACTTTCGGAACATTTTTTTCATCAAACCTGACCAATTTCTAAAGGTTTGAAAGTCTAATTGATGGAAATCACATGAAAAAAAAAGAAAAGAAATCCGTCAGAGTTAGAACTCGGTCCGCCAATCCTATACTCTATGTTCCGACCATTATCCATTGGCACTTCCACATATTCTTAAAAATATACACATCTTCAAATAAAAGTACTAAATGTTGGGTGCAAATGTAGTTTTGCCCATAAATTGACTTGTAGCGAGATTGGAGGTCGACATCGTCTATTCTATATCAGTCCCGGGGCCGTTATACCTCTACAGACAAATTACCAACTCCTAAGATGCAGTTGTTTGGGGTCTATAAGACAAGACAACAAGCAAACACCCTTCTGGTTCATAATAATTGATGGATATCACCTTTTAAATTGGCTTTATACTAACTTAAGCTTGATGAAAATCAACTGCTGCCTGATATTTGCGGATTTGTACCAGGTTAGTCCAAGATCAGAAGAAGTGATGGGGCCTGATACTTTACGCACGCGCGCACACACACACACACACACACACACACACACACACACACACACACACACACACACATATATAATATATATATATTAATCATTTGTGAGAAATATCACGTGCCTCTTGCATCAACCAGTTAGGTGGATTATCTTTTTAAAGTTTTAATTGAATTTATCTTCAAGTTACTGTTTGAAGGCAATATTTAAAATCAAGCGAAATACATTTCATTGTTCAGAATTTGCTCATGTGATTAACGACAAAAGGATATCGTCACGAAAATCACCAAATAATTCTTAAATTATTCAATGTTTTTAAATCAATTTGAAAGCATAGTCATTTTGTCATTCTCATAACGAAATCATCAAATCGTCATGATTAGATTCTATCGCTTCTATAAGATAAAGTTAATAATGTGATGTGTTTATTTTCAATTCAGAATCATATGAACATTAATATATTCTTTATATATTGAATGAATAAATAAGTAAATATCAACTCTATATTTCTCTTGATAAAAGTCTACAATAAAGAATACACTTTATCATACGATACATTTAACGAAGAAATTGCAAGATTCCTATAACATATAATTGCTATTTTTCAAAATTTGTTATACAAATATAAGTAACATTATAAAGGTGAAATACTTATATGAATTGATAAATTAGTAAAATTAATTATTATATCTTTCTTCTATAATGCGTAAATTCTATATAATTGGTTTAAAGCTTTAATTTTCCAATACAACGTCTTTTAAAGAACATTTCCTCCTTTTGATTAAGAACATTTGGTTTGTTCTTAGATAATACAATTCTTTTATCTCGAACCATAATAAAATCTAGATTTATCAGGGGGCCTTTATTTTCTCTGCTAAATTCTTAATACATTCCCCCAAATCATATGATTAACATATTGAAATTGTTTATAGTTATCTGTTAAAGGAAGTGGTTGAATGTGTTCTCTCTCTCTCTCTCTCTCTCTCTCTCTCTCTATATATATATATATATATATATATATATATATATATTTATATATGTATATGTATATATATATATATGTATATATATATATATATAAGAGGAAGTTTGTGCCTTATGTGTGTGTCTAAGGGAGGTCAGTTGTAAACATATTTGCATGCTTCCTATCGTGTAGCACATACGCGTAAGAATGTGCAAATATATCAGGAGAGGTTCCACAAATAAGTACAATCACAGAGCAGTATGTCCATGCAATATGCAGTCCTTTAACTAGTGTGCAGCTATATAATAGTATACGTCCTTTCGGTGCACGGTCCGTATGCGTTTAGCTATGAATAGATCAGACGTAGTGTCCACGTGATACTTACGTAGACTCTATTTTCAAATTTTCAAATATTGGGCAGAATCACCATAGATGAAACAACCCATAAAAGCAGTAATTATAGATATATGAGCGTATGTGTATGCGTGTGCATACTTGTGTGTGTACACGCTCACGTGTGTGTAATTGTGCACAATCCTTTTTTAGAATATCTTGTTCTCTCGGAATCTCCTCACGATCATACGTACTTGAAGGACAGCGACCTCTTTTTTTTTTCAATCTTTTGAACTTCCGTCTCATGCTTCGCTGTGGGCAGAGTTCTGTGGCTGACCTCCAAGAATTCTATTAAAACAGATATAAATCTTTAACTACTTGCTTCATCAACGAACAAATTTTTTCCTTAAATATGTTATATTCCCTTCAGCCTTAGTGTAATCTATTTCAATTAATTTGATAAGTAAAAACATTTCCGGCAATTTATTTGTGGTTTCAGGAACGACTTCTATTGACATTTTTATTTTGGTTCTTTAAAAAGAAATAAATCTAAAAGAAAAAAAAAAGAAAAAGGTCTGGTTAAACACTCTATAAAAACTGTGAAATGACCATAGTCTTTTGGCAGCATGTTTTCTTTGGGGTGATCAATTAAGAATTTGGAAAAAGAAAGGTTTATCAATGACTTATTCACTTTCCTCGCCTTTTGGGGGTGGGGGTGTTCGCTGGAAAGTTTTTAAAAAAAAGAAGAGGCGGACAGAAACTAAAGGATCAATTAAAGATAAAGCTGCATTGCGAAACGGGCCCCTTCAAAAAGATTCTTTGAGGGAAATTTAAAAAAAAATCCAAGCATAAGGGGGCGAATAATTAGATTTTCAGCCCTCTAGCTACATTATTCATATACAGCCAGCCAGCCAGCCAGCCTGACCAGCTTAAAAACTTGGAGGACCCTATTTTGTTAGTTTTGGTGAAAGTTTTGGTCAATAGTTTTGATAAAGAAATAACTGGAAAAATTACTTTTTTCTTTTCAAACAAGAAATTGGCGATTTTTATCTGTTATCTTGAAAAATCTTTCTTGATTCAAACTTGCACTATTTGCCATTTTGTATTTCTTCGACCCTCCCAAATTTTTACACCCATACGTTAATATCTTGTATCACCGAAAGACGGTTTTTATTTTCTTAAATTTAATAATTTTAACTTACTTCTCTATCCCTACAACTCGTCCATTAAACTCTTTTTAATACCCTGTTATCCTAAAAAACAAAACACCTGTCGCTGATCAAACTTTTTATTCTGATATGACGAGTCCTCAGAAGCGATGATTTTTTTTCCAAATGTTTATTGAATCACTGAAAGGGAGATAACTTGTTTTGAATTTTCCTGAAAAATTTACATTTTGTTTTTCTGTGATGCTAGTTTCAATTGATGTCTTCGTAGTTAATGTAGCGTTTTAAACCTTAGCATTGTCGAGGAATATTTTTATTGAATAATTAAAATAGAATTGAACTATTTTACAAATAGAATACAAAAAAATGGGTTGACAAAAAACACGTGAGAGAGGCAGAAAGTGGAAGAAGGAAAACGGACCCCAAAATGACGAGGAAAAAATGAAGGAATATAAAGAGGAGACTCAGAAGTGCATGAAAAAAGTGAACAATTTGATTTTAAAGAATGGAAAACAACAACAGAGATTTGGCTGTGACAGGTGTACTGTGGAGATTGGATAATTCATTTTTCTTTATTCGTACTAAAAAAATATTTCCTTTTGTTTTTATCAAAATCTTTTATTCTTATAATCATTCATTTTCTACTGTCTTTTCCCCATCTTTACTGTCTTCCTTTAAGTTAATAAAAAAAATTGTCCCCTCTTTTTTTTTCTTTCTTCGTGCTTTTTTTCTCATTTTATTTCTCACTGAACATGTTTGTTGTACACGACATTTGTGTTACTGGAGTGCATGACAAACACGTTGGAGACAAAGACTCAACGATCAGAATCGAAAACGTAGAGCTGAAAGTAGTACCACTACATCTACCTTGGACAACGAATCTCCATGAGACCCTCATAACAAGAATAAAATCGGGTAAAGAATTACTCTGGGTTGGCAAGCTTTCGGTTGAGGAAATTCAACCTTCAAGAATAAGAAAATCCCATTTGTCTTTGAAAGAAGGGAATGAAACTTATACATCCTCCTGAGAGTCACCTATGGAGTCAAAAAAGGGGACTTAACAAGAAGACTGACGCTAAAACTGAGAACCATGGAACGTGCATAGGAGAAAATGATGCTCAACATCACATGAGATCACAATTTATAATTGTATATGGTATATTAGAAAAAAAAGGTCTCAGAGATATCAGAGAATCAATTAGAAAACTCAAATGGCGATGGGCTGGTCATATTACAAGAATTTCAGACAACTGCTGGACATAACAACCCACAACATGGATCCACAGAGATCCTATACGAAACTGACGCCTGCAAAATATAAGATGGCGTGACAAACTAGACAAGTTCTTAACGTCCATGATAGAGATGTTTGGCAAATTTAGGGAAAAGTCTATGTCCGACAACAGAGGCTGAAAGGCTACAAATGATGCTGATGATTGATTCATTCTTCCTAGATCACCTTGCTTCTTTATTGAGTCACTCATTTAAGATAATTCTCTTATAAATATCTTTTATTCTCATTCAAATCCTGCCTACTCGCTTATCTATCTATCTTTCCTAAACTATTCATCTTTCTTACTCTCTGTCTGTCTATCTCTATGTCTCTCTCAGTTTCTCTCTCTGAATGTATCTATGTATAAAAATTTCAGTAAGTAAGTGACAGGTTAGATTATCCCAGCTCGGGACCCTCTGATATATTTTTTCCGTACAGGCGGAAGTGGTCAAACAAAATGGCTACCTTGTATGATTGTTTTGACTGAAAAAAACCTTCCTTGTCCGATCTCTCTCTCTCTCTTCGTTTTACATGTGATCTTCCAACCATTACCGAAGTAAATTAAGTTGTATTTCCCTCATCCAACCACCAAGATGATCATTAACCAAAGAAAGATCACAAGCCGCTATCAAACGTTTATATTACAATGAATAATACAAGATATGCTTCAAGCCTACTTTCCTTTCAAGGCAGATTTATATATTTTTAAATCATAATCATACCAATTCTAAAATTAAGTGAAAACAAAACAGTCCATTCAGTTTTCTCTCAAGTGAAATCAGCTCAATTTTATCGCATTTCTAACTCTAATCCTGACACCCCGAACTCCAACTTCAAAAGATCCTTGAGTTTTATCTTCATTTCCGCAATCACTTTCATCTCACAAGTAGCCGTTCTCTCCAAATAAGTTATCATCATTCTTTTAAATCCCAAAGCAAATATTAGCCTAGAAAACACGCAGATAAGAAATCAAAGAGATGGAAACAAAAAAGGTCTCTTTTATATATATATATATATATATATATATATATATATATATATATATATATATATATATATATATATATATATATATATATATATTCAAGTTGCCACGTATACCTTGGAGCATACAAAGCTTGCATATCTTTAAACACAGTTACTTGCATACACACACGCACACACACACAAATATATATGCGTGTGTGTGTGTATTGGAAACATTTCGATACCAGATTCGTAAAATTCTTTCAATTTTTGCCTCAATTGAAGGAGTGACTGATTTTTAACCTCTTCACTTGAAGTGCGTCTTTGTCCATCGAAATGGTCTAACAAACTCTCAAACTAATGGTAGTTAGCGAGAGGAAGCTCAGGAGAATATGGTAGATTAATCATTTTTCACATTGGAATCCTTCTACGGGATATTTGATTGCTCACATGTAACTTATCATGATATATAGTGACCCCTTTTCTGTTCACTCCGAAAAAGATCATATCATGTCTCACATACACGGATCACAGGACTGCACTGTATATTGTGGTAAATAAAGGTCAGAGAATTCATAAAATCAACTTGAGAGATTTGAATGGCTAAGGGTAAGTTTCATGGCAAAAATTTCAGACCTCTGCTGGTCAGCAAAGCTCACAATTTTGATTCTCAAAGATCATATGCTAAACTGTAGCCGATAGAAAATGAAGCGGCATGACGATTTAAACAGTTTCAGAAGATATTGGCGCCATGATTCCCACGATAGAGAGACCTGGTGAATCTTTAGGAAAGTCCATGTCCAACGACGGACGTTAAAAGGTACAGCTGATGCTGTTTTTTAAACACCCAAAAGTTCCAAGCACAATGTTAGTAAAATCTTTCGGAGTTTCCTCAGTAATTTATTTTATATCATAATGGAATCGGTGACCCAAGTTCAAACTCCAGTTGGGGTTCTTTATGTTCACTTCGCACTAATACTCTTGCAAAGGCATTAATCCATCTATTCTCCCCCAGCAACGTAGAGCAAATTGCGCTCTCTTGCTTTGCAAGGGACAACCGGTCTAGGTGAAGGACAACTAAGCGAGTAAGTGTGGTCCCCTTGATGTGGTTTGATGCAAAATTCGAAGAATTTCCGGCAGCTTCTGCTGTCAAACTGATGCTTGACATACTGTTCCTAGTAAGGCTGAGAGGGGGGGATCTGACGTCCAGCCATTGAGGGATCGCCATACACTTAACCCAGGCATGCACTCTGGAAGGGAAATTTGTAAAAAGTGAAGTGAAAATTAACAAACTCGGATCCAATTTATATGGATCCCAGTCCGCTGATTCCGTTATGGTCAACGGAACACTTCACACTCCCATATATATATATTTGAAGAATTTAGCCTAAAGATGTTTAGAGGAGGCTGATTATGTTGATCACTTTTGAAAAAGTTTTCAGAACCAGCTTTTTTAAAATAACAGTAGCCATCTTATTACATTATCCATGATATATACATATATATATATATATATATATATATATATATATATATATATATATATGTTTACGTGAGTGCACATTGTAAATATGAAGTGATCTGACGGAATGTAGATGAAAATGACAATCGGTAGGTGAAGAGAAAAACTCAAAAACTTTTTTTTTATTGTAACTTTAATCATTCTTTGGGCATGTTTTGATGCATTTTGACTAGAGCCAACCATATTCTCAGAGAAAAATATCTCTGCAGTTCACAGAAAAAATATTGTTCACATTTTTTGATACTGAAAAGAGAATGGGAATATTTCTGTGTTATTTGATTGTTTGGTCTGAGCTGGAGGGGAGCTTCTTGTATTTGTGCAGATGTGAGTGGGATTTGGTTCCATTTTTGGTCACAGACTCATCTCATTTAAAATCAGATGATATTCTAAAATGTATATGCATACATACACATGTATCGAAACATGTCCCATTTTCCATTCAACATTGGGCGTAAAGTTGTTGCCCATTAGTAACGTATGGATAGTGATATATTGTTTTTGTATTTGTCGTTTGTAAAGGCTAATGTATGGTTAACCAATCTTGATTTGAAGGCTGTTTTGTATTTTTTTATATAATTTCTCTGCTCTAAAGTTTTATCATATTATTCAACAATATTAGAAAAATACACTGAAGCCCTAAAGGACAACGGTTTTGTGGGAAGTAGCTTTAATACAATGAAGAAATACACCATTCAAATTACAAGTAAAAAAAACTGATCATTAAAGAAACTTTTTCAAATTTTTAGTGTTTCTTCAGTCACTTATTTCCGAATGTCTGTTGATGTAATTCATGTAATTTTCTCTAGTGTTTAATGTTTTACACATACTTTTTTTTATTATGGCACCATAGGTAATTTTTTCTCATTAGTACCATATAACTGTTTTGTAGATTTCTTAAAACAAAATAGTTTTATTTACATGGCACCCCAATAGTGTTGATCAAACAGTACCTCCCTCTCAGCTATGATTTTGATATATTGCTTATATCATACATGCTTTTTGTTATTCTATATTGGGTATTATCATAACGCAGTGTATATGGATGTTATTTTATGCCACAAGTCATTTACTTTTTTGAAACACCGCTTACTTATGTAGGTTACCCCAAAAACGTATTTAACGATGAGGGATCAGTAAATCAGTGAGCATAACAATATATATATATATATATATATATATATATATATATATATATATATATATATATATATATATATATATATATATATATGTATATATATATATATATATATATATATATATATATATATATATATATATATGTATATGTGCGTGTGTGTGTGTGTACGTTGCGAATTAGAAAGAAGAGTATTTAATGACGTCTAGAATTTTGCGAATTAATATCTCAAGAACATTGTTAGTATTCACACATAAAGCAGATTAAGAGATGGTCCACTAAATAGATGATGTGTGCATGCGTATGTGTGCATGCATGTGTATGTGTACGTGTGTGCACATGTGTACACATGTGTGTATGTGTATTTTTGTCCTTGTGGAACCCTGTGTTTATATATCTGTATTTGTCTCGCGTCTGTGTGAGTGCACAAGTTTTTTTGTACGTTTGTTCATGTGTTTAATGCGTGAACACGTGGTGTGTCGGTGCGTGTGCGCATGTGTTAAGGTGTTTTATGTCTGTGCATGTGTTCAGTGCCTGAACATAAGCATACGTCTGTATGTCAGTGTGTTTCTGTTCTCCCCACCCTCTCTCTGTGTATCTATGCGTGAGTCCTTGATTGCATGTATGTGTGTGCGTGTGTATGTGTGTGCATATATGTGTGAGAGGAGACAGATTACTGGAAACAGATGTCCAAATTGACAAATAATTACCAAAGAAAGTTCCATTTTTCCAGCTTCATTCTTTCTTGATTTTTTTTCCCAAAATATTCCTTCCTCTACAACGTCATGGCAACATTAGTATTTATGAAACAAATAAAGAACAAAACGAAACGAAAATAAAACAATAAAAACAAAAACAAAAACAAACAAACAAACAAAAAAGGTGGGAACATGATGAAAGAAAAAAGAACACTCAATAGAAACTATCAAGTGACCAACGTCCTTTGCCAACATTCTGTGTTGGGGATGACCAATTAAAAAATAGAAAAGTAACGATCAATGAATAGGTTACTTCTCCCCTGCCTTCTGTTTGATCAGTAAAAAGTTTTAATTTTCATCGAACAACCGGGCTCAAACCAGTAACCAGTTTAGCCTGAACTTATATTGTAAACTGACAACCTCTAGTCAAGATCTATTACGAGAAAATATGGAAAAAAAAAACAACAATGAGCAGAACGTTTTTCTGGACATAATAAGGAATGATTGTTGAAATATTCTGTCCTCTTGCTCCATCGATGCTGCCTGTATGAGTAGTACATACACGTATACATTCATGCATACATATACATACATAATCATCCAAGCGGTCAACCAATTGGACCGGCTTGAAAACTGAAGAAACTTTTGTTGATAGTTTTGGTGTCAATTTTGGTTGACGGCTTCCACTGATCGGAAAATATTAGCGGAAAAAATCTAAAAAGAAAAATCGAATTCAAACCAAGGACTAAAATCAAAATCCAAAGGACAGAATTATTTGAAAAGATAATTTAATCATCCGGAGCTACACTTCATTCCTCGTTTTGTTGGGACATTCGATCTTTTCTTCTCATCTTTGATTTTAACACTATGTTCCAGCTGATTCATTATTCTGATTCCATGTGTAATATTTGATATCCATTGGAAGAGATAGTGTCTTTTTCTTGTCTTTTTCTTTATTTTTCTTCCACTCGGCACTATCGGAAGAAGAGACTACAGGAATATTTTTCTCATATTGTGTATTATACGAGGAGATGGCTGCTCAGTGAACTGGTAAAAATATCAAAGATGGGGTGGCGAGAATAGTTTGTCCGAATAAATATTGGAATGTACACGAGTTTCATCAAAGTCATAGTCAATTGCACCTTTATCTTTGTTGGTTCACCACAACTTTCAACTGCTGTACC
This sequence comes from Thysanoteuthis rhombus, assembly GCA_963457665.1. NCBI lineage: Eukaryota > Metazoa > Mollusca > Cephalopoda > Oegopsida > Thysanoteuthidae > Thysanoteuthis > Thysanoteuthis major. The sequence goes on along the minus strand of OY735202.1, from coordinate 12,377,712 downwards.
TTCCTGTCTTCCCCAGATATCTGTTACTTTCGGTAATCTCCATTGGAATCAATAACGGGACCTTTTGCTAAGTCAAAGTAACGAAATGTCTTCTGTCGAGATGAACTGTCATTTTATTTCCTCGTTGTTTACTTTTCCTGGACGTTCACGAAATGCAAACTCCCTGAGTACAAGATTTAGGCTCATCGGTAGTTACTTCTTGATTCCAACTTCACGCCACTTGCTTTAACATTCGTTGCAAAGATTTTGAAGTTTTGAAGGGTCCTCTCAACACGCAATGCTTTTGAATATGTTGGATGGCCTGCCATAATAATCATGCAACATGATTTTCCATCCGTTGAACGAAACTATGGCTTCGAAATATTTCGATACTTCTCTTCAGTGATAGCATTTTATATGAAAATTCAAATCAATTGCCTCTTTAGAGATTCCATATCAAGATTCATATCTATAATTTTTGATAAAAATTCTATAATCTTTGTTTAATCCTTTAAAGAATTAGATTTCTCCGGAACCGTTGATCCCCCCATAGCAAATTCGACACTGCCCTGCCTAGCTAACCGATGTATCTGGCGAATGTCAATTCTGTACAAGGGCCAGTTGTCGGATTATTGCAGTGCACGCACGAACACACACACGAACACACACACACACACACACACACACACACACACACACACACACACACTCAAACAAATTTTTCTTACTGGTTACATTATTACCCTTTTAAAAAATTAAGGCATTGAGTACCTGGTTTTTAGTAGCCTGAAAAAAATATTCAAATCATTACTCAAGCCTGCTGGATACATCGTACACTCACAAATATATTAGCTGAAATATTTTAAATCATAGAACAGCGGTTATATCTTTAAAACAATGTAAACAAATACGTTTTCTGAGGAAAAGCGCCGAAAGGAGAGACAAATTGATTAAATCTTTTTTTCAAATCATTCCCTCACCCGCCTTTTTTTATCCCCACCGAAGGAAAACTTATTTTCAGTTGGAAAATTAGACATTGATAAATTAGGGTCTTGAAATCTTAACCCTAATATTTTTCCTTTTCATTTTTAATTAGTGCTTTCGTAAGCCCCTGTTTTTATAATCCTTATATGTGATGTGAATGGAGTGGTGGTGTTTTGATCTTATTCCAAAATAAACATCTATGAACAATTGACAAACGGCTGGCAAATATTTTTCAAAGAAAATGAGACGTATTAATGAACAAGTAAAAAGAGCAAAAAATAAACGCCTGGAAATTAAAAAGATTGTTGATTTCTTTTCTGTTTGCTCAATTCCCCAGTCTGGTCAAAATGAGATGATTTAAATGATATAACTTAGCTAAAAACAACACCGCTGAATTAAATAAATATTTTAAGTTGTATCGTATGAAATATCATAATAACAGAAGAAACATTAAACTTTATATTTCATCCTTAATCCAAACACTTTTCAACTAGTATCTTCGCCCTTGATTTTTATCATAACACCCCAAGCAACTAAGTAGCTATTCCATGGGAAATACTCATTACCTTGGATAGAAAAGCAGTTCTTTACCACGCTTGCTCGTCAGTAAACTTCTTTTTCTATGCTAATATATAATTATCACACCATTTTCAAAGTATGTCTATAGAGACGACCTCTTAAACTTCAAGTTCTTATTTAACGATTTTCTGACTTAATTATATTAAGTTAACGATTTAATGTTTTTGTTTTTCACTTCTTATATGATAAGCCAGTTGATAGACTATATTTTCTGTCTATAACATTTTTCAATGTAGATAATTATAAAATTCTAATTGTAAGGTTGCTTCCCTTGTTTCTATTTTTCTTGACAAATGCGTGAAAACCTTGTGTTCATTCTAGTGGAATATAAACAAGAAAATGCACAACAGCATAAGGTTTTGATATTTTTCATGTACAGCGCGACTGCAAGATTAATCGACTACTTCTGTCACGGGTCAACTAGTAAGTAAATAAAAGGAAAGCATTGTATGATTTTTGTTAAATGTATAGCGCAATTTGGTACAGAACTAAATAGTGAATACAATTTGAGATGAGGATATTGTTCGGTTGATAGTGAGGCTAAATTGCTCTTAAAAATCAAAATTCGAAAGCCTGGCTGTTATCCTATTTCAAACAACAACCAATCGGTCAGTAGGCTAATGTGTTCGAAATGTGAGTAAACATAAGCTTTTCTGGTTTCTTCATTATCGAATCGTGGTGTGGAGTAACGGTAATCGGAAAGGAAAGTAGAATCGGTGGACCAAATTTCGATTTAACCGGCGCTATTTACGTATACTTCGTACGAATGTCCTCACCAAAGGCATAGCTCCATTTTTTTTGCAGCCACAGGTACGATCACTAGACGGATGGCACCCTTTGGTTCTTCGAAGTAATTCATCTAGAAAAAAATTACCCCGACCAAAAAATGGTCCCAAGCCTGGATAAAAGGGGAGGGTTGGTCGTGCATACTTTTAATTCAACAGAATGGTTACGCCCCTTTGCTGCACAAGGCGGCCACAGTGATAAACCCAGACAAAAAACAACTTATTGACGAACACTCGTAACTGATATGATGAATTGAACCGCAGTTTTCTGGAAGCCCCGTTCCAATCAGAGCTAACCGCAACGCTAACCCCAACGCTAACCCCTCTCGACTCTTAGAAGGTCTCACTGTTCACATGTGTAAAAAGCTGCAAAAGACATTCTTCATGAATTGCTCTGCTGGCGTGTCATGTTACGTAACAGCTGTCAGAAATAATATTCGACAATTGGCAATAAGGATTCACAACGGCCATGTGACAAAGAACAGGGGAGGGGAACTAGGGGGAGGGGCTTTGGTTTTGACCTGCATTGTTCTTAGTGATTCAGCTCATAATAAACACAGGAGACACACAGAGAAAATGTCAGGGTTTTTTTTTTAATATGATTATTGTTCTTGATTTTGTGGGCAACGTTACATTCTATTCATAATTATCGCGTCTATTTTTTATAATCAACGTAATCATATTTTCGTCTATGTATCCGTCATATTTTTTTAAAAAAGTATCATTATTTTTTGTCTACATTCATATGAATTTTCATATAAATGTTAGCATTTTTATTTATGGATCAAGTGACAGCAAATCTCAATAAAACACTTGTATTAAAAAAGGTGTCCGAAAACTATCACTAACACCCTCAAAGATTTCTCCGCTCATCCAGTTGGTTCATACGTCTGTCTGTCTCTTTGTCTGGCTATGTATATACGTATCATGCATGAACGTCACATCAATGGAGCTAAAGGGATGAAAATTTAAACATCTATTCCTTCTTATAATATCTCCGGAAAAAATCTTTTGAAATAGATTACCCTGACCGTCAAAAAATAAGTTTTTAGTGAGGTGTTCAATTTATGATGGAAGTGTATGCTAAATTAGTCCCTATTTGTGCCAGCTTGAGGCGAGAGAAGTAACTTATTCGTTGATCATCACTTGTCCCAATTTTCTTTATATATCACTTGCAACACAACTTGCTGCCAAAAGATGCTGGTCCTACGACGGTTTCTATTTTGTGACTAACCAGACCTGTTTTGCTTTCTGCTTGATTCCATTGTTTTCAAATTCGCATCTTGCATTGGTCATTACATTTTTCTTCTCAATATTGTTACTGTACCATTCATCTCTTGTAAAACGAACTCACCCCTAACTTTTGCACCCTTTCCACTCTCTCTTTCTCTCTCTCTCTCTCTCTCTCTCTCTCTCTCTGCATCTTATATCGTTTATCTCTTCCTCTCTCATTTTCTAGGGGGGGGGGAAGCGTTTGTCTGCTTTTTCTTTCCCTTCATTGGACACTATCGTCTTTTCAAATTTCTTTACTCTTCCTCCCCTCCTTCTTCTTGGTTTTTTCCTTCTTCTTTCAAACATTTATTCTTTTTCCTTCAGAAAATTTTCTTCATTATTCTTTTCTTTTCATTTTCAATCTTTTTTTTTCCTTTTGAGCTTCTCCTTTTACTCCTAATTTTTTCTTCTTATCTCTTTTTTCTTTTATTTTCTTTTGATTTCATTCGACACATTCTCTACCATTTTGTCCTTTCTTTTCACCTCTTAAACTCTGTATCAACTCTCCACCATCTTCTTCTTCTTCTTCTTCTTCTTCTTCTTCTTCTTCTTCTTCTTCTTCTTCTTCTTCTTCTCATTTCCCCATTTCATCTTTTCTCTCTCTTGCCAATTCACACCCTCTCCTTATTTTCCGTTTGCATAAATGGCCAGGCAAGTAACAGTACAGATCATGAACTCAGCGAGCCGTGTTCAATACTCCGACAGAGAGAGTTAGTGTTTCACTTCAAATGCCCTTTGGGGAAGGCGTGCAATCCATCCCTTTCACTCAGCTAAGTCTAATTTACAAATTACAAATGGGCCGAGTAAGTAGTAATGTTATGAGTGGAACCCAAGCACGTGAGTCTGAAGCTGAAGTCAGCGTAAGGACGCTACCTACTCATTTACTTATATTTTGTTTGTTCATTGTTCTTGTCCTTATTCTTTCGTTTTTTATTCCTTTTTCTTTTTAAACAAACCTTTCCCTTCGTTTGCAAATTCTTGAAAAAATTTTTTTGTCTCCACCATTTACTTCCAGACTTTCTCAAATTAATCCTGGCATTTCAGATTCTCCTCTCATTATTTTACAGCGAAGTTTTCCATTCACTGAATATTCGCCTCATTGTCTCCTTCCCTTACATTTCACCCTCTATGTTTCTTTTTCTTCCCGTTTACATCTCGCCAAACCTTTAGTATAATTCTGGGCGTTGGCGTCTTTGGTCAATTTGATCAGCGTCTATAGTTCTATCCCATATTTATATTTCAGTCCTTTGGGTATTTTACGCATTCATTCATTCATTTCTTGTCACTCGCAGCCAGGCAAATCACAGGGTTTGTCAGGGGCTCCCGCTTGCGTTATTGAGCTTAGTGTACAGATATGTCTCCTTCTATGACGGTGATGGCCAACGTTTTCAACACGGTGAGTGAAAATGTATTCGTTGTTATCGGAGTGTCATTTTCATGAATACATTTATTTCAGTTTTAGATACATGTTTATCATAAAAGACCCATTTTTCTAATATGTTTATAAACGCGGAGTTTAATAAAACACAACATGCAATTTTGTCATATACGTATGAGATATTGGATAATAAAATGAAATTGAAATTGTTTCTCGTTCCCTTTGCGTGCCCCCTTGGACACATCAACACGCACGTCATAGCTTCGTTATCACTGTGCATGGAGGATTAACAGGATCGCCACGAGAAGCTTTCCACAAGACCTTTCAAGTCCATCATTTCAAATTTTGGGAGGAGATATTTCTTACTAGCAAAACATAGATATAAGTTTTGCACTGAGAAACAAATATCAAAGAAATAGAAAAGATAAATTGTTCTTTACAAAGATATTACCCACACCGCAATACCTTAAATACTGTGGTTTTAATTTTTGCAGTTTTTTCCTTGACGATATCAACCTTTTTGCTGTGAATTTCCATGACATTTGAATAATGCTCGACGACCTAATGGGGGTAGCAAGAGAGTTGGTTTTCATATGAAAGTCTATAAAACAAATGCCTCTTGCAACATGTTGAGAGCAAAGACACAACGATCAGAATCGAAAAGGCAGAGCTAAAGGAAGTAGACCTCTACATCTACCTAGGACCACGAATATCCATGAAATCATCGGAAGGAGAAGAGATTGGGCGAACAATTACTTTAGATTGTCAAGCTTTCTATAGAGCAAATTCTACCTTCAAAATAAAGAACATCTTATCAGCTCTAAAAAAAAAAAGTACGTGGAACCGAAATATGAAAGCTAAACAAAAGACTAGCTTTCAAGTTGAGAATATTGAACGTACACAAGCAAGAATTGTGCTCAGCAATACATGAAAATCACAAGAAGCACATCGTATTTGAAAACAAACAGCAGCCAGATATACCCAAAAAGCCATTAGAAAACTTACCTGGCAATGAGCGGGTTATGTTGCAAGAATATCCGTTAACCGCTTGACATCAAGACCCACAACATGAATCCCCGGAGATCATATGTAAAACTGTGGGAAACAAGAATAAGATGGTGTGACTAACTAAGAAAGTTCAGAAAGTACTGGCTCTCCTACGATAGAAAGGTAGGGCTAATCTTTGGCCAGGGATATGTTCAACGACGAACGTCAAATTGTTGATGATGATGGTGCCGGCATTGCTGTAAAAACAAATGAAACTAAATATAAGCTGAACACCCATATATATATATATATATATATATATATATATTGTTCACCTATGTCAGGAAATTGACAAGTCGTTGTAACAGATTACTTGATAACTATGAAAAGAACTGGTAATTTTTGGCAGTAAGAATTGTGACTGTTCAGGGCATGTTTTTCTGATGTGTTATTCATTTTGTTTGAATATTCTTCGAATGTACAGTTTTTCATGATTTATACGAAACGATAATTTCTTATTGCTCTTATGATTTGTTTTTTTTTTCTTCTTCTTCTTCCCCCAATCGCCTGCCTTTTGAGCTCATGCCATAGGCTTATTCCTATACACCGAAGATGGAGGCAAAGCGAAGTCACGAACGCTACTGACAGCGTTCGGCGAGAAGAAAAGAGCGGGAAATGAATTCGTCGAAAGATGAATCTGAACTTTCATCGCCAAAGTCATTTATTTATCCCCATTGCATTTTTTCCATGCCTTTCTGCAAGTTCTTTGCAACGATTTTTATTCCGTCTTTATTTTCATTTCTATCTTATTTTACTTATGACCAGTTTTTAGATGATTGTCGCTGGTATTGAATATTTGTTTAGGACAATTTCCAAGCAGGTAGGACATGAAATATATATCACCAGGGAATAATTATACGAACTTGTCGTGCGTTTGGCATCGTTTTTTGTAGTGACGAATTGGTAGACCAGAAGTTTTATTCTGTGTATCAACGCTTATAAACACGTCCATGTGAACATACTCAAACGGAGGAACTCACACATCTACACATATACATGCGAAATCCTCGAGAACACACTACTGACCCAAGAAATGATGTACGCACGTATACGATAAACGTACAAATGAGTCAAACTAACATGAAACAAACTTGTGTGCAACACACCCCAAATACATACATACACAATATATATATGTATTTGTGTGTGTGTGTGTGTGTAGACATACGTTTGTACACGTACACTTCATGCTTCACACTTATTCAAACGGATGCTAACAGAAGGACGTTAAAGCATCACTTATGCACATACGTACACACATCACACACGCACACACACGAATGAAACTCGTGTATGTGTGCGCGCACACACGCACTTAAACACAAGGTCTACCCAGAATGTATGTAACTGTTTTGAATATCTTGAGAACCGGTCGAGCGATTTCGATGTAACTGAGCAACCAATTGAAAGGGACATAACTGCAATTGCAGACTCTTTCCTTTGGGATTGCACAGTCAGAAACGCCGATCAGTATACTTGTGAACTGCGTCTGCTTTGAACAAGTCAGTCTCCTCTGGTTTCCTGGAAGGTTTTTCCAACACTCTCTATATATCTTTCTGATGATATATCTGCATCTACTCAACTATCTTATTCTCTCAATCATGATAGAGACATTAGCGAAATGAATAAGCAGACACCCGGAAAAAAAACTGGAAAATAAATGAAGAGATGATTTCAGAGAAGAAACAACGAATGAATTGATAAATCGGCAAAAGATGATGGAAAGAAATAACCCAACCCCAAAGAAGTTCAGTTGAACTGAGAACCAAAAAACTAAACCGTTAACAATTTAAATATATTGTACTTCTGGCAACCACTTGGGGGAATGAAACGTTCAAGTGACAGTTTCTTTATTTCTCGACATTTTCATTGTTTTTTCTTCATCTTTTGTCTTGAATTTACTTTGAGAATCAAATATCAGAATAGGTTACTGAGTTTGCACGTGTTCCGTAGATATACATCCACTTATATGTCTCATTGCTCCAATACCTATAATTCTATCTACATTTATTCATCTATCTCATTCTATTCATTATTTATCCATCCGTCTATCTATCCGTCACAGTGTACCCATACCCGTCTTAGTCTTTCCATTTTTCTTTTCTTTTCTCTCTATGTATACATAAGAATTACGAAGCCATGTACCCGGTGAATGTTGACATTCCGGGCATATCGCACTCATCAGCGACCGACTAGAAGTCTTTTCCCCTGAAATTATGAGAAATGGTAATTCTATCTTTTTTTTTATATTAATGGCTCTATTCTCTGTGTTAAATACTGAGCACTGTGGTTAATCATCTACTACATATAAAATTTCTTCTATTTCTTTCTTGTATTTTTACAAATTGAGAGTATATATTATGAACTATATATATATATATATATATATATATATATTATATATATATATATATATATATATAACCCTTGAAAGTAAAATATTATATAGGAATATCTGAAACACCCTTTAAACTCAGATTAGCCAACTGTATATCAGCTTTTACAAATGAAAAATATGAAAAATACAGAAATTGTACACCACTGTCGATATACTATAGGAGACTGTGTGATAGTGATCTCAGCCCTACAGCAAGATGGAAATATAAAAACAAACGTACATTTGCCGAAATACTGAAACTTCTTGCCATCTATACCAAAATGAAAAATTCGAAAACCTCATTTTTGCCAAAAGAAAAATATAAAATAGCGTTAAAATGCCAACGCCACTTAAAATTTCTATTTATAGATATAACTCAATAAGCCAAATATATTTATTGTAAAAATAACCTACGTACATATCTTATTCACGCAGCCACCTTATAGGGTAACCCTATCTACATAATTATCTTAGACCTGAGGAGACAGACAAAACCCCTATAATCAAATAACTCAAAAAGGTCATATAAAAGGGAACCCTAACATTGCAAAATAGATTAAGTGACAATGAAATAATGAAAACACCCACACCATAACTCCCTGGTTTGTAGTTTATAATCGCCCACAGACATACATACACATTAAATAGAACAAAAATACATCAGGCAATAGCCATCCACGAAACAAAAACATATATAAGTAGTATATATATAGAATAAAAGGGAGATCCTACCACCGAGAATGAACGATACCCTTCCACCGAAAAATGTCCCAAATAGGAATCTAAAATAAACCGAATCATCCTCACGAGGAAGCCCAAACCTTGCAGAAACATAAACATGCTTGTGTTGCAAATTCTCACTCCATTACATTTTAAGCTCTATTCTGAATCAACTTATTGTTTAGAGTTAAATGTATCTAGCACTTTGTGAAATCATCATACATCAGATATTATATTATATCATATTGCATCTCTGATTTGTATCGTATTTATACATATGAAGAAGAAAACAGATCTATAACAAGAATTCAAAATGAAAATAAAAACAGTATGAACACTGTTGACTTTTCGTTTTGCTGATCTATGATTGGTCCTACTTTCGGGGATTCAGTTTCTCAGATAACTATTCAGAACGCGACGTTCCTTTAATTTGGACACTCTTTTATAAAACCAAAGTTTTCTTTTTTGAAAAGGCTACGACCAGTAAAAAGTATTTTTCTAGAATGATCTTTCTCTTTTGAGCTCTGATTCTCCAGATCGTTGGCAAGCATTGATCTACTTGAAGTGATAAAACTCTTTGGGAGTGACTATAAATCTCGGACTCACGTCCCAACCTTTATTTTGACGACTGTTCTTGCCATGAATTATATTACCGCAACGTTTTGGCCTATTCATTCTACTACCTTCAAAAGAGAATCTCTATTTTCAAATCTCTTTCTTCGATGGCACAAGTCAAAAGTACAGAAAAAGATACTGGAAAAAAAAGGTCGGAAAAAAAGATCGTAGGATGAATCGGCCGAAACGTTATGTTAAACATCAAAGATAGGAAGAAATGATTGGATCATCCTAACAAAAGTTGAAATGTTAATGTTTCTACCCAAAGATGGACAATACCCAAAGTTACATATTGGAAATTTCCATTACTCCGGTATTCTCGCTGACCATTCACCTTATATCATTGAGTGTCGAAAATTTATGTCTCGGACTATGAATGCCAATTAATAAAGTTTCAGTCTTGAGGCTTTGTTGATTGTTTATCGTTTTAGACAGTTCAAAGCTCAGACTTAACAGGAAACAAAAACACTTCAGAGAAGAATGTAAGCTATAGATCAGTCTGCGACGCCGTCCATTAACTTATTCATAAAGAAATAGATGGTATTAAGTTGTTCAGGAAATAGTGGCCGATTCTAGATACCTACTTCCAGTCCTGTCTTATATCAATACATATCAATACATACGCTCACACGCACAAACACACACACACATATATATATAGATAATCTTGATTGAAATGTACTGTTTTCACGAATATTCACCATTAATTTCTATACTTATCCGTAGATTGTGTAGACCCTTAAACCCGAAGATGAAGAAAGAAGAATTGTGCATAATTCTTGTGTACGAACATAAATTCAGTCACAATGTATCTCAAAGGCTATCAATAGCACGGGGTCAAAGGACCACTCTCGATCATACAGTGCAGTGTTAGTTTCAAGAAATACGTTCTAGAAATTTGAATTTTGAACGTCAAGAGAGCAGAGAACTTCCATCTTCAATTGAAAATTAACAACTTGAGATTTTGGTCGTCCCAAACTCCCGCCAAAACGACCAGAGAAATGTCACAGATACTGGATATCAAGAGTGTGACAATGTCAGGCCATCAAAGACAAATGTTTAAAAAAGTGGGTTCCACATTAACTGAACAAAAATATTAACAGTAAACAGTTTAATATTTCGTTACCTTATATTCATGAGCTTGAAAAGTTTTTTTGTAAAGGGATGCTTCAATCTTAGTAAAATTAAACATGAAGCACATTCCGAAAGGGTCATGCAAGTTGCTATTTAGAATTTTGAGTAATTTGAAAACGAAAAGAAAGAATTACTGCAACACTTAATATCCTCTGTCTCTTTCCAAGTCCTACCTTGAAGGAGTCAGTGAGAAGAACGCACTGAGATATTACTCACAAAGAGTAGCAGCAACGGTCCGTGCTACATTCAGTAAGCAAATGCTACTGAAATCCTCGGAATTTTGTGTAGCACTTCATATACAATCAGAAAGAGGAAAGTCGTCGGTTGAATGCGAGCAGATTTAGAAGCTTAAGATATTGCCTTAAAAGTGCTGATGTCATGAGTCTCGAGATCACATTCTGATAGCAAAACATCGAGGCTTTTTGGCAATTATTAGTCGAGTTCAAATTTTCAAAATAACGCATGAAAGAGAGCATTTCAAAATGAGGAAATCGGTTTCAGCCACATCTTGTGTCATGCCAAGATGAACTAATATGTCTAAAGCCCCCTTAAATGGGTCTTGCTTTGTTACTAAGACAATTTTGTATTTCCTGCCAGCACTTGTACTCGTTGCTCGATTCCAGGTAAACACCAGGATTTCGTATGCTGATTTTCAAGTCAAGATATCCCGTCTGACTTAAAAGGTTGAAGTAATAGAATTTCCCTCAGCTGCCTCAACTCGTTCAAGCTTTTGTGTACTTTGCTCGATTGGTGCCTATTCCGAGACTGATATAGCTCTATGTTTTGCGTAGGTATCATTGGTCGGAAAAAAATTGTAGCCAACAAAAAATAAAATGGTGTGACGAATAAAACAAGTACTGAAATTACTTGCGTCGCGACTCCAATGATTGTTAGGTCACTCGAATCTTGAGGAAAGTCTGTGTCCAACAGTGGTCGTTAAAGGGGTGATGGTGATGATGATGATGATGATGATGAAAAGCCTGTATTTAGACGGCTTATTTTCAATGCAGGCAGACCACCCTCATTTACCTTCTCCCTTTTCCTCTGACACATTCCACGAGAGAAACCAGAAAGTGCTAAAAAGAAGGGTAGGCAATCAAACATCCGCCTGATAGTCACCTATGGAGCAAAAACATAGAACCCAACCAAAAGACTTATTTGCAAACTGAGAACCATGTAACGTACTCAACAGAGAATCATGCCCAACCTCACATGGAGAGATTACAAGATAGCACAGTATATTAGCGCAAAACATGTGTCCGAGATATCAGAGAATCCATAATAAAACATAATTGCCAGTGAGCTGGTCTTGTGAAATTTCAGACAACCGATGGACATCACAAATTACAACATGGTACCCCAGAGGTGAATTATATTGGTTCAGAAATTACTGTTTCTATGATGCCCATGATAGAGAGGTCCGGTGAATCTTGGAGATGGTCTATGTCCAATGACAGATGCTGATAGGCTGGTAATGAAAGCTCAACTGGTTAACTTTCATTTTGTTCAATTTTCATGTTTATTCCTGTAGACCTTGTAGGACATAAGGTTGTACTCTCACCATGCTAGTGGGCAATTGTTTAGATGGTGTTTCCGTGCCACTAACTGTTACGCCACCCTGTGCCTCCTGTAACTAATTAATAAAACTCTCTGTATTGTCTCTTGTTTGTAGCAAAATATAACAGACTTTCCTTAAAATATTTTGGAGGTAAAACATAAACAACAACAAAAAAAGATGCAGAAAATCCGGCTAAGAAAACAAGCATCATTAAGACAGAAAATAAACATTATTAAAAGAGAAAATAAACATTATCAAGAAAGAAAATAGATATTATAAATAAGAGAAAATAAACATCATTAAAAGAGATGATAAACATTATTATAAACATTTTTAAAAAGTAATACAGTGTACACTTGGAAGTTTTTTTTTTGTTTATCTTCTCTAAAGAATTTTAAACAAACATTTTATGAATTCGTTTGGTTCGGTCTAACTCACTTTCTAAACTGGCTTTTTAAATTGCAAATTCTTTCCTGTTTAATTTGAATAAATTTGCGAAAAAGCAAAAAGCCAAAACTAGAAAAAAATGTATGACGGTTATTCGTGTTTCTGTTAATGATGCATTTGTTTACACAGAACCTGCTGGCTTTCTCTCTGATGTGGATTTTTTTAGCGTGTTAATTACTATTTGATATACAATCTGCCTTCACAAATGGACCACGTGCTACACCATTACTTCAACAGAGCTGAAAGCATTTTTTGGTCAAATTTCTGCTTTACAAGAATATTTCCGCTGTTCAATTACTAAAATCTTTAAAGTTTGATTCAGTAAAACCTGACTCGGATATATTTTTTTGCCTAGAGTTTTTTTCTCCCGTTTTACGAAGAACTTTGATTTAGAGATGGTTGAAGTTCCTGATTAATTATAAGCCACGTGAAGAAGATTTAAATTGTTCTAGTTTCTGACCAAGTGATAAATAAATGAGGCAAATGTTGTTAGATTCTTTTTATTGATATATCAACGATATGTCTAATGAGGATTTTACAAGTATTGCGCAAATTATTCTGCAAACTCTAATTTTTTAGTATTAGAAACCATTAAATAAAAGTGCCAACCTAGGTTTCTTTAGTTTTTGAGATGTTCCGACTGGCTGGATATGAATGTAATACGCCTACAGACCATACCAGTGGAGCTAGATGGCTGCGATTTTCAGAATTATCTCCGTTTTATCTCTAGGTAAAAGGTTTTATGATTTTGGAAATTCGACCCAAAATAGGGCTCTTCAGGGGTGGGGGGCAATTCACAATACAGGTTTTTGTTGAATCGATTCTTCATTTTGTGTCTGCCTGTTTCTTGACTATCTTTTTGTAATCACTGCACAACAAAATGTACGTGAAGTAGGGTATCTATTGACAAGCCCTTTTTTAAAATTTTTTTTTTAATCCATTCATCCCTCAACGTGTTCCTAAAAGAGTTCGGCCACACGACGGTTTTCTATCGAATGACTAACCAGACAAGATTTTTAGTTATTAAAGTCAAGAGATATGATATGAAAGCTCGTTCAGATTTATTTACCTCATATACCGTGGAATAAAAACACGGAAGAATAAATTTTTTAACAATATACAATTAATCATACAGCCCAAACAAGGAGCAGAGATGAGGAGGAGCGGAAACCGCAGAATTGGGAAGCTTGCATAACTATTTGCAGAGCCCTGAATTGATGCAGCTATATTTCCATGTAATGAATATTCACTAAAATTCAGAGATATCACAAGTAAAATTGTTTGTGCATTGGATCATAATTATCTCGGATAGAAACGTATACTCATATCTTAGTTAACCATCTTGAGTTTTTGACCAGTATCTTCTCTAATTTGAATTCTTATTGCTCCTCGTCACAACTTCTCAGACAATCAGTCTACAACCATCTGTAAACAGTCATGAGCTGCAAGAATTCTTATGGTTGGCAAAATATCTAATCTAACACTAAAACCGATCTTTCATTTTTATCGAACGCTCGACGTCTTAGTGAATGATAAAAATATTAACCAGTTTCTTTTTTGTTATTAGATTTGGGCATTTCACGTTCCACACATGCAGATTTAGGAAAAATAGGATTTTATGGTACAGCCTTTCATAATTGCAACGTGGAATATTTTTCCATCGGTCTTGCAAAACTAGGGTTTCAAAGTGTTTCGAATACTTCTTTCCAGCGTTGCCAATTAAGATATTTCATACCTTAATATAGATAATCCCAAAAAGCAGGAGTCAAGGGAGAATATTCATAGGAATTAAGAAGATAAGATCATAATCTTCGATATTCATTTTCATTAGATCTCTTGAGAACCACTACTAAAAAAACTCGTCAGGGAATTACCTAATGAGCTGACTGTTATATCTGGCTAAGGTCAACTTTGCACAATGACCAGTTGTTCAGTGAATACAGTACCTACACATACAATTTCCGTCAATTGTAGTTAATTGAAGTATTGTCAAGTATTATTAAAATCCATTCAATTCATTTGATTCCAATATAGATGTTTGATAAATTTTTGTAAATGTCATACGATTTGACAGAAGGAATATAGGAAATTATTATGATATATGAAATATTTTCGTCAAATAGAGAGGAAGTGAGATATTTGTGTTCGATTTTTTTCAAATTAAGAAAAAAATTAGCTAGGAGAATTCAATAAACAGAATACAAACTCTCAATACATCTGCATTTTGAAAAAATCGACAAAAATCCAATAAATTTAGAAATTTAATATAATATTCAATAGCAATTGCATTGACAACAGGATGTTTCTATTAAAGGCATTCCTAGTGGGGAAAAAAACCTTGGTTAAATATTTTTTTATTGCAAATATGCTCGTTCTTGAAATCTCAATAAATTGCGAATCGATTGTGAACAAGTTTTACATAAATAAAATGTAATGCCCTTGAGAAATATAATCAGTTAGAAAAATACGAGTCCGAAATTATGATCTAGATCAAAAAATTCCAAACTGTAAAAGGAATTAAAATATATCTTCGCTGGTTAATATTTTAGTCTTATACAATTGATTATGATATAGATTATAGTATGTAAGAAAAATATTCATGCTAAAAATATTTTTAAACATGAAAAAATGTAATCGAATGTTGAAAAATTGGAGAATGTCTCTGAATCTGTTCTTTCATTCTTCCTACCCATGATCACGCCAGATATTTTGTTATTGAATCATAACGGTATTTGATAATTAGAAAAAAGAAAAAAGAAAAAGGAATTCAAAAAAGTTGTTTACAATGTGCTAATTCAATGCTGTTCCATCAATCTCTGACTGTATCCCACAGCTAGTAAGTGCTCCCAATCTTTTCTCAAAATGGGCCCAGCCTCAGTAGGATCCGATATGTTCTGTATGGGGTTGATACAGTGGAAAGTGCTTGGTTCATTTTTTTTTTTGCCCAGGAGTGTATATTAGGGACCATTAAACAATAACTAGATCATTCCCCCATTGACATCTGAACCTTTGCCATACTATTATTTTGATTACTAGTTTCACTCTATTTTACCGTTTTTGTTTTTTTATTGTAATCTCCTGGATGGGGAAAACTCTCCTCGATGGTTCGTGAAAAAGATGCAAAATCAAAAATAAAGAAGTAACTTTCGACAAGACAGGCATCCCAACTCTATTATTCATAATTGCAAATCCAAACTCCCGTGTATGATTCCAATAAGATTTAATAAGCCTCTCTTGTTTACGATTTCCATTGAAATATGGCTGTAAAAGAAGCCTGCGTGCTTCCAATAAAAATCGGGGAATGGTCAGAGTTGGTGATCAAAAGCTTTCAGGCAAGAGAAACGATTATTTTCACATACAGCCATTTATTATTAATTGTGACAACTATCTTCTTCATCTTTTAGAGACTGTCAACTAAAACTGTCATCAACTCTGTCAACATAAGTTTCTTCAGTTTTTAGACTCGACAGTCTGGCTGGCTATGTAAGTATTAATGTATTATGGGTACAGACCACGCTGTTCAAACATTGACTCCTTATCACGCTGTTAGTATTTAGAATGAGATCCAATTTATAATGGAAGTATATGCTGAATTGGCCCTTTGATTTATGTTCGGTGGCATTCACGCTCGTTTTTTCAGACGATTTATGCGATCACTGCCCACGTCGAAAGAAGTGACTTACTTATTGATCACACCTTTTCCAATCTTCCAAATGAGACATTTGCAGCATTACAGTTTCTAT
This sequence comes from Thysanoteuthis rhombus, assembly GCA_963457665.1. Taxonomy (NCBI): domain Eukaryota; kingdom Metazoa; phylum Mollusca; class Cephalopoda; order Oegopsida; family Thysanoteuthidae; genus Thysanoteuthis; species Thysanoteuthis major. The sequence goes on along the minus strand of OY735202.1, from coordinate 12,361,094 downwards.
GGAATGACTAACCAGATTGTTCTCATTTCTTAGTTATTTTAACTCCAACTTAAGCAGACGGTTCTGTGAATGGCAAACATTTTCTTGAAACCAAATTAAAATTCGTTAACAACCTTTGCAAGGAATGAAGTGACTGGAAGAGAGAGTGGTTTAAAAAAGATGGCGTTTCTAGCAGAGAAAGGTAGTTGTTATCTTAACAACGGGGGAAGGTAATAAGAGAGAGAAAGAAAAATAAACTAAGTGAAAAGAGAGTAGAAGAAAGACAGAAAAAGAGAAAACTCCTGGGTCACTTAATTCCTTACACAAACGCTGTTAGAAATAAAAGAACCGGTGACAGAAAGGAGAGTAACTTGGTTTGTTTTGAAATAACTGATAAGCAAATGTAATTTTCTTCACAAAGGTGGAATTTAAATTTGCAATATTCATATATATATATGCCTACTTCAATTCAAATACCACTTATTTTTTAATTATCTATTTACTTTTCGTTCATGGTTTAAATTCTGAAATTGATAGACTAATCATTGACTGACCATTATTCTTGACGCAACGGAAGGAAGGTTGTCTCGATTGTAAAGTTACACACCCTAGTCCACTCGATGTTAAAAACAGCGCCCAAATAACAATATTTCAACAATCTAATTCATTTATGTATTCACTCTTGTTCTTTATTTGATTCTTTTATTTTTTTATCAATTCTTGAGACAAGAGAGAAAACGCAAAAAAGAGAGAAAAAGGAAGAAAGAAAGAAAGAAAAAGAGAAAAACAGACCGCACAGTGTTTAATACTAATGTATACACTTCATATCAATATTTATAACGTTTTCATTTTCCAATCCATTTTAAACACTATCTCTCGTTTTATTTTTGATTAAATGATTTTTTGGGGTTCAGACATTTTACTGGGGATTAACTTGAAAAATCAACTGGAAACAAATAGTTTTATCACAGAAACTAATGTCGACAAGTGTTGCTTAATGCCACCAGAAATTATATCTACAACGTTGCAGCTTTCGAACAGAGTCTGTTCTTTCCTTTTCTTTATTCCATCACAACTTTGCTCGGGCCGTCAATCTACGACCTAGAGAAAACAGCATGGATGTGAAATATAGTGTACAGCAGAGCAGTATACTGGCTTACATTTTTTGATAAGGCGGGGGTGGTGGTGTTAGTTTGAGTCCCATCACACCGGGGGCTCATTCCTTATTTCTGATCCACGCTGTTTCTAATAGTGTTTTACAAGACTTAATCTGATAAAAAAATGAAATATGAAATAGATATCCGTCCATTCTTCATTTCTGTTGCTCTTCCGTAAAGAGCAACAGAAAAAGAAAGAAAAAAGAGAAATATTGCTGGGTCTAAGTTATTGCAATAAATGCCAAAGTAGCCGCATAAATCATCAACATACTTTGCTTTTATTTCATCTTCTGCGTCTTGAGAAGATCACAAGACCTGTGACTTGTGACTCGTGACACGAGTCAAAAATGATTAAGTGACGACAGTTGATACGAATGAAAATGCTAAATACCTCTGCCAGAAGTTGGTGCTTTCTTTTCTAAAACATTCATTTGCTTCGCTTTTGTTCCTCTTTCTCCCCCAAAACAACACCTTTTAATTTCCTTTTGTTCCAATATTAATAAATGCATTCCAATGAAGCAAGATTATTCCCGTACGAAACTACAAGGGGTGTATGGGAGTATGAGGATTATATTGCGCCAATCAGCCCGGCTAAATGTTTTTTTAAAAAAATGATTTTCATAAAATGTAATTAAACACAACCGCCCCTCCAGCTATGATTTTAATATATAACATTTAATAACACCACGTCGTTTAAAAAATCATATAGGGTATTATCATAATGTATTGTATATGGATGATATCTTACACTACACAACATTCAATATTTTTGAAACACAAGGTTCATTTACGTAGGTTATCCTTCAAAACGTATTTGACGATGAGAGATCAATAAGTATAACAACATTAATGCCCTGCAGGACAGTTCGAGCCTTCTTGCCCTGGGGAGTCAACCAGTCTAGGAGAGAGACAGGTCTAATCCCGAACCAGGGAATGGAGCCTTCCTTCGGGGGTTCGGCGCCCAATTTGACGTCCTTCCAAAAGTTTCTGGTGCCAGACGTATCGCTCTTTGTTTACCACAGGACAACATCAGCAGAACCACGAGGCATCCCACGATCACCATGCACTTCGCCCACGCATGTGCCCTTGAGGGAATATTTCATTGTCTGTATATACAAAACGGAGAACGCACAGACATACACATGAATGTACCATTTGACCTAGTTAACGTAAGTGGATTGAACAATTGAAGAAAATAGGAAAACTGCGGGAATCGAACATGCAATCGATATGATAACCGCTTCAATGTAGTGTTGCTCTTACCACTGAGCCAAACAGGCGCCAGTAATGCAAAAGCCCAAATACCAACTCAAATTCTCATCCAGCTTATTCACGTTCTCGATCGGCTTTATTTTTTCCAACACGACAGTTATGTCACGTATGAACATACCATATATATATATATATATATATATATATATATATATATATATATATATATATATATATATATATATATATATATATATATATATATATATATATATATACATATATATATATATATATATATGCATATATATGCATATATGTAAAAGTGTCTTATATATATATATATATATATATATATATATATATATATATATATATATGTGTGTGTGTGTATATCGATAATTACAATTTACCCCAACTATTACATGTCAAATCAAAGTGAAAGTAACCTCCAAAAGTATCAAAATTATAAATAGGCTTAATTACACACTGTTTATCTGATAAGTTAATGCAGCAAAATGATCAAATATTTTTATAGACCTAAATTAAACATTTTTGTCTCGACTCAATATATATATATATATATATATATATACATATATATATATATATATATATATATATATATATATATATATATATAGAGAGAGAGAGAGAGAGAGAGAGAGAGGGGGGGGGAGAGAGATAAATGGATAAATGTAAATAAGTTTATATATATATGTGTGTGTGCGTGATTGTGTATGTGTGTGTGTGTGCGATTGTGTGTGTGTGTGTGCGTGTGTGTATGTGTGTGTGTGTGTGTATATGTGTCAGTGTTTGGATGTATGTATGTAATGATAAGGTCAATTAGCTTAGTTTAAACGCCCCAGGACTTTTAATAAAAACGTTTCTCTGTTTATAAAACAAATTTCCAAGCGTATATTTAGCACATAAATTATTTTCGTGTACAATACTATTCATTACAGTTGTTTTCGCCCTGTTTTAAATTTCCGCCTGTATCAACGCCATGTCATGTCTGTCCCTACGAATCGACATTTGTCAAAATGTCTGCCATTGTCTTCTTTGACTGGATTTTTCTCATGAGTCTGTTTTGTTTTCATGCCTTTTCCTCTCTTTCTGTATTCGTACTTTCTTCTATCAAATGTTTCAACCGGTATCTTCCAGCCGATTATTGTCTATCAACGGATTGGATGGCTTGGAAGATGAGAATGAAATTAACGCCTACGTGTTTAAACTGGAAAGAGGAAGGGAACAGGGTGAGAGAAAAAAAGAACTAGAGGGAAGATGAGACAGAGAGAGGGAAGAAGGGATATCAATATAGAGGAAAATGGAGAGAGGAGGAGGTAGAAGAAAGAGAAAAATGAATAGAAAAAGTGGTGGGAAAGAATATAAACAGAAAAAAAGAAGAAAAAGAAATGGAGTAAAAAAAGAAAGAACACTTAAATATAACAGAAGGAGAAGAAGAAGGAGAAGAAGGAAGGAAGGAAGGAAGGAAGGAAGGAAGGAAAGAAGGGAGAGAGAAAGAAAAAAAGAAAGGAAGAAAGAAAGAAAGAAAGAAAGAAAGGAAGAAAGCCAATGAATATAAAAGAGAAAAAAAGAAGAAATAAAATAACAAAAATAAAAGAAAAACACTTATAAAACAAAATGAAAAGAAAAAAGAAAAAAAATAACAAGACCATCTAGAAGGGCATAATATCAATAAAAAAGGAAAGGAAATAATATAAGCTCCGAGAAGAAAAGAGGGAGAGAGGGTGAAAAAAAAAAGAACAAAGGAAGGGAGGAACAAATATGAATATAAAAAGAAAAGAGAAGAAGAAATAAAATAACATAAAATTAGATACGATGAAATATAATAGAAAAGGACTGAAGGGAAGAAGAAGATGAGGAAAAAAGAAAAAGAGGAAAGAATATTTATGTAAAAGAAAAGAAAAGAGATGAAATAAAAATTAAAAACACTTAGATATAAAAGAAAAGAAAAGAAAATGAAAGAAGAAGAAAAAGAAGAATAAGAAGGACATAACTATGAAAGAAATGGATACGGATAGAAAATAAACAGAATAACGAAGATAACAACAGTTAATTAAAAAAGACGAGAAAAAGAAGAAAACAGGAAAGACGGTAAAAAGATAAAGGCGGGCTTTAAGTGAGAAAATGAAATAAAACAAAACAATTAAATCTAAAACGAAGTTGAAAGTGGAGAATTCGAAGAAGTTTTATGAGTTTTTAATTAGTCTGGGATCGTTGAGAGTTTGGAAGGTTGGCAGGAGGTTGGGGTAAGAAAGAAAGGAGTCATTTGAAGTAGGATGGGTAAAGTTCGGGGTTGCTTGGGTGTCTATGAGTGTGAGAAGGCTGATGTTGGCTGCTGTAGATGAATTGGAATAAAGGAAGTTAAAAGAAAGAAATAAGCAGAAAAAAGTAAAGAAAGGAAATGCTAAACAAGCTGAAGCCTTAATAGTGATAAGAGGCTGGTCTGGTTAGTTACTTCATAGAAACTGCCAACATCTAAGTAGCATGCCATGTTGGGGATGATATTTTGAAAAAAAAAATGGTCGAACAGAGGTTATCGATGGATAAGTTTCGTCTCTCGCCTTTTGTCTGATCACAAGAGGGATCGAATTCCCCTACCCCCAAAGTGAATATTGCCAGACATAAGAAAGGAGAAATTTAACATAAATCTACATTGTAAATTGAACTATCCCCACAAAAACTTATGAGGGGGCGAAGAAAGAAAATGAAAATATGTTTCTTTTAGACGAAATGAATAAGTTTCAAGAAAAAAATTCCCTTTTGAAAAAAAAAAAATACTGTGATGCAGGCTCCCTGACCTTCCTTATAGCCTTGTGTCGGATATATATATATATATATATATATATATATATATATATATATATATATATATATATACATATACATACGCGTACGCACACACACACACACACACACACATATATATATATATATATATATAGAGAGAGAGAGAGAGTGAGAGAGAGAGAGAGAGATGCAGTAATAATGAGAGAAAGGAAAAGAGATCGTAAGCTTACACAAGCTTGATTAAGAAGTACATAGTAGAAAAAAGATCGTGATGCGCCAATCTTCGAATTTTTAACGTCTTTCTTGAATGTCAACACTTAAAATCCCCTCTGTCTCTGTATGCCTCTGTCTGTCTGTGTGTCCCTCTATTTTCTGTGGGGGATAATCACTACTGTAATATGAGGTAGTAAATTCTAACATGAATCTTCTCAATGGAGATATTCAACGTAAACTATACATAGACATTTAAATGGAAAGTTCTGTACATGCTGTAATAGCAATTCGTAAACAAGCATCACCATTCCAACACCCAGTAAGAGAAAGTGTTACAATTTGAGGGCTGATGGTGTCTCTTTAACTGAATGTTTCATTTCATTCTTAGATGTTTGATATGATTTCTAAATAGCGTTGTTGATACTTCTTGCGTGGGCATACATTAAGTATTCATATATACTTGTTAAAAGATTGGAAAAGTTACAGGGTAACTTTTTTCATATGTCAAAAGGACAAAGTAGATTTATTGTAAAGATAAAGAGTGGTCGCTTGGAACCCCTGCAGATAGATAGCCACTCTCAGCCACTTAATTAAATAGACATTTCGAAAAAGCAAGTGAAAAGGGGTTGATAAGAAAGGGTAGCTATATAAGGATTCTAACGGTGGAAATAAGAAAGATAGATTGAAAGTTTAGTGCCTTGAGAAACGAAAGAAAGCAGGAAAGAAATAGAAGAGAAAAAGGTAAATGATAATTTAGTTCCGGTATCAGGTAAAAGAAGGGGTTAAGTTAATTCAGTAGAATAAATAGCAATAGAAAGAGAACTCTTGCCTATAAAAGGGAGGCCAAAGGTTATTCACCAAAGCACTAGAGTAGTAGAGTAGTAGAGACCAAACGGAAAAGATCTACCGGCAACCAGCCCCTGGCCACTGGCTGTAAGAATCTGATTAACCTTTTCCTCTCTCTTGTATCTTTCGTTCCTACCCTTTCTACAGCAGCGATACCACCAGAATGGTGCATCGTCGAAAAAAAAAGTCCTCACGCCATCATCCTTCAAGGGCCACTTGTAACCAGAATTCAAAGAGTAAATAACAAAATGCTAGCGCAAAAATATAAATATATATCTGTGAAATGCATTTATGAGAGTGAGTGTCCGTCTGTGAGTGTGTTTGATATTTGTACGTTAATAATCTTAATTACAAATAGTCGTGTATTAACTAACCAGCACATTTCTAATTGGGGAGCACACAACTGTCACATAATCATCCTTATCAATCTTTTATCGTCCATTGTTGGACAAATAACTCCCCCGAGACTTGCCATACCTCTCTATAATAGGCGTCGCAGAGCCAATACTTTTAAGGTTATCTAGTAGTCTCTCCATTTTGTATTCTGCTGGCCTCGGTTACGTATGTGATCTCTGGGGATCCATGTTGTGAGTCGTGATGTCCATCGATTGTCTGCAATTCTTGCAACGTGACCAGCCCATTGCTATCCAAGTTTTCTAATGGTTTCTATTATGTATCAGATTCTTGTTTTCCATGATGAGTTGTGGTGACTTGTGACCTTTCCATGCGAGGCGAGGATGATTCTGTCATGTGCACGTTGCATGCGTCTCACTTTTCTGTCAGTTCCTTGGTTAGGTTCTATGTCTGCTCCATAGGTGACAATCCGGAGGATGCATTAGTTTTACATTCAGATTTTCCGGACTGACGGGATTTTCTCGTTCTTGAAAGTCGGGCTTGCTCAGCCGAAGGCTTACCATCCGAGAATGATTCTTTGCTTGATTTCTTCTTCTTCTGTGGATTTCATCAGGATTTGCTGTCTAAGGTAGATGCAGTGGTCTACTCACTCCAGTTTTGCATTTCCAATTTTGATCATTGTGTGTTTATTTCCCCTGTGATTGTTGTACATGACCTTTGTTTTGCCGGAGTTCATGTGAAAGCTGACTTTATTGGTTTCTTCATTTAGTTAATTTACCATTAGTTGGAAGTCGAGTAGGTTCTCTGCAAAAAAAACAATGTCGTCTGCAAATTTGAGATTAATCATATTGTCATTGTCTATTTCGATTCTTTTATTCTCACGGTCTAAGATTCGAGAGTTCGTCTCAAGGCAGACTACAAACAGTTTTGTTGAACTGGTATCATCTTGCCGTAACCTTTTTAGGAGTTAAAAGGACTCCAAGTCTTTATATATCCTGTTAAAGGAGCTGTCGTGACAGTATATATGTTGCAGAGCTCTGACATATACGGGTTTTACTCCTTATAGAGTGATGATAGCCTCAATGGTGATGAGAATTTCCTCTGAGGAAGGACATCTTGAAATCGATAAATGCTACAACGAATTGCATTTTGTAATCTACAGCTCTCTCTTTTGATTCTTATTCCTTCATATTTATACCTCTGCATGTTGGCCATCTTTAGGTTCGAGTATTTGTCGTTACTTTTATCTCAGTCCAAATCTCCAATTTCTCATTCGTGTACGGCATGTACACATGTAGCTTCATATAACTCTTGGTGCAAGTCGACTGTGCAATTTGTCATTGAGCCAATGTGAAGGTTTGCAATGAGTAAGAAAATCGAAATCGGCCTTCAGTTGCTGGTCATGAGTAAGACAAACACGAAGGGTTTCGGCTGCCAAATGTTTGTATTGACAAGATTTGCAAAAAATCAAATATATATATATATGTGTGTGTGTGTGTGTGTGTGTGTGTGTGTGAGCAAAACAAACGTTG